>OY284471.1:29238389-29838389 GCA_958336335.1 Dilophus febrilis
CAAAAAAATAAATCCATTCATAAATATAATATATAATAATAATTATATAATATATTCAATACGAATAAAAAAAGGATATATCCACGAATAGTTTATTTATTAAAAAGAAAAAAAAAGATCACATCAATATATATATTTAAAGAAAATTTAAGTGTGTGTTAAAAAAATATCTAATAATAATAAATATATAAGAACAAAAAATTAATACTATATCCTATATAATATAGATAAATATATCCAAAGAAAATATTCTAAAGGTTTATAGTTACGGTTATTTATATTTAAATTTAAATGTATATAAATAGTAAACTATACTTTTAAGGATGTATACGCAGGATATTTATATAATATCAAAATATTATATACACGTATATTATATATACTTACATATTTAAATCAAATAAATGTATTGCCGAAAGATAGATTTAATGTTGTATAAGAATATTTTCTTATTAATAAAGGTACAATAAAGGTATATATTTGTATATAGAAATATATATAATACAAGTAATCTTTTTATTATTATATATTTATAGTGTTGATAAGTTTATAAGTTATTATAATCATATATCTGATTGAATATTTATATAGAAACCTCATGCGATAAATTATACTACAAGACTCTTTACACATCATTTTTTTTGGTTACCTTACGAATTTTTTGAGAAATTTTATTTTTTAACAACTATTAAACCCATATATAGAAATTTTCAATAATTCGTAATTAAACTATTTTCAATTTCGCCAAACTACACAACGAAATATAGCCGGATGATTGAAACATTCAATGTTTTGAAACTTAAATATTTAAGTATGTTTATGACATCGCTAAACCTCCATTTATATATTTATATAAAGAATTTATATCAAATAAGTAATATGGGTTAATATTCAAATAAAATAGAAAATATTGTTAAGAAAAAGAAAATCCATTAAATATTTCTTCTTTAAAATGAAAAATATGTGCAAGGTAATGTTAACAACAACAAATATACACAATATATATACCATATCCATACTTATATATAGTATATGGTATACATATTGATATTGTTATAGAGTATGTGAATATAAAACACAATATATAATAGATATTTGTTGAAAAATTCAAAAATTGTATACATATATAAATAGAATACGTAGACCATTGGCGCCTCCACTGTTGTGTGTAAGTACTTCAAGCAACCCTCTTATTGATCCACTATTTGTATACGTATGTATATTTATTTATATATATAGAACATTGTATGTATAAATATATGGCATATATAATATATATAGAAGAACATAAACCGCCAAGAGCCACTCAATGCCTTGTTTGGCTGCTTTATATATGGTATATACGTAAGTATACATAATATAATATATAAACTTTTGTATTCATATGTAAATATACATATAAATTATACGATAATATATATACGTGTTTGCATACACAGTAACATATAGTATAGATATACTTTAAATATTTATATACTTATTCATATACATATCCATATGCATATGATAGATATACGTAATATACGTACATGAACAACTTGAACGTCTTACATTTTTTCAAAATACAACAATTTATGTATACATTCTTATTATATACTTATTATTATTTTTATTATTATTATTATAAAATTATAATACATTACAATATTTATTCTTTAATAATAATAAAAATATATAAAAAAGAAAATGTTACATTTCTTTTATAACGATTATTTTTAATTTTCGTTACATTTTCGGTATATATAATTTTTTTTAAATAAAAACGTATCTAATTTAATATTTCGTTTTTTTAAATTTTTTACATATGCACATAAAAATAATACATATTGTATATGCATAGAAATAAAATATATTACATGCGGTATAATACTGTTGCATGTACATTTGATTTTAAATAAATATGCATTATAAATAAATATACATGTGATTACATTTTTGTTTTGTGTTTTATTATAGTCCTTTTCTCATATATATAGTTAATTTATATATTTAAATTATATATACAAACATATTTCCTATAAAGTGATTGTTATTTAAAATTTTGTTATAAAAATAAAAAATGTTTGACTAACAAAATATAGAGACATATACATACGGAACAACTTCGAAGAAATGTGTTGTACAATATAAAAATATTTTTAAAAATTTTGTATAACATGTTTAATGTTTATAGTATATATATATGCATATAGATCGAGGATTACGACAGAGAATGTCTCGTCGACCGACAAATATTTTTCAAGAATAAAATATATATATTTATTTATATCTTTATACTATCAAACTAAATAATTTATTGTCGAAAAATGGTATCGTGAAAATATGGTAACATAAATTGTGTAAGTAATATATTTAAAACAGAATCATTGTATATATTAAACTGTATAATGAAAATCGTCTATATAAATACATAATATAAATATAAAACATGTATATAGAAGATTTAATATGAATGTATACATAATTCATTGATATAAACTACATTTAAATTTGCATTATGCAATTATTTTGAAGAATAATCACTTTATTTGAGTACATTCGATTCAAAACATATTTTTACGGTATATATAACATGTTATTCAATCGACGCGACACTTAATTATTCATTTATTTAAATAAACTACCATATAAATAGTTTAAATTGCATTCGATACATAGATATATAAATTGAAAACAAATAAACCATTTAAAAATACCTATATAAGAATAAAGTAACATATATAATATGTAAATGCTTTATTTATTTCTTAATTTATCTCATAAATATATGTAAATATATAATTCCATTCAATTTGAAATTATAAAAATATTTCAAATTTAATTGATAAATAGATAAATGATAAATAGATATATATATGTATTGAAATTGTAAGAAAAAAAATTATATAATATAAGCATCAAATTTTTAATTTAATTTATTCCATATATATTTATTAAAATCTAGATTTATTATATATATCTTCATGTTCATTTATATACTTTTAAAACCGTGAACGTCGTATACCTCAACACAATTGATATATTCAAATAAAATGTATAATATATATATATATATATATATATATATAATATTTAATTTATATACCTGGCAATAATTTTTTATCACCCAAATATATTTTCCATATTCACCAACGAAATATTTAGAATTTTTTGTCTGTGTCATATATACAATAATATTATCTTATATATAAAATTCTAATACCTATATCTTGATCGTCATATATACGCGGTATCCCTCACTTTATATATTTAATAAATGTATTGTATTATATATATATATATGTATATTTATATGTAAATGAACAACTTGATCACAATCCCCCTCTATATAATAAAAGTTACTTTTAATTATGTCAATATTATTTTATTACTTTAATAAAGCTTTGTATATATTAAAATGAATATTGAGAGCACGCATTCTTATATACATAAATTATTTAGTTGAAACAAAAAAATAAATATTAAAAATATACATTTATATATCTGGTATATAAAGAAAACTTCAAGAAAATATATCATAGAATATTTTCCACTTTATTTTACTTCTTAAATAAACCCCATATAATAAAAAAGAATAAATCAAAAAAAAAATCAGTCGGTTAATATGGAAAATATAAAATGTTGCGTGTTTCGTACCAATAATACGGATATATAAATGAATTAAGTTAAATGATGTTTAAATGAAAAAAATATATTCTCAATTTTACCTCTGATTTCCACATTTTTAATTAATTTTTCAATTAAATTTTTTGCTTTATTCAACAGAATATTTACACATAGTATCATAACACATCAATACTTGATCATTTAATAGATCACGTTACAAATTAAATCATATAAATTATTAATAACAAAAAATAAATATAATAAAAATAATAATAAATTTTTCGCTATACAACCAACAATCTGGTTTTAGCGTCCAACAACAGCCTTCTGTTGTTAGTTACTTAATTTGTGGATTTTACGGTGTCGGTAATTAGCCGTACGACCAACCGCAAGCGGAATATACAACTCTGTGTTAAAATTCAGATTCGAAAAATAACCGAAAACACAAAACATATTTTATGCATTCGGTAGGATTCGAACCCACGACCCTAAAATTTCGTTAGAATTTTAGGTTGGCATTTTTAACATTTACACCACAGAGTTATATATAATACCTTTAATATATAGATAGGTGTATATGAATCAATCGCGTATATAAATGATTTATTCATTAAACTAATAATAACCGTTGATAACAAAAAAGAAAAACTGTGATAATAAATATTACAAACAACACAAAAGTAAAAAAAAAAAAATAAATGAATCCCTCAAAAATCCCTTTTGTAATAATTCTTTATTTATTTGTATTTTATTTTTTATTTTTTATTCTTTCCTCATGTTTTATATCAATGTTTCGTTCAATTGCTTTTAAGAACATAAATAAAATGACTCTATATAGATTCATATATTTATATATATATAAATACTGTAATAGATTTGTCTAGACATTGTATGTTTCTGAAAACAACTTTATAAATATTTTATTTTATTTTATTTATATACCTTTTATCGAAAAACGCACCATATATAAATAATTTTCATCATCTATATCTATCTATATATAGTATATTATATAACATAAGAAAACGAATTGTTGAAATATCTATACAATAATAATTTATGATCAAGAAAATATCAAAATATTTTATGATGAAAAAGCTTAACGAAAAGCTTTTCAAATTATTATATATGAGTATGTATATAAATAAATAAATACATTTTCATACTCGCAATATATATGTACATTTATATAAAAGAATTACAAAATGATATATAAAGTCTGTTTGTATATTTATTGAAAAATAATTTTTGTAACATCTCCAAATTGAATATTATTAAAACGTATACATAATTTAATATGAATTAAAAATATTTCATTTAAAGGATTTTATTTATCATGGTCTATAGATTTAAAATGTTATTCATAGAAAATGTATAATTAATATGTTTTTCAATGCATGATTTATACAATTTATTTTTCCTTTCATTTTTCAGATATATATTCATATATACTTTCAACACTCTTTAACTTTTTATTATTTTATCTAATCGTTGTACGGTTCTAGGGTAGTTTTCTGACAATTTCCAATTTTTCATTCTAATTTCTCAAAATCTATCATATAGTTTTATTTTATTTTCTTCTTATATTTTCGATATGATCGAATATTTTATTATTTTTATTTGTTGTCGTAAATTTCATTGTTTTTCATTTGTAACACAATTTTTCATTGAGTCTTATACAGATGGTAGAAATCTACGTTTAACGTTTAACGATTAAATTATAAATTATTATTTAAGCATAAACAAATCTATATGCGGATTTTAAAAAATCAAAGGTTAATTTTTATCATATATGATAAAAATAATGCCGTTTTTCATTTATCATATAGCACTTGTCAGACAATTCTTTTTTTAATTTATGTGAATTTCGCATAAAACACATTTTTTATAGCCTCACATATATTACCTATATATCATTAAAAGTCATATAAGATAAATTTATACAATATTCACGCATTACCCGATTATAGATATTAATCGGATTATACGCAAAGAAATACACATACCATGTATATAAAATATAATATATATAATAAAATTCATTGAACATTTTAATTAAAAAATACATAATATATATCTATTCATTATTTATGTCTAATACACGACGATAAAGGATAAAATGCAAAATATCAATAGACATATATAGATGAGAAGAAAAAAAAAGTTATAACTTTGTCAAGAAATTTAGCAATATTTTTTTTTTTAACATTATATTATTATTTTTTGTTTTTCTTTAAATTTACTAAAGTAAATAATTCTTATCCTTTCTATATTATATTGTATATATTTATATCTTGCCGATACACAAAACACGTCTTATTTTACTGGTTATATATAGTCGCAAAGTAGATCACTTTTAATTTATATATAAAATACACATAGATAATTTTGAAAGTTAAAAAAAAAAAATTAAACTAGATAAAAACATAATATATATGATATGATATATAAAAACTTCTAATTTAATCTTATTTTATTTTATTTATACATCAAAGCAGAAAATTTCAATCAATATTAATAGATATATTTATATCTGCGTGTATTACAGGGGTATGAAAAAATAAAATATAATCGGAATTTTCTATCCACAAAAAAAAAAATGAAAAAGAATATAAGTAATTTCAAAAGTTTTACTAATAAATTCATCAATCGGATTTTATATATGATGGGGATATTTTTTTTCCATTGATTTTCATTGATTTTACATTATTTTTTTTTTATGTACACTTTTTGTTTAAACAAAAAAAGATAAGATAAATTTAAAGTAAAAAATCAAATTAATAATATTCTACAAGTCTATCAAAGAAATTCTGTATATATATTATAGAATATCGATAATTTGATAGGGCATAAAATATCCTTTTTTTAAATGATAAATTTTACACGCAGATCTAAAAATTTATCATTATTTTTAATTTTAAAATTTCACTCTTATAAGTGTGTGTATGGTATAACAAATCCCTTCCCCCAAGTAATTTTATAAATAAAATAAATATATACAAATACAAAATTATCTCATTCAAATCTATCTGTCTTCTCTGCTATATGAATGGTAAATTAAATCCTAGATAGAATATGTAAAATTTCATTATAACAAAATATATACATATAGGGCTATATACGTATATAAGATCCGTATATATTTATTTGTCCTAGAAAATTAATTAAATAATTAATTTCTTGTGTAAAAAATGTTCATAATATATACATGGGTGTATAATTATAATTTTATATGTTACATGCTCACGTATATATATTTATATATATATATATATATAATATTATTAAATGTATGCAAATATACCTTTATTATATATATATATATATATATATATATTTGGAGATCTATTTCATTTTGCTATACACTGATGTATATAAATATATTTTATATTGCAGCCATTAATAATTAAACATACATATACACCTTTATGTATATATATATATATATATATATATATATATATATAATATAAAACCATGTACATATTATATACAATTAGCACAACACATAGTTTAATTTAACAAAGATAAATATTTAACATAATATCGTGTTTTACATATTAAAATTTATTGTGAAAATGTATGTTTATATTTTCAAAAATATATATACAAACATACATGCAAAAGGTTACACAAAAATTATATGCATAATAAACCGAAAAAAAAATTATTACATTATAGGACGAAAAAAGTAAACCCTATATAAAATTCTGCTAATATTCGCTGTCATGAATATATATAAGAATATATATGAATATGTTGGAAAAGTAAATACATTTTGAATTGTATATATATTATATGGCAAATATATAATTTGCATTATTTATAAAAATTTGTACAACTGTTTTTTTTTTTTGAAAAATATTATAATAGCAACTAAAATGATTCATAATTTTTGTTCTTTGGAATGAACATACTGAAGAATTCGTTAAATTAATACCGAAATATGAAAAAAGATCAGTTAACCCACAAATAAAAACGAAACGATTTTCATAAAAATCAAATATTTCGTCTTCTTTGTATTCTTTGATAAATATTAATATACAATTTAAATGTTTTAACCTTGTTCATTTTTGAATGCGTCTGAATCAATAATTAATATATGATAGATAATCACATTTAGTTTATTTCTAATTTAAAACGCATTTAAATCATAAAAAGTCAACCCCATTTCGGGTCAAACACAAAAATTACACCCCACGCGTGATCCTAATTTTCAATTGGAAGTTTTAACAATATGGTACATGAAGCTTTTAAATACAATTTTCAAATTCAATTTGGTAAAATCCATAGATTTTTCTATGATTAAAGTAAGATTTTGTTTATATATACATTTATTTTTTTTTTGGCTATATAACGCTGGAATTTGGTATTTAATTTATATAAATAGAAGAAATCATATGGGTTTTATATATTGTGTTGACAATATATATATATAAAGTATATAAAGAATATAAATTTTTATATAATATAACCTATTATTTTCATTAAAATTATTTATATATATATATGAGTTAAAAACATTTCCATATATAAAAAAACTGTACAAAAACCCAAAATTATTTAACAAAATAAAATAATACACCCATAACGAAGAAAGCAGCAAATCGACATTGTATGTATAACGAACTATGCGGATGCGAAAAAGTTATTTCCGGTAATTTATTTAATTGCTTGGTATATTTATTTATTATATTTGTATATATATATAGAAGTGTAATTAATTACAAATTTTATTTTCACATAAATATACAATTAAAATAAATATAAGTAATGGATATAACAAAACCAAAAAAAAATAAAAAAACTCTTCACCGAAACAGAAATTTTATTCTTGAATTCTTTTATTCAATTTTACTCGAATTGTTTTTGCTCATTTTTAATCGTATATATATAGTAATATTTCTTAATTTTTCTAACTATACAAATAAATATTCGTTTTTTTTTGTATCTTCTGCTCTATATACATCAATAGAAATATATATGCTTCTATAGGTACTGTACTACATATATCGCGCTGAATGAAAAATGATTTTCTATATTATTTTAAATTAGTCTTCTTGTATACAAAAACAAAAAAAAACATTAATAAACGTTAAATAATGTATAGAAAATTATATTATTTACTTTTGGTGTGTGAATAGAAATTATATGGACATAATTTGTCTTAAAATATTATTCCAAAAATGAAAATTAAAAAAAAGGAATGAACACAACAAAATAATATGTTTGTTCTAGATATATATATATATATATATATGTGTGTTTAAAAAAAGTGTATTTAATTTTCATTCAAGAAAATGGAGAAAAATACAATATATATTAAAATACAAATGATATAATATGCTTAAGCATGCTTAAGCATGTTTAAATAAGAAAATATAGCTATATAAGATGTATATAAAATGTTTTAAAATAATTTGAAATGTCTTATTTTTGTTCGTACGAACGAATATACTAAAATAATTTATGTAAATAAAGATATTTTGAAAATTATACTAATTATACAGTGTATACGCATACAAAAATTAAATATGGTATTGAAAAATGGTGCGTGTATTACTATGTATATACTGACATTCATTTGTATTTATGCGTATATTAAATATAACAAGAAATTCAATTTTGAATGTAAATTTTTTCATTATGGTGCGGTGTGGTATTGAAAAAAAGAAACATTTTTTAAAACATTTCAAAGACAATATTTATCAATATTATATCGGCTGTCTTGTTATGTGGGCTATCACACAATTTATCTTAATATGTTCTGATAAACAAAGAAAGTAAAAATAACAAAATGAAATAAAAGGAGATATAAATGACATTATACAAAAATTAATAAATCTATATATAATATTTAGAAAGCATTAAATTTATTTTTTTTTTGGAAAATAATTTAATTAATATATTCAACTATAAATGAAAAAAATTATTAATCAATTAAACAAATTCTGCAAATATACACATGCAAGTAGACATAAAAGACTTTAGCAATCACGTATCGAAATCGTATAATAGAAATGTGCAAATTAAAAATCCCAAAAAAACTGTTATGTTGGTTTGGATTGGGATCAATAGGGTAGGCACTGACTGGTCGCTGACCCAGTGTTGCAACTGTTGAGTTCCTGATCAAGTGCTTACTTTACCTCCACGTGGTAACCAACGGTAACTGAATGATACAATCCGTATCATTCAGGCTAAAATTGTAAGTGCGAATCCCATGCGGTTGGTCGTACGGCTAATTACCGACACCGTAAAAACAACAAATTATGAAACTAGCAACAGTGCCTCGGACAGGACAGGAAAAACGGCAACGACTCAGGCAATGGAACAAGGACAATGATTTAAAACTGGCGTCATGGAACGTGAGGACAATACTGCGCGCGGGCGGTTTAAAAACTTTGACTGATTGCTTAAAGAAAGCTAAACTGGACATAACAGCGGTCCAGGAAACACGGTGGCCTGGAAAGAACATCTTATCCAGTAAAGAATACAAATTCTACTATAGCGGTAGAAATAAAACAGGGTTATTCGGCACCGGCTTTATTGTAATGGGTAAAGCGAAAGAATCAGTCATTGGTTTCAACCCCATTGACGAAAAATTTTGTACGTTACGAATAAAGGGAAAATTTTTTAATGTAACCTTTATTAACGTACACGCCCCAACAGAAAACAAAGATGCAGACACGAAGGATATGTTTTACGAAAAGCTCAACCGTATTTACAATCAAGCTCCTAGTCGTGACATTAAAATCGTGCTTGGCGATTTTAATGCACAGGTTGGTAGGGAAATTGTATATCGACCGGCAATTGGTCAACATAGCCTTCATACACACTGCAATAATAACGGCGAGCGTTTAGTCGATTTCACAATATCAAACAATATGATAGTAGCCAGCACACGTTTCCCACATAAGAACATACACAAAGGAACATGGTGTTCGCCCGATACTAAAACAACAAACCAAATAGACCACGTACTCATTGACAGTCGTCATGCGTCCGACATACTGGATGTAAGGAGCTGTAGGGGACCTAACATTGATTCTGATCATTATCTCGTAAGAGCTTTGTTCAGATATCGTGTTAGTGCAAACCGCCAAAAAGTCATTGCGAGAGGATTCAATTTGGAAAATCTCAAAAATGACCAAGTAAAACAACAGTACGAAGATAAATTGGTGGAGTTAATTGTTCGAACAGATGTGGATCAACAGCAAAACACGTGTAATGATATGTGGAATCGATTACGTAATTGCATGAAAATGGCGGCAGAGGAGACGGTAAAGTTGAAACCTGGCGTGGTCAGAAATGGTTGGTTCGATGACGCATGTAAAACGGCTCATGAAGAAAAGAACCAAGCGCGTTTAAAATATCTTCAGCGCGCCACACGAACTGCCATGGATGACTACAGAACCAAAAGATCCATTGAACGCAAATTATTCCGAAACAAGAAAATGCGTCATGAGCAGGATATTTTGCGGGATATAGACACGCTGTCCAGCATGAATGACAGTAAAAATTTGTACAGGAGAATAAGATCTGTAACTAGCGGATTTATACAACAACCCCTTCTTTGTAAGGATACCAGCGGTGAAATTTTGGCGGATGAAGAAAGAGCCATCGCGAGATGGGCGGAGTATTTTAAAGATCTACTTACAGCAAGCAACCCAATTGGTATAAATGCAGAAAACGAACTTCCGTACCAAACAGCACAACCACTAATTTCGGAACCAACATATGAGGAAACCAGAGAAGCCATTCTGAAGCTCAAGAATGGAAAGGCGGCTGGATCTGACGGCGTACCTGGTGAACTCTTAAAATGTGGAGGGGATGTATTGTGGAATAGTATACACGAGCTAATTGTGCATGTTTGGAACTATGAGGTTATACCACAGGAGTGGAAGCTTGCTGTAATTGTGCCAATACACAAGAAGGGAGACAGGATGGAGTGTTCCAACTATCGGGGAATATCTTTGCTGAATGCAACATATAAGGTACTCGCTTATGTGTTGCATAAGCGCCTATTACCATATGCGGAGGAAGTCATTGGTGAATACCAATGTGGATTCCGTAATGATCGCTCAACAACTGATCAACTGTTCGTCATACGACAGATAATGGAAAAGTGTAGGGAGTTCAACGTAGTAACACACCATCTATTTGTTGATTTTAAGGCCGCATACGATAGTGTTATTAGGGAAAAATTATGGCGCACGATGGAGGAATTTGGATTCCCACAAAAATTGATAGCCATGTCGAAACTAACACTGACGCAAGTTACATCTCAGGTACAAATAAGGGGGATCAAATCGGATGCATTTGAAACCATTGACGGAGTACGGCAAGGGGACCCTTTGGCTACATTGTTTTTCAATGTTATATTGGAAAAATGTATAAGAAGGACGACCATTAACACCAGCAGCACTATATTTACGTCATCTGTTCAATTACTCGGCTATGCCGATGACATTGACGTGGTGGGTAGAAGTATGGGTGCCGTTAAAGAAGTGTTCTTACTGTTGGAACGTGAAGCTTCGGAAATGGGATTAAGGGTAAACGAGGAGAAAACCAAGTATATGATCGCACCAACGAACAGTAGGTTTATGGCACAACATCAAAGCGTATCAATTGGTCAGAACAAATTTGAAACGGCGGACAGGTTTAGCTACCTTGGAAGCAGCATAAACAGCGAAAACGATATAGCGGAGGAAGTTCAATCCCGGATTGCTTCGGGAAACAAGGCCTTTTACGGTTTGCGAAAGATGTTCTTCTCGAAGACATTGAGTAAAACATTGAAACTAAAGCTATATCAAACACTGATTCGACCAATTGTGACCTACGGTTCTGAAACGTGGTGCATGACACAGGCCACCGAACGGCGACTTGGAGGGTTCGAAAAGAAAATACTACGCCTCATCTTTGGACCGACAAAGGAAAGGGGATGGTGGCGTAGGCGGTTCGATTTCGAGCTATATAAATTATATACCGAACCTGACATCGTTCGGTTCATTAAGATCGGTCGTCTGAGGTGGTTTGGTCATGTGGTACGAATGGATGGCGATCGTATACCGTCAAAAATGCTGGACAGTAAGCCGGGCGGATCTAGGAGTGTAGGAAGACCGCGGGGTAGGTGGAAAGACGAAGTAGAAGTGGACCTTCGGGCCCTCGGCGTTTCCGGCTGGCGGACGTTGGCGGTAAATAGGTCCGGTTGGAGAAGGCTGTTAATGGACGCCAAAACCAATTGTAGGTTGTAGGCGCGCAGAAGTAAGTAAGTAAAGAAGTAAGTAAAAAACTGTTATACTTAAAAATGTACGCACCTAAAAATAATATTATCATATTGTACTGCATATGGATAAAGTGTTGAATTGGATTGAAATAATTTAGGTCATAGAAAAAAAATTTATTATATAAAACATATAAGTATATATATCATTTTATAAATGACCATTTTGAGTGTTGTTAAAAGAACTTACAAAAAAAAACTGAAAAGGCAATAATAAAAGAAAAATACCCATTCACTGATCCATTTTCTATTTTCTTTTTCTGTATATTTCAATTTTTTTTTCTATTTTATTTCTTTAATATGATTTTGTGTCGTTAAAAAGATTTTTGCTTTTTATTTTTTCATCTATTACAACAACGTCAACATCATGAACAACAACAACATGCAATTCTTTTGTTATATCTACAACTATATAGAAAATCACCATCACCAGAACCAAACGATCTGTTATGTTATTTATAGAAAAAAATAAGAGGACATTGAAAGAAAATGTGTTTTTATTTTCACTTATAATATTAAATATATCCATTTCCGTGTCATTTTCGTCATCATCTTTACACAATATATGAATATACATATGTATATAGAAAGATATGCGAATTATTATTATTATTATTTTTCATTTTACTTATATAAATATTAGAGATATTTTTGTTTATTATTGTGTGTTTATATTTGGTATATCTATCTATAAGTGTAAATATACAATAAAAATTTATTTGAAAAACCCACGAACAAAATTTATATAAGAATTGATAAAATAAATATAGGCTTTTTTAATATATACATATGTACAGTATTCATTTGTATAAAGAGCCATATACATATTCAAGAGGGTGTGATATGTCATTTGATATATATTATTCATTTACAAAAATGGATATTGTTGTTTTCTATAAATCCATATTTACTATATAAGAATGTAATTTTTATTTGATATTATGATTTTACTTTATTATGATGAGAAACATAAAGACTCTGCTTTTTTTGTTTATTCGTTTATTTACAAAACATTTTATATTTTGATGAAACAATAAAGGAATTTTCCCATTGATTTTGTCGATTTATTTTATTTTTTAGAAAAAAATATTTTACGCCCTAATAGATGTTGTTACACCGGAAAACAAACCTCTAAAGTAAACGTTTCATATTACCATTTCAATTTAAATTTTTTTTTTAATTTATCCCAAACGCCCGACAATTGTTTTTGGGGCAAACAACACCCTAAATGTGTTATTGGTTTCCTAATATGTGGTTTTTTCGGTGACGGAGGTGCAATATAATTAATCGCAAAACGAACGATGTAAATCTGTGTGAAAATTCAGATTCGAAAAACACATTGTAGTACGTTTTCAGAATATTAGGAAATGCATCCATCGGTCCTAAAACTTTTTCAGTGTTTTAAATTGACTTATTTATCAACTATGCACCTCAGAGACTATACTGAAGATGAAGTGAATAATAACATTTTAATTAATATATATTTAATTTTAATGTTATCATTAAATCAGTTTATATTCATTTCCAAACAATTATCGTATTTTTTAAATATGGTTTATAGATTACACAAAAAAAAAGAAAACGTTTTGGATTATATTTCATAAAGCTATCTCAACTTTATATAGCTTATATAGCGATTCAGAATAAATATAATATATGTATATTCTGTTTACTTTATATGTCTTTTATATTTGTGTGACTTTTATTTGCACATCAATATATATATAATCAATATTCATATTAATATATATATAAATTGAATATTGCGAAGAGAAGGTATATTGTTGAATGAACAAAGTCTGTATATTTATGCCAACACATAATAAATAAATGAATGAATAATAATCATTATACGTGTCGTATATTTATATATGCGTATAAACAGTATACACAGAATGCGTCAAATGGATTGAAAATGTTTAGGGCATAATTTATGATATACTTAATATATGAATATATATTTTCTATTTAATATACAAACACACACATCAATATATATATATATATATATATAGTTAATCAATTTCTAATAGCTAAATATAAACACAATGTAATATATATTTTGATGGATTATTAAATTGTGAGAATTTTATAAAATATGAGAAATGAAAACGTGGCACTGTGCACGTATATGAAATATAGAATTATAAATTATATAGATTATATCTTATACAATTCAATATAAAGTATATGAGATTTCTTTTAATAATAATACAAGAATTTTTCGAATGTTAAAATATAATTTTGTTCATTCACCGCAAAATATAACCACAATAAATTAAATATATTGCCATATAAAATCAACCATACTATATTAATACTACTTTTTCAAATAATATATTACTAATGAAAATAATTATCGCAATACAATTTTTTATTCAATTATTCTGTTATGAAATACAGGTAAAAAAATACCTTAACTTATATAAAATGCACCCCTAAATTATTATTATTATAAAATAAAATTCTTTATTATATGTCGTGTCATAAAACGAACTATATATATAAAGAAAGTTTTTTTTTCATCTATAGAAAGACAAAATTTAATTTTATTTTTTATCTGATTTTTCTTTATTTTTTTCATTTTGAATTAAATAATACTATATTCAATCAATATATATATTGTATATTTATCAACGACAAAAGAAATTATATTCTTCTGTTAACAAATAATTTTATTTATATATTTGTGATACAGAAAAAAACCACAAAATTACACAACATCATATATATATATTTTTATATGATCATCCTCATCAAGTTCTGAATATATACTTTAATATCATTGCAAAATATAAATGTATTTAAAATATTTTACATCTACTGTGTTGTTGTAAATAAAATAAATATTATTACTACAGCTCTATATGGTAAAAAAAAATAAAAAAATATAAAACATTTTCTTTCAATATATAAAATCAAGAAAATATTGTGTCAATTTTACAATTGAATTGATCGGGAAAATTATCTCTAGAAATATAAATGGTATATATTTTTTTCTATATATACACAGTAAATAATATAATATATAAATTTAGTTATGGTTTGATTGAAGAGGATATATTTATTTTTCCATTATCATTGTATAGATAATTTTTTAGTGCAAATTCAATATACGCATATATATAAATAATATGATAAAAGAAAAATAATAAACACCATTATATTACTACTTGTATATTTCCAAAAAAAGTTTAAACCAGAAATAACAACTACACTAGATGTAAGTATATAGAATAGAATGTTTGGGATGACACAATAAAAAGGTGAAAATAATTTATAAATATATATGCATTGAATGTATATATATATAAAGATATATATATATATATAAAGATACTGTAATATTACTTTTTGTGGTGGTCGGATTCCAAAAATAGAATACATCTTTTCTAAACTATCTAGTTATTTGACATTTTAACAAAAAAATAATAAAATTGAATGATCTTTTATTAAATATCAGAAATTTTCAAGTGATGCAATGAAAATAAACTAGAAAAAATGGAAAAATATTATTTGAAAGTTTTGTTTTTTATATGTAACATAGCTAATTATAGATTATATATGTACCTTTAAGGTTTACGAATAATTTGAGTCATAATTAATATATGGTGTCATAGATTAAAATGATTTCCCATAAGGATACAATTTTTCAACGTTCGATAAGAATCAATTGATTTTCATTTTCAAGCAAATTTTTTTATTATAAATCTACTAAATATTTAAAATTACTTTGAATATAATATCCTGAATCCTGAATTCGTATATACACAAAATATGTTTTAATTAACACTATTCTAGATGTTATACTAAAAATCAATTTAAATAAATGTGTAAACTCATTAAATACAATACAATATCATTCGATTCAATTGAATGAACATGAAATAAAAAAAAATTAATTGTATAAAATACAATAATTGTATACAATAAAAAAAAAGGATTTAATATAATTTTAACTATATACATGTCTTAATATATATGGATGATATCGACATAGACACATATTTTTTTGTAATTTTATCGGATTTAGATAAAAAAAAATTCTATTTCTATATCCATATCTATGGGTGGGTATTAACCATTCATTTTCATATCACTTCGAATACTTGTATATATAACTATATACACAAATGTTGAATGCTGCTATAAGGTAGAAAAGAAAACATGGGATTTTGGGGGGTGTTTTGAAGAGAGTAAAAAAAACACGGTTGTATTTATTTTATATTTTTAAGGGACACACAAAAATATCATCCGGGAAATCAACAGAACAGAACGAAATCAGAAAATTATACATTAAAATATATAGTGTCGTATATATAATGATTTGGTATTATATATTATTTGATTCTTGATGTATGCGACAACTAATGTTGTCGACTATTGCCTTTATATGTGCATATATATAAAGTTGATGAACGAATGTGAATGTAAAAAAAATGTAAAATAAAACAGAAGGACTATCATTATTTTTTTTATTTTTTATTTTCAAATATACAACAAAATTAATGATATACAAATAGAGATAAACATTTGAAAAATAAAATATATATATTTATTTATATAAATAATATAATATATATGTATATAAACACTATTTTATTTCTTATCTATCGTCATCCCCAATCAACATACCATAAAAGAACTTTTATATATGTGTATATTTCATTTTGTAATATAACGTATTTTTATTTTTGTATTTACTTTTTTAAACCATATCATATATACGAAAATATATAGATATAGATATCCTATTTATATATGTGCTGCAAGGATATGGTTATACATAATCCTGTTAAATTAAATGTGTATATAAGGAGCAATGAACAAATTTAAAACATTTTATAGTTAAGTTATATGTTATATAAATGTGATGTTATTGTATTTTATTTATACGTAAAATATGTATATATATCATTATATTATTTGAAACAAGTTGGAATGTATATATATAGTTATGCATTGTGAATATAATTATATATAGAGCTCTTATTATATAGATAGATATATATAGGGTATATACAGAGAGAGATTATATGACCTACTTCTGTACATATATAGAACTATATTATTATTTATATATAAAATTGTATAATTGTACAAGATCTTTTGAACAAATATACATAAAGTTGTGGCTATCTATTTTATATATATATATATATACTTTTCATTCTATATATACATACGTAATTCTATAAATATATATCTATCTATCTTTCTATATATATAAATGAAACTTAATATATGTTTATATAGAGGTGTTATATTAATAGTTTATATCCATTTATATTTAGCACATTTATATATATATATGTATATACGGTTTCATCTAAAAATAATTCTATACATAAATGTTTTAATACACTTCTATTACGAAAAGATCTATATTGTAAATATATATACGTTTATAATACAGAAAAGATATTTTCTTACGTAAAAGTTTATATGGAAAAAGTTTCATCGTCTATTCTATACTATATATATATAAATATATACATGAGATGAATTCTAAGAAATGTATCGTCGTCGGGTATTATAAATATAGTTTTATATTTCTTCTGTATATACTATGTATTTATATAAGAAATAATAAAGACGAAAATTATATAAAATAAAAACATATATCTCTATTTTTATTTTAAAGGTAAATGTACCCCAAAGTCTTAAAATAAAATTTAGAATATTTACAGAGAGTATTTCAGTTCATTATATATTTGAATCAATAAAAATTGAATATTTTGAATAAGCTATTTTTTTAGTTTGTTATTATTATTTTTATATTTTATATATCGTTGTTATTATTATCTGTATGATGATATAGCAATTATTAAATGAATTCATTATATTTATATATTGTATATTGGGTTTTTTTTATATATTATATGTGAATTTAATTCAGAATTATACTTGAGTGCTTGAATTATAATCGCGCATTTATATCACATTTCATTTTGTTTATTCATTATAAAATTTCTATACAGACACATTCAAGAGAGTTATTAAATAATATAAATGTCGCATTATATTATATTTCATTTCGTTCATTCCTTTATTGGCGACTTTATAATTAAATTAATTTATATGAATGTGGTGAGTTGCAAATGGAAATTTTAAGAAATTTTTTTTTAAAGCATAAAATATATAATTTTATTTTGTTTAATTATATATATATAATATATATCATATAATATACAATAGGGTATAATAGACGTATAATTTTAAGTGGAAGTATATATGAATAATTATATCTGTATACATATCATATATATATAAATAAATGTTTTATATATACATTTAAATTTAAAATTTATCGTTAATCCAAATTTCTATGCTTTGATATCAGGTTATATAAAGGATATATAGTTCTGAAAATAGTAAAAGAAAGTAATTTACATATATATACGTTTATTGCCAAACCCGGTATAAATCATAGTTATGGGCCAGTTTAATTTAATATTTATTAAGTCCCTGTGAGTTTTCAAAGTAATTTCAACGTGGTTTATTTTAACCAGAAATCTATCAGTAAATTCTGTATAGTTTTCTGAACGTAATTTTGTATAATTTGCTGAAGATATTCCTGAAATTCTGTATAATTTTTAGAAAAAAATTTCGTACGCAATCATTTAAAGAAAATTCTGTACAATTTTCTGAAAGAAGTATTTTATGGTTTTTAAAGGAAATTCAATGTATAATTTTCTAAAGGACATATATACTGTATGATTTTCGAAAGGAAACTCCATGTTAAATTTTCTGAAGGGAATTCTGTAACACATTAAAGAAAGTTGTATATAATTTTCTGAAAATAACTCCTCAACAATAAACTCAAATTAGATACCATTAACAAAATACAATTCCAATAATGTTTTAATGTAATAACTGTTCAAATGAGATGGAGTCAGGTTTTGTTGTGCCATATCAACTTTTCTTAGGACCAACATCATTGTATATTATACATATTTATATATATAAGAAATAATGACAATACAAATTTTATAAGAAATATCCAAAATATAATTCTATATTCTATATATAGAGAGATGATATAAAGAAATTTTAAGAAATTTTACTTTGGTTAAAAGTTTTTTCCATATATTATATTAGTATTCCTATATATTATATTAGTAGTAATACACGATATATATATGTTATGTATAATTTTCTTTCTTTCTTTTATATTAGATGATACATTTTATATCAACTATGAATATGCAATATTGTGTAGGTATGTATTTTACAAAATCGCGTTGAATATTTCAAAGGATACACGTGAATATATAGATATATATAAATATTTATTTACCCATCAACTCTATATATGGAATAAGAGATGTATTGTATTATATTATTATTATAATAACGTAATACAAAAGTTTCACATATATATATATATATATATATATATTTCATGTTATTATCAGTACATTGTGTTTTATACGCGATAGCGTGGCGACATTAAACGCATATATATATTGCAATATAATCATAATATAATATAATACTCTATATATAATAATTCTATTAATATAACTACAATTGTATAAAGACTATATATAAGTATGTATGCAAAAACTATATTATATTTTCTTTTGTATTATCGCATCATATATATGTATATATATGCAAGTATTATTAGTATACTTATATACTATTATTATACACTTTTGTATATGAATGATCAAAACCGCAAACTAAAATATATAATACTATATTCATTCATATATTCTATTGTTATCGCAATAAAAATTATACAATGTATATTATTAAACTTTTTATTGTATATCTTATATATATACAGAGATTTATCTCAAAATGTATAATAATGCATATACAATAAAAGAAAATACAAAAATCGTTATACTGTTTTTTTTTAAATTTATTTTTTTAACTCTGTTTAAACTGATATTATGGGGATTTATATTGATAATTGTAGCATAGTTGTTGTTTTTGCTGGGTTAAATGGTTAAATTTCGTTAGATTATAATTAAAAAAATATTATTTTAGATTTTTAAAAAAATAACAATATCTTAATGATCCATTTATCAACACCAATATAACAACAACCTATGAAACTAACAACAGAAAGCTTTTGTCGGACCGCGCTTAAAACCAATTGTCGATTGTAAAGTGAAAATTTATTTATTATTATACTAAGCGAAGGAATGATATTGTTTTTGTTAAAATGTATAATTCATTAAAAGACTTACCACAATTTAATTAATGTGTAAAAGGTATAAATATGTATAATTGCAATTCAACTGAAACTAACCTATGTGTAAAAAGAAAAGAAAAAAAAACATTAAATTAATTTTAAATTCCATTTAATTTATTTATATTAAAAACACAAAAAAAACGGGAAACAATTAAATATTTTAAATTAAATAATAATAGTAGAAAGTTATTTAATAATATCGAACGACTTTTCATTTGCAAAAAAAAAACATCAAAAACCATATAATCCCTTAAATGTATATCTTATCAAATAAAATCTTTTCTATATATAAATATAAATAATTGTATTTTATCCATTATATCTATATATACATATTATAATATATTTATTAAAACAAAAGAAACAAAAAAAAACTTTTCTTATTACATTTTCAAATGTGACAATTTTTAAATTTGAAGTTTTGAATGCCTTTATGACAAGTTTACTCTATATCTGGATATGTAGATAATACTATTTTTAACTCTATTTGGTAAGTTTTTAGTTTTTTTTTATCTATACATATAAAATGTTTGAAATTTTTCAATGTTTTAGGTTCTATATTTTATATAAATAAATAAGAATCTGATATATACAGAATAGACAACCGATAAAAGTTATATTTATATTTGAAAAATGATGTATATTTTTATAAATGTTGATATGTCCACAGAAGCACTACACTCGTAGATATACATTTTTTTGATATCCTTAAATATATTTATACAATATAAATAATCAATTGTATTGTGGTTTTTGTTATATATATATAACATATATATATATATATATAAATATAATATTATTACTTATATATATATATATGTAACCCGAATAACATACCGAATTGATTTATATATAAAAATTTTATTTATATATATAGATTTAATACGAATAAATAAATAAATATATTTACGACAAAAGACTAAAATCACAGAATATATATAAAAGTATATAGAATTATATAAAAGATAGACGTGTGTGGTCGATAATGTTTTATAAGATTATACAAAAGTCTATAATATTTTTTCATAAATAAATATATAGGATAGATTATATATAGAAAAAATATGATATAAATAAATAAAATATTATGGGAACAACAAAACAAAAAATACAAAACCATAACGTGACATACCACAAACACAAACATTGTATGCAATAAATGTATATACATATATATAAAGTTTTCCAAAAGAAAGTTTCGTTATACCATACACTTGTACCGAATATGTAATAGAGTAGATTTTTTTTATTATTTTCGTCCTTATTTTTATCGTCATTTTTATATATTATTGTCAAGGATTTTTTCTTATTTACTTTTTATTAATTTTGTTTTTTTTTTAACTATTTTTCGTAATTTGCTTAAGCTTCTAAATTATAAGCTATATGGTATTTATATTTTTGTGATTATATGATTAAAAAACAAAACTTGCGAAAATAGTTGGAATTAGCATACATTTTTGTCATGTTAGAATTGTATATATATTTGAATTGATTTTACATACAATTAATTGATAAATATTTGTAATTATAATAATTGGTATAAATATCCGAAAGAAATTAAAATAAATTTATTAAACTATATATAAAAAAAAACATATTTTTAAAGTCTGCATTTCAAGATACAAAAATAAATAAATAACCAAAAGTTAACAAAACATGAAAATAATATACATAATTTTCTTCTCTTTATGGAAAAGTTTAACCAATGATTTTTTTAAATAAAACTACCGACCCCAAAAAATGTTTAAGTATTCCATGTAAGTAGATGATTATATGAGCATTTATATATATATAGATTGTGATAATAGACACAAAATCATGTATTCAGTATATACAAACAATAAAAAAAAAAGAAAAAAGTTATTACATCGAATATACATTCTGTGAAATAAGTACCCGGAAATTCTCATTTTAAATTCTCCCGCTGACAATATTTCAAACATTTTTTTTCCCAGGTAGGCACAACTGTCAGCAACTATTCTGACAATTGTTATTGCTGTGTGTCATTTAGTTTGTTTACGACGTCGTTAGGAACAAGTTAGGCGCAAAACACAATGATACGTTCAATCGCATGCTGTTGCGTGCGTTTATGCGTGTAAAAATCAACTGCACACAATGAAAGCGTTTTTCGTTTTTCATGAATTGCGTTTATTAATAGTTCATCATCAATTTCCATTATTCCGGATTCCATATTAAAATAGTTAATAATTTTTTTATGTTATATATATATATATATTTAACTATTATAAAAATTTTTTTATGAATTTTTTGTTTTAATAAAAATATTCACGATAACAAACCGATATAAACAATAATCATAACCTCAAAACCGCGACTGATCGCAACAAAAAGTTAAAATTTGGCAAATTTTTCGATACGCTGCATCGCGTGCGTTTTATTCTGTACTGTTTCGTTTAATACCGTGTAGTTGAATTTTACGCACGCAACAGCACGTGATTGCACGCATCATTCTGTTTGGCCCCTTAACCTTTTGTGTGCGTTGCGATTTTCACTATGGATAAAAATATCGAACAAAGAGTTTGTGTGAAATTTTGTGTTTCAAACGAAATTTCTTGTGCCAAAACGTTGGAAATGTTGAAAAAACATTTAGTGATTCAACCATGTCGAAAACTCAAGTTTACGATTGGTATAAATCGTTCAAAGAGGGGCGAGAAGAAGTGAACGATTGGCCACGTTCAGGACGGCCTTCGACCTCTTCAACTGAAGAAAACGTCGACAAAATAAAGGAAATGGTGCTCGAAAATCGTCATTATAGTTTGCGAGAGATAGCCCAAGAAATGAACATGTCTCATGAGACCGCTCGTCATATTTTGGTTGATGTTTTGGGTATGCGGAAAGTCGCAGCGCGATTGGTGCCAAAAGATCTGAATTTTCTTCAAAAAGTGAATCGCAGTAAGGTGGCTGAAGACATGCTTGAACGCGTAAATTCCGATCCAACGTTCATCATAACTGGTGACGAGACTTTTTCCTGTTTCCGAAACTCAAATTACCACTTCGTGGAACCCGTTTTGAGAACATTGAAGACATCAAAACTAATTCGCAACGAGAACTGAAGGCCATTCCGGAATATAGCTTTAAAAAGTGTTTCGATGATTGGATTGTTCGTTGGAAGAAGTGTATTGCCTCAGAAGGGGCCTATTCAAATTTCCGGGTACTTATTTGACAGAATGTAAATTTTAAAAAATTCAATATTTTTATTACATATCAATATATGGTAAATAAAGGTACTTGTTTTCTATTCCATATATGGCATATAGAAATGTTCATGTATGTATAATGGTATAACGAAACGACATTTAAACTACTTTAAATTCTATAGAAACAACAAGATATATTATTTCTTTTTTTCTCTAAAATATATATCTTATTATACACATATTTTATGTGTACATTAAACCTTCTGCATATATCACGTATGTACATATAGATAACGACGCATATACTAAAAAAAAAAACTCTTCATCTTCACCATCATAGATCATATCGTTATTATTTTATATAAGACTTGTATAAAAATGACTATATATGTCTATAATACACATATATGTCTGTATATACATACAATAAATACCTGCGAATGAATATATATGCGGTATATCCATCCAGGTATATAACAGGTATAATTTATATAGGTATATATATTTTATCTGAAATATTCATATAAATATATACACACACACAACAAATCTGAAATTGGAAAAATAAATATTACATCACGTTTGAAGTGTTTCATTTTTCCACTATTTTTCATTTTCATTCTATATATAACATGTACGTATATTCTGTATTCGAAAAAAAAAAACATAAATAAATATAAAACACTTTTATACATTTTTATTAACATCTATGCGATATGAATAAATTATAATGTACATTTGTATTATATATATATATATATATATATATATATATGCATATACGTATCACATAAGCAAAGTGAGAATAATGTACATTATTATCATTACAAACTTATTTTCATATATATGTTTGTATATACATATAAAAAAATAAACTTTTAAAGTTATATCCCTTTTATATATATATATATATCTGTATATATTCCGCACACACGTGAATTTAATATGCATGTGTTCGATAACATTTTCCTACTTTTTTTCTTATATTTATTATATATGCGCATATATGGAATTATTGTGTATATATAAGATGTTTTATATAATATGTATATAAATAAAGTTTTCCATTTAATTCATTGGTCTGAAAAATAAATTTATCTCTATATATATATCGTTTATAAATAATAATAATAATAATAATTTATATTGAAATTGTTGAATTGTCTGCGTTTATATGCATAATAATTACGATATAGAAAAACTTTTATGATATTATAACATATAAATCCGTCGGATCTGCAACAATAAAGTGATATATATATATATATATATAGTACAAATTGGATTAAAAACTTCATATTAATGAATATGCAGAAAATATAATAATAATCTTAAGTTATATTTGAAAAAGGTTTTTTATATTTTTTTTATTAAAAAAAACACATATAATAAGAATGGAAAACGGAATAAAAATAGCCTAACTCTTTTATCAATGATATAAGATAATATTTAAGAAAATCGTTTAATTTATATCACAACACTAATGATCAAACTTATTTATGTATAATATGCCTTATATATTTAATGAAAACTGATTAGATTTTCATTTGTTTTCGGTTTGGATATCCGTTTCAAGATATCTGAATGATCCATAACTAAAATTTTATCAATTTTTTGTATTTTTAGCACGCGTATAACTTTATGTTAATGTACAAAACGTCATTTTCTTTTTCGATTACTTTACCCATCATATGATAAAATTAACTAACCTTTTCCAATGAACAATCAACACGACCATACCACAGTGCAAATATACTGAAGGATCATATAGAAAAATACAACTGTAACCTTGTATAACATCAACGGGATGAATAGAAAGGAGGACGAAAGATATTTTATATGCGGGAATAAAATTAATTCGTTCAGGGTTTCATAAGATAATCAAATATATTTTTAAAAAACAGTATTAATGTGGTGGATAGCTTTTTATCAAAGTAATATCAAAAATAAATATTTATAAACCATTTACTAGGGAATATTTTCATAATAAATTTTTGGTTTAAAAACATAAATTAAATTAAGAAAAAGTCGATTGAATCAAAGATGTAAATGATATTGATGTTGGTTTGTATATATAAATTCTTATTTATTTGTTTGCTATTTTATTTTTTTTTGATTGTAGCAGTTTTATTTTTTACCATTCATTTAAGTATATATATAAACGAATATATATATAATATATAAGAAAGTTATTTTTTCTTCTGTTTACCGCACATATAATTTCGAAATCATATACAAATATAAATCTTATATAAATGTACCATTTGCCATACCAAATCAAAAAAAAAATCGCTCTTATATAAATTCTTTTATATATTTTACGATATTACATAAATAAAACAACAATATATGTATATATAAATGGATCATTTAATAGCAACGATTTCTATATCATTAATTTCTTTACTTCTATATCATTTCCGGATGTTTTAGATATACGCAAATATATATATATATATATGGATATGTATTCATTAGTATTTTCCATTATATGATGTATATAAATCTGTAAGTATATATATAATATGATATTATATATCTTAAAGTATTGTTCTATTTTTAAATCAAATCTGAATATACATATATATATATACTGGGTGTTGTATTCATCTTTTCCGCTCACAAATGATTATATAATAATTCCGTATACTTAAGAATGTTCATTTATAAAAAAAAAATAAAAATAATCATTTACATAATATGCATATTTTTAATTGTTTTATATATCACACAGTATACGCAGCTATAGTATTTATTTTAAACAATTTTTAAATAAACATTCAACATTATATGGCAGGGTTTTCATTCTGAGAGTTAATTTTAATCGAGTACATACATAACAAAATACACCTTATTTTCTTTAATTTTTTTTTATAATCCTTTTGATTACGTTAAATTAACGTTTCCGTATGTATATTATAATATGAGAAAGGAAGAAAGATAAACGATTGTATAACAATTTTATTTCCATCCCTATATAAAAAAATGTCTATATAGAGTAAATCTTTGGAGTAATTAAGCTTTGATATATAGATTTATATGTATAAATATAATATCAAATATAATACATATATTTCTTGTATAATATGTGTAAAATAATTTCTTTTCCTCTTTGTATCTATGTATATATACAAATAAATGAAATATCATTAAGTAAATCATATATAGAAAATATCATTTAAAGATTTATATAACAAAAAAATATATTCCATTGCATATTATATTATATTATATTATATATATATATATATATATATATAGACAGACACAGATTTATATCGTTCTTGAATTGAATAGAATGTTATATATATAAAATTATTTATAAAGAAAAAAAAATATGTATCTTCTTTTAGATATTATTATATATTTACATGTGATGTTCAAATTGATATTACATAATTTTATATGTATACTTTATCGGATCATTATTTACAGACAAACTTATATTCTATAAACCAAATGAATACTTTTATATAAAATAAATTATATATTATGCGGAAAATTCTCATTTTTATTTATAACAATTCAAAATAGAAACACATTTTGTAATTATTTTTGGTACGAAATATACGCAAAATAGAATATAGGATTATTGTTCTGACGACTTACGAGCATAGGTTCTACATCATAGGTTTAATGTGATAAGAAAATTGTGATTCATTTTTCGGACATTATATATGGTTTCATAAACATGGTTACAAAACCACATACAATCCACTATTTATGATAAAGTAAACAGTTTAGAACTATACAATTGAGAGAAAAAAATCATTTTAATTTGATTGTTAACAAAAGATAACATTTATACAAATTATACCATATATAGACAAATATTTACAGATTTTTATTGTAAAGCGTAAAGGAAAAATAAAAAACAAACCGAAAATAAAAATAAAAAATCTATATAAACATTTTAAAACTGTCTGTCATTTGTCTGTTAAACATTTGTATATATTATACATACATATTTATATATATTTCATATATTTCTATTTTTCATAAAGAACTGAAGAAACTTTTTATAGATCTTCATGTATATAAAGAGACCAATAATAAAATGAAACATTTTGATAAAGGAATTTTTATTTCAGAAAGTCAACGTACAACAAAACATATCATATATATACAGCAGATTTATATAAAAGTTTTTCTGTTTTATATATATATATTTGAGTTTTATATAAATATTAAATGTATATACAAAAAATTGTTGTTACAATGTCACAATAAAATTTATATATATATATATATATATATATATATATCAAACGTTGACTTTTCATTTATTTATTTTATATAATATAAAATAAATCTAGAAAATTTATGAGTCTACCTTGGCTGGCTCACATATGTTGTCCTCACATATAAATTATCAAATTAATTTCTTCAAAAAAAATTATTCATATATGTAAAACAGGCAGATAAACCAAAAAAAACCAAATAAACTCAAATTGATTTTTGGCATTTAAACAAAACATAAACTGAATGCGGGTTAACCTTTTTATACATTATTATATATATATATATATATACATTGTACATACAATTTCGCAAGGATCTTAAACTAGTATATATAATAATAAAAAAAAAGTCATCCCTTTGAGAACCGAAAGACATAATTTTTCTTCACATATACGACAATATATATAAAAAAAAAACATTATATGTATATATATTCCGCATAAAACGATGCAGTTTATTTTATTATAATATTCATATTTATACATCCTATTTATTTTCATATATGGTAGGTATATAACAAAAAACCATTTAAATATGCCTCAAATATATTTATGCACATACTCGTTCATATATACATATGTGTAAAATAAGCAACATTTATCCAGAATGAAGTGTTATTAGAAAGACAGTTATTAGATACATTTTAAAAGATTTATTAACACCTTTATATATACGTATATATGTATAACCATATAACATGTTTAAAATATTCAAACAATTTTCATTACATGTTAGAAGAAAACTATATATATAAATGGTTAAATATATATACATTTATTTTATACCGATAGTGTGTTGTTTTATGAACGGAAAATTAAATTTATTATATACAACACATAAATGGCTCTCTATATAAATACATATATACTAACTAAACCATTAAAATGTACCTTAACAATATATAGTATATGTGGATATCTACACCATATGCCATTATAATATATTGTTTTTTATTACTATGTGTAAAAAAGATTTATTTATTTGAAAATATTCAAGAGTTATATCGCATAGTTTTTCGAGTGTTTTGTGTGTGTGTTTGTATGTATATAGTAACTGAAATGGTGCTAAAATTAATATTTTATTATAGACTATTTTTACAATTAGTGAATAATTATAATGTAATTATATACTATTTTACATACTTATAAATGATATACAAAATGCCTTGTCTGAATTGAATATATTGTTATATCAATTTTTACGAAGCGATATTTTGATGTTTAAATTTTCCGCTGGTAAAATGGTGAAATGAAAGCAAAATGTTCAAATTTTTTTAAATGATAACAATAAGTATATTTATTATTCAGACACGGCCAAATTATATTTAGGCATAATGATTGTTCCATAAATATACATAAAAAGAATAATTAAAAAAAAATTCAATATAATTCAATATATATTGCTTATATTTAAGTGTACTTTATGTATATATATAATGAAAAAATGTGAAAAATGTTATAAATACAATAGATGTAAAAACGATGTGGAAAACTCTATATATGTATTATATATGTATATATTTATATGAATAAATGAGATTTTTCAATAAAATTAATAACATTTATGTTTGTATATCTATGGATCGGGTGCTGTAGGCTGTGTAAACAATGCAAAAAATAAAAACACACACACACACACAATTTTAAACAACGAATCGAGATTATTTATTCGTTTTTATTTTTCTTTTCAGAAAATTACATTTGGTGCACACGTATTTATATAATATATATATGGTATTATGTAAAATATTTAATATACATATATCAAAATAATAAATAAAAAATGAAAGGAGGAAAAAAAAAATCTAGTAAAAAATATATAATATATTTATAGAATTATGTTTATATATTTATCGATTATTATTAAAGAAAAATTTAATATATCAGTGCGGGGGTGATGATGATTATTTGGTATACGAAATTTATATATATATACATTCTATTTCCATTCAATGCTTCGCATTGTGATGTGTTTTGACTGTGTGTCGTATATGTAAATCTATGCATATATAACCGCGTGTATATGAATAATACTCAGAAACCATATAAAGATTGATTTAAGAGGAAAAGAAAATTTTTCCAAAAGGAAATTTATACACAACAAAAAAAAACAGAAAAAATGTGTTTTGTTTTCTTCTTTTAAGTATAAATATCTATACAAAAAAATATTCATACATTTTTTTTTCGTTTATAATATTAAAGATAAAGATTAATATCGATATGATGACATTGTATATTTTAATAAAAAAAAAATAAATATATGCGTAGATATCAAGGAAAATTGATTTAGGCTAAATATATATATATATATATAGAAATTCTATATAAATTGATGCATATTCAATCAAATTAATTGAACTTTTTTTTTGATCCATTTTTTGCGTTTGTGTGTTTTAGAACAAAAGGAACATTCTATTTTTTATAGGTATATATGTATGGTATATATATTAATAATATGGATATAATAAGAATATAATGCCAGTTTTGTTTTATTTATAATTGAAAGCTATATATTTTTTGAAAAGTTAAATTTGTATAGGTTTTGACGTCAATTTCATGTTAATTATCAAATAATATATCTCATATATATGGTATAAAATTAAACAATTTAATTTATCAAAGTTTTTCTTTTAATTTTTTCTGAAAAATGAAAAATTTCCCGAAAAAGAAAGCATTTCAAACATAAGCGTGTCAGGTGTAAGGACGGGGGAATATGTAATGTTGAGAAAATTATGAATAAACAAAAAAATGGGTTTTCTATAAAATAAAAAAAATGCATGCAATGGATTGCTATAAAACATCAAATTCTATGGACAAGGGCAAAATTAATAATAAATTAATAATTAATAATTTTTAAAAGAATAATCTCCGATGACACCATCAGATGGAAATGTCCATGAAAGAGCTGAATATAATCGAACTTTTTCAAATGCATGTTTATTAAAAATACAGAAATTTTGCTTGTTTTATTAACATTTAAACAGAAATGTGAAAACTGATTTTGTATTAAGAAATTGGATCAAGTTGTTCTTGTAAGGTCAAATAAATTACAAAAAGTATCCAACGATCATTTGCCGTCAGTTTATGGGCCGAATTGATTTTATGTATGATTTTAAAACCAAATCGTTTCGTAAAATACATCATCAGAATGAAATCTAAAAAAACAATGTTTCTCAGATCGAAGTGAAATTTGGAATTTTAATGTTTTGAAATTTAATAAATTTGGATCTTAAAAATCACCGAGACAGCAATGATATTGGTTTCACTATACGAACATTTATTTGAAATATATCAGACGTTTATTATATATTGAAAAATGTATCACAATGCGTTTATATATTGTTATCAAAAAAAATTTATAATTGCATACGATTTACCAAGAAAATAATTATGATATTAGTCGCGGTATAAAATAGTTTGGGATAAAAAGACAATTTTTCATTTGTCATCAATTCGATATATACATATATATTAATGCAAAAGTTCCCGGAATATGTTCTCATTATTGCTAAGTATGTAATATTTTATAAAATAATAAAATTGAATTGTTTTTTAAAATTGATATTTCTTTTCCTTTTATTTTTTTTTGTTAATTATCATAAATATTTCTTGTTATAAAAAGTCATTATTTTTTACACACGTATATATTTTTAAATTTTTATTTTATATGCCGTTTTCCCAATATCTCATTTTATTTGTTTTAAAGATTTGTTTACATAAATGTATATATGTATACTCGTATATATTGTGATGATGAGATGCAATTAAGATTAATTGCTAAAGGCTATATAAATAAATTTAAATATTAATGTAAAATATTCTTTCTCTATTTATTTCCATATTCCTTCTATACGTATATGTATATAATATTTTAGTTATATGATATATAAATTTTGAATTTTTTTTTGATATAATGATTTTTTTAATTGTTTTATAAATGTTTACAAATAATTTATGAATATATTTCGAATATATGTAAATACATTGGTTTATAAAAGGATATTTCAATTTCATGTTTTTTTTTCGGCTATAAAACTTGTGCTTGAATGAAGTTATATAATAAATAAAATAATTATATTTGTCTATATATAATTGTTTTCTCTTATATATGTTTGAATCTATATATATTTATAAACATGTATATTTACTTTGTTTGCATAGATATATATAAAGACAAAATCAAATATTCAAAACGTTTTGTTTTCCGTAAATTTGTATTTGTATAACAAAAGTTTCTATATATTGTATTTATAAAAAGGATATTCGTTGTACTATCCGTTTATATATATAGGAAATGCATGATGAATAAAAAAAACGTAAAGAGATCATTTTAATTTTATCACATTTACAATTGTACTTTATATATCATAATGTTATGTATAAAATAAATTTAGTATTTTAAAAGTAGAGTATTTATATAGTAAAAATATTTGAATGTTCTTTACATGGAAGTGGAAGTGAATAAAATTTTAATCCATATAATAAAAGCTTCTATATTTTATTTTTGTGCATGTGGTTTTTACATAATGTTGTGTCTATTCTTTAATATTATACAGCACGTTATATGTCTATCTATATATATATATATATATATTATATTATATGTATATTATACAAAAGGTATATCTCTATATATCATTTTTTATTATAATGCTCTTATCTATAATGACCATGTAGCGAGACTTTATAGACTAGAATAGAACATAGAATATACGATATTACTTAAATAAGCATGAAACGAAATATATATACATATATGCGTATATATACAAAAAACATCATTTCTTGTATTATGTAGATTAGTTTTTTCTCATTTGTGATGTGTATATATTTTGAAGAGCTTTGTATTATTTATACAATTCAAGCAATGTATTTCGTTTTTGTTTTGTTGCTGAAGGCGTGAAAACGAAACGACTGTGAGTATATATATATATACCAGCATTATAAAATACTATAATTATATTCATCAATCTTCATGCAAAAAAAATAATACATTATGAAGAATATGATTCGTAAGTATATATATATTCACGTGTTTTTAGAATTAATTTTACATGATCATTCATAGTATATATATATATATATATAGTAAATGTTATAAGGATTATACAAAGTAATTCTTATAATATTGAGATAATTGCAAAACCAACTTATAACAACAACAGAATAACATGAATAATATAATTCTTTTTTGTTACATTTAAATTATATACTATATATTAATATTTTTAAATTGAATATATTTTATCTATACATATAATTTATATAACAGTATCCTATATCAACATTTAAAATATATAGCAAATAAAAAATGACCTCTTATATAAAATATATACAAACATAGGATATAAGAACACCACACAAAAACAATTTAATTTAATAAATATCCCATCATATACCATACATAGTATATACAAAGGATAAAAGTTCACATATATAAATAACTTTTATAAAAACAAAACCATATATAGAATTAAATATCACATCACATATTTAAATATATAGAATCCAGATAAGAAAAATATCTCTATTTATATATATGCATATATAATATACATATATACAAATTCAATTTAGAAATTTAAGCACATTCAAAATAAAATAAAAACCCCTATAATTATATTTGATGTAGAAATACATAAATATTTTGCAAGTATCACAAATAGATAACAATGCAAAAAAATAAAAAAAGAAAAGATAAATAATATAAACTATATGGTATATATATTTTGAAAATCTATGACCATATATAAATACATATATATATATATATAAGAAAATCTATTATATATTCATATTGTTATATATATTCGTATTTCATATGCAATAAGTTAAAAAGGAAACCACCCAATTGACCAAACTATTTTCTCTAAATATATAATTTCGTATGTCGTATTATATAAAAAAAAAATATCGATATGTGTATACTAAATAGTGTTCAAATAACCACCCATAGCGTCACCATTGAAAATGAGTAAAAACCTAAAAAAATGTATAAAGCATGTACTGTATTTGTAAATACATTGTATTATACATTTATTTGGTCTTTTTATTTCGTTTTTTTTATTTCGTAGTTTTGTCACCCGCTTTATATTGCATATATACACATATATATATATTGAAATGGTACACTCAATATATATTATATAGCGATTGTCGTATATATCTACACATCTCAACAAAAAAAAACCTATATATATACTTATATATGAATATAGTAAAAAAATAAACTTTATCCTCCCAAAGAACTGAAACGAATGACCAAATACGTACGTGATCAGTTTAAGTAAATATTATATAGTTCATGCTGACCGACCCAAATACAATAAAAAAAAAAAAAGAAGGAAAATATTCGTATTTTTTTTTTGTTTTCAATTCCATATAGATATATATAATTATATATATATATATATGGAACGGATAGATACATTTATTTATGTTATATCTGTATTTTATAAATCCATAATGTACACGGTATGGTATTATTATTTCTATTTTTTTTTATTATAACATATATATATATATATTGCTCCATGCCATTCTAGACTCGTAACATTTATATAAACAACACGATACCTCTCATACAAGCCGATTATATATATAGAAATATATTATATATTGTATTAGAAAATGGATTTTTTTTATACTCTTATTTATATATGTATATATATTTTTATAGCAAATTTTCTCTAATATCTGTGTATATATAGATACATGTTAAATTTAGATCTGCTATCATTATCCTTCTATATTTATACAGTGTGTCTCAGTTTCACACTATATATAAAGCGGCGAAACATCACATAATTCTGGATATAACTACATATAAAATTCTCTATATATTTTTAATTCATTTTTTTCAAAGTAAAGCTTGTATTTAATAATTTTAGACTAAACTATATTCAACTTATATGGAATAGTCAAACTAATTTATAGATAGATGATTTACATCATCAATTATGTTTATAATCTAATTTAAGATATGTACCTTTCGTTTACTTAATATATAATTGAGGATACTTAAAGTAAAAAATAATTAATTTTACCAAAAAAAAAATTAATTAATAATATTGAATTAAAAAATACAGATTCCTTAAAAAATAATTGTGTTAGACAATTTAATGTAATTTTTTTTTCGATTAATAAAATTAATTTTGTTAAACTTTGAGTTAATTTCGAAGAGTATATATAGATTAAAAGTGCCTGCTCTTGTATATATGGTGGAGAATACTTATAGTGAGACATGCTGTAAATTTTTTTTTATATAAATGAAGTTGTAATAAATATATATAGCATATGCATTATTAAATGTACATATATGAATATATATATATATATATATATATAACAAATTTTATACGTATTTATATATATAGATATTTAAAAGCGATCATATGATATTGGAATAATAAAATGAATTAGAAAAAATATTGATATGCATAACAACAAACATATGTATAGGATATTCATTCACCATTCAGCATTCATATTTTAGATAGAAATATCTGGACAAAATGTATACATAACATATATTGAAAATATTTATCTTAAATATTGTAATGAATTTGTGATAGATATAGTGAATTAAAATCGATATACCATTTTGCTGGAAGTTTTATAAAGTTTACGATCGAATAATATTAAATTATGATTAAAAAAAATTTGAACTTGAAAAAATTATTTCAGCTGTGGTTTCATGGATGCGAATGGCAACTATAAGGAATTTCATTTTCATATTTCATATAGATTCTAAATAATTCATATATGCGATTTCAATGTTTGGTCCTGTCGGTTTATGGTACAAATTTATTTGATTTTTATCTGGTTTCTTTAAAATTATTGCGAAATTTTAACCGAAATCGAAACCAATATGCATTTCTGATAGGTGCAACTATATAAAAATTGTGATTCTGTGGTGCGTGCAGTTGCTAAAACACCAAAGTTAAATGATAACAAAATTTTAAGGTCGTGAGTTCGTCTACTTATATACATACTAAAGACATAATATTTTATTTACTTTATTAATATTTTCCATACATCATTTTGGAATGTTCGTACAATTACCGACATCGCTTAAGTATTATGTAAAAAACTAACGAATTATGAAACCGTAAAAACAGAAAACTTTTTTTTTCGGAAGTTAAAACAAATCTTCGATTGGAAACTTTCTTTTGTATTAATATAATAAATTTCCATTTTAAATTGTGAAAACAAAAAATCCATAAATTCTATTATTTTATTATAATTTACAAATGGTTTTTTGTTTTGTTTGGTTTTTTTTTAAATTTTATTTTGTATATATACCCGAACATTTTTCATATTTTAACAATATTAAATTTATAATTTTAATTTAAAAACATTTTCCTGTTTGTATATATATACAAATGTACATAAATATTTATTTATAATATAAATATATATGTATGTATGTATTGCATAATAATAGGAAGGTATATAGTATAACATTTTATAAAAATGGGATTTCGTGAATAAACAAAAGTCCTTATCGAGTTATTGTATATAGCATATCTATATATACAATATAAATATGAATGGTGTATGGTATTGCATACAAAATGTATGTGTATATTGTAATAATAAATATAATGTATGTTATACATCAATTATATTATAAATATGAAAATGAAGAAAAATATGATTGTTTTAAATGAAACGAAATGAAACGAGTAGTGAAATGTTTTATTTATATTTGAAATGTATTTCACCAAAATATGTAACCATATATGTAAAAATATATATAAAGTATATTTAGAAATTGTATATGTACAATTACAAAATGAAAATAAAAACTCAAATGATATCCATGTGGCGCATTTTACATATTTAAATGTATTTATACATACGTACGGTATATTTGTAAATATATACATATTTGAAAATAAACTCGAATACAATAATATACACATATCACATACATATATTTACATTAAAAATATTCAATTTTCCAACTCATAAATTACAGAGATTTAATGTAACGCTTAAATTGAAATGAAAATATCCATATATATATATATACTCGTATATTTTATACGGAAAATCCTTAAATATCAGAAACAGGAAAAAGCTCATGACCTAAACTTGTGCTTAGCATAATAACATAAACATTTTTTTTTGCCGTATATAAATATACATACGATATATATGTAGAATTTCAAAAAGCAGATATTTTCATCACTGCACAAATAATAGGATATGAACACAACAATAAAAAAAAAGAAAATAAAATAAATAAATTCGGTATACACGCTATATTTTGTTGCAAAAAAAACATACAAGTCAGAAAACATATATGAAGATAAGTGGGAAAAACCGGGAAGAATCTTAAGGATATTTTTTTCGGTATATTATATATGCATAAACGAGTACAAAAATATTATATTTACAGAATATTTTACGATGTCTTGTCTTTTACATATACAATTATACATACGTTTATTATGTTGAAAACATACGATGACAGAATATTTTATTATTATTTATATATGTATGAAAATCATTTATTTTAAATCATATATTTTCATATAAATATTAAATAAAAAAGTTTCATATTGCACAAATAACCATTATGATTTTGAATGAAGCGAAAGGGGGGGGGGGGACAAGGAAGATGTTATAGTAGCATTTTTTAACACCCTGTATAAACGGTATATATCCCGAAAAAATATAAGAAAATTATATGAAATTCAAATAAAAAATGTTGCCCTATATATATAACATTTCTACTATATTCAGAATTTCAGATGTATATATTCGTATATATATGAATACTACCAAAGAATTTCTTATGCTTAAACCTATAAATTTTACCATTATTAAATCAACAGCGCGTCACTATATGTACATATATACAATATACTATATGCATATATAGATTACATAGCCAGCAATAAAGATATATATATTATTATATACAATCCCAATTCACTTTTCTATATATAGTAGTATCTGTACTATTTGAATTATATTATTTTTTCGTGTATACAAAATTCAGATTATACATTATTTAATAGTTATACAATCTATATATTTATATATAATATATCGTACATAACATATACATATTTATATATATATATAAAAAAAAACTGTTTAGCAAACCAAAACACATCCCATATGTATTATATACCTTTTAAATTTATTATGCAATACACTCATATATATATATATATATATATATAGAAAACAATTTGGCAAATGTTAACCTAAGTTTTTCTCAATATATATATATTTCATATATGAAAAAGAAACAATTCTTATATTATACTATATATACACTTATATATACTATATATATGTACGTACACATAAAATTGAAATAACCAAAGCCGAGGGAGCTATATATGAGCATATTGTGATTTTATGATATATACGAATAAATGGTCTATAAACTATGTACTATCACGGTCATTGTATGTATTTATTTAGACATTTTCATATATATAGACAATTCTATATATAAATATACATACATTTATATGCATATATATACGAAATGTATATCATATAAGTTAGGAGGCTGAGAAATTTACCAGAAAAGTTATAGTATTTATATATAATCCTATTCTGCAACTAAATGTTTGATCATACCCGGTCCATCCCGGTCATTTCGTTTAATTTTCCAAAGGAAAGTCTGTGTCATTTTTAATGAAAATATTGTATAATTTTCTAAATCATATTTTATAAAATTTTCTGAATGAAATTCTGCTAATCCTGTTTGTAAAGGAAATTCGATGTGATTTTCCACAGAAAATTCTTTATAATCTTCGAAATAAAATCATGTCCTATTTATATAACTTTCAATGAAAAATCCTGTATACTTTTCGGAAAAAATCTTCCAAAAACCATATTCATCAAGAAAGCAATAAACTTTTAAAATAAATAAGTTATTAAATTTTCCAATTTTTGAATGTTGTCTTCGTTAGAACCGCCATCGTATATAATACTAACTATATTTATATATGTCAATGACATACGTTTTTGGTCTTGGTCAAAAGGGAGAACCAGTATATATCTATATATATATATAATTTATTTACTTTTATATACACAAAGCTATATACAACATAAACATTTTTTATAAAAAAAATAAAATAATATCAAATATTTGGCAAAGACACGAATAAAGCGTGTATATAATAATGCGTATTTGTATACTACATACTATGCAATACATGAAAATGAATATCCAAATATATAATAATATAAATAGAAAATGACAATGAAAATATGTTAGAGATAATTTATATATTTAATTATATACATATCGAATTGAGTATTATTAGTTTAATAATAAAAATTATATATAAAGAAAATTTATATATTATATAATAAATTCATCATCAAAACGATAAAAAATAAATAAAATTTTCTACATATATGAATATATATGGAAATATTTTTTTGTTATTCATGATACTTGCAGGCAAAAAAAACATATATATATACAATTTATAATGACGATAATAATAATAATAATAATCATAAAAAAAACACATACAATTTCACGGAAATAAAAATACCGATTCAAATGTATATTAAAATGTCTTTATAACAATAAAACTTATTCAATTGAATCTGTATACATATATATAAAAATATTTCTACTATTGTATATACATATTTCTAAATCTATATAGGCATCTTCTATATACATTATAATAATAATAATAATAATGATAGGGTATACGGAATACTACTCTATCACGTGTATTGAGATTATATCATTCGCTATCTTATATAGACATATATTATTACATAATGATATCGTTAAGGCTGTAAAATACTCTGTTAAATTTGCATTTATTTTATTTTTTTTATCATATTAAATTTTACGAATGTATTCATATATATATAAATAGAATTATACACCTTTTTATATATACAATTTCCAGAGATATATTTATACATAAAATTTACAATCTATAACTTTTAACGTGTTATGTTGGTGTGGTTGTCGTATAAATATATATATGAATGGCATCAGCAACATGTAAATGGAAGAAAATTTATATTATATGATTTCAAATATACAAAAATAAATACTTATAATGATAAGAAATATATATATATATATATATATATAGATAGCATATATGGAGAAGGTAATGTGTAAGCAATGATAGCAATTTTCTTCTTATATACATACATAATTGTATAATAAAATTTAACATACCGCATATCGTTTTAATTTTATTTTACTGCAGTTCTATATATATATATATATATATATGTATTTTATACTTGAGTTTTTTTTATGTTAAATTATTCTTTAAAAAGAGTTTTTCGTTTACCATTTGTGGTCATTTTTCAAATACTCGTCTATCTTTAAACAACCAATATATAAATGTGTATATTTAAATTCCATTATTATATATATATGTATATTATATATACATTTATATAACGAATACTCTATATATTTATGGTATATTATACAAATATTTAAATTAATGAATTTTTTATATATATAGATGAATTTTCATGTGAAAGTTATTTTTGTAAAACATTTAAAAATAATAATTTCTTTAATTTTGTATTTTTTAATTTTATCTGTTTGTTTATTTTTTAAGTGAACATCGACAGAAAGTGTAAATACGTAAGTAATTAATTGTCTGTATATTAAAAAAAAAAAATCAAAAATGTAAGAAAAATTACTTCGATAGACATATATACGGATTATCCAACCAAATTGCTATTATTTAATTCAATATTTGTATTTAAAGATATAATAAGAATTATTTTGTGGTAAATTAAAGGATGGTATGAAAAGTATTGAGATATTTAGATTGGGAAATGTTTATCAAATATTTTATTCATATTTCAAACATTTTTGTGTATGGATTATGATGTCGATTTTTTGCAATAACATTCTATATCGAGATAATCTCTATTGTTATATGGGCTTTTCCGGTAAAATGAACCCCGGACCAATTGAAATGAAATGGATTACAAAAAAAAACATTTGTTTATAATTCAAAATCATATTTTTTTTTCTATTTATTGATCATCTAACTAAAAAACTGATTGGAAAATATATTTTATTAAGTTTAAATTATTCATTAATTAGGTAATCGTAATTATCAAATACTGAATATTATTTTTTAAACGCTGCTAGCACTGATCAACATCTGAAACACAAAGCACAGGTGAATATGACCGTTGTGGACGGAATGGGGGATAAATGTATCACCAATAAACTCCTCATAATAGGTTTACGGCGCAATAATTACCCTTGGGTTTGTACGGTATTGGGTGAAATCAGTGGAATCAGAAGAAATCCTCGAATAGTATAAGGAAATCATTTAAAAAGATCGGAGCGGCAATATTGTACTATTTAAGTAAAATCTTATAATAAAAAACAATTGCGAATATGTATCAAGATTCATCGAACCTCATTTTTTACAAACACAAAAAAACTAATCAATTTATATATGTATTTATCAACAATTTATATATGCATGAGTTCCCGCACATTTATGAAATATATTATACGGAAGATATTGAATGTTAAATTTAATACATTAAATCTTAATATATAAATACAAATAATTCAAATATATGTATAAAAATTCATTCATATATTATTTAAAAATATTTCAATTTAAAAGTTGCATTTTACAATGAAAAATATACAATAAATCTTTAACAAAAAGAATAAAGAACATGCTATTGATATTTAAATCATATGTATATATATATATATATATATATATATATATACATATTAAATACTTATACATAATATAATTCTATTAAAACCCATAGTCTATTGTTATAATAAATATATATATATTTTATACACATGTATGAATAACATTTCTATATATGATAAATTATTTTACATATATATACATCTACAAAAACATACAATATAAAATATATATAGATGCCTTTTTTCCAATCTTTTATATATATATATATATATAAATGTAAAAATTCATTTCAAGAATTGCGGTTTCTTATATATTTGTATTCTAATATACATATGGGGCAAATAACAAAAAAAATATTATTATTATATATAAATGTTACCACTTAATACATCATCATATATACCGCATACAACACTATATCTATACATTATACATATACGAAACGACGACAAAACATTGATAAATTATAATAATATTATGAATGGTAAAATTTTCATACAAAATATACCATCGTCATATATGAATACATAAAAAAAGAAGAAAAATCCCACATATAAATATGGGTATAGAAAACATATGCATTGACACACACACAAAAACCCATATACAAACAAACAAAACCAAAAAAAAAGGAACAAAATAAACGAAAACCAAAATATAAAATAAAAAATAAAAAAAATTGAATCACACAAACAACAGAAAAAAATGTGAATTTAAATATAAAATAAAATGAATATATATATATTTTTTGGAAAATGAAAGCTATATGGAAAAATACAAGAAAAATAAACGAAAAAGAAGAAAAATATCATACAAGAATATAAATGGTGAAAATCAACCATATACATATATATATATTTATACAATTTTACATCATTTGTTACACAATGGTTTGAATCGCTATATGTGTGTTTACGATATTTGGATGGATATATAGTTTTTTTTTTCATTTTTAAAATAAGAAAAATATTACTTTGACTATACATCAGACATTTCGAAATAAATCCTACTTTGTGATTATTATATACATTTCACATTCTTACATATATAAAGTATATACTTCTATTTTTATATACCTATATATGTTATAAATATACATAAATTTATATATATATATATCCATATTATCATGTAAAATCAGAAAATTCACATCATTTTTTTAGCTTGGTTATCACGTGTATGTATAGTATATATGATTTTAAAATGGAAATTTAACATATTATTTTTATCGTATACATATACATAGATTTATTTTTACTACAATAGAAAAAAAATGTATAAAATATCATAAAAAAATTACATTTTATATATCATTCGCAAATACAGTATTTGCAGAATTTTTTTTTTATTAACTATATGGTTTTCATCTTTAAACTTTCAATACTTTCGACTCGAAATATATATATATATATAGGATTTAAAAACACACATATATGAAATTTTCTTAATATTTAGATCGTGCTTGATATGTGGTAAAGATTTTTAAGTCATATAATAATTGAATTTTCTCTATATAAAGATATATTTTGTTTAATTAACTGAATTACTATTTTTATATTAGTTACAATTTGAACATTTTGTGAATTTATAAATTTTCTATTGATAAGTGTATATAATTGCTTATATACATATATAAGCATAGTTGATTGTTATATGTCCAGCAAACAACACCCATTGTTTTACAAATAATTATTTATATATATATTTATATACATGAATGTTGTTAATATATATTGAAAGTGTCAAGCGTCTATCAAAGTCAACATACACATATATATAAAGTATATTTATCTAAATGTAATCCCATATATATCTAATTAACAATTTAAGTCCATATGTATAAATTCGAATTTCAAACATTTTGTATATGGGTAAAAGATAAAATTTAATATAGACATTTTAATCAATAAATAAATAAAATTTTAAACTCGGCTGCGTGTTGTATTTGTATATTTTGTTGATATATGGGAATATATTAAAAAAAAAAAGAAAATACAAAATCGAAATTTCCCAAATCTTTCATTTACATATCTATCTATATACGTTTTGTTGATACTAAATCATAACAAAAATATATAAGCTTAATAAATGTTCCTATACTGTGTATGTATACAATGAATATATATATATAGATATAGACAACTCTCGGCATATACTATAAAAATTTCATCGCTTTTATATATATTAAAAATTTATCATCTATTCTATACATACATAACATATGTAGATATAGATAAAAATAAACAAAAATACCCAAACGATATATAGAGGTAACAACATAAATTTTAAATCGCACATATTTAAACCAGAATATATACCCAAAACGCTTTTCAATTCGTTAAAAAATATTATGTCGCCTCTCTATATATAGTAACTAATAGATATCTATATACAAATAAAAACGCACATATATTTTCTGGTATTATATACGTTTGTTTTAGATAGATATATGTACATTGTACATGTATTTCATTTATTTGATCGTTGAATTTATGTAATCTAGATTGTTTGAATTGTTGTGCGTTTTTCATTCTTTTTTTGTTTTATATTACGATTTTCTTATCAAATGCTATCGCCTATATAATTTATGTATAGCATAAAATTTGATGTATTACTATATATGTTATATAACCAACAGAAACTAACGCATTCTTTTCAGTATCATTTATTTATTTATATAGTATTTTACAGATCTAAAGGGTTTTTCAATATAAATAGGTGTGGTGATATATTTTTGCATATATAGAGATTTTGTCAAATACCGGGATGTCTGACGCATATTTCAATATTTATTTCTGTTTTTTTCATTATAAAGGTATTTTAATTGATAATCGACCAACTATATACACAAATTATATGACATCGAATTGTAGATAGGTTTGAAAACAATTTTACTCTGGATGACTTGAATGATTGAATGAAAGTTAAATTAAACGAAATTGAAGTATACTATATAAATAGGATAAATATACCTGCAATTAAACAAGTTCAATTATGTAACCAGAAAAATCAATTGTTTTTATTTTCCACCTTTAAATTATTTATTTATTTTTTTTTTTTGAGATATGCTAAATCAGTCATTGGTGTTTATGCAGATGAACTACGAACTACACTTGATGCCATCCAAGTCAAAACCGAACAAGTTATTTATTCGTTTAAACTTAAAAGATATATATGCAAAAATTGATTTTAACATTGAATTTCGCCACCATATTGAAATCCCCTTTATATACAACATGAAAAATCAAAGTCAATTTGAAATTTTATTAAAATACTAAAATTCAATACACGTGTGCCTAAAATATATACTCATATATGTATGATATAATATAATATAATATAAGATAAATGGATATATAAAGTGTATGTTTTGTATATATAGAATTTTGATTAACAATACCCATACGACAGGAAAAACACATATATGGTATATATGAATATGGTATAAATAAAAGAAAAACTTCTTTTGAATTGAAGCCTATATAAGTTAAAATATAAAAGAAAAACTTCTATTGAATTTGTGAAAATGATCTCCTTTATGTTATAAAAGTATTTATATTAACATTTAGGTAGCTTCTAAATATTATCCATCTCTCCCACCCCCTAAATATTGATTATATGACAATGTGTACGTTGAATTTTATTCACTATATACGATTGAATCGTTAACTTTTGCTATATATTACATAAAACAAAAAAATACTTATAGAATTATTATTAAGTATACAACAAATATGATGATAAGAAATTTGGCATTTACCTCATTGTGAAATAATGACCACATCTTATATTACGATCCTATATCATAACATAACTATATACTTTATATATAAAAGCGAAGTAACATTTTTAGAACCATTTTCCCACAAAAATAAAAAAAAAATCTCGTATTTTTATTGTCATTTTCCTTATATTATACAATATCGTGTGATTATATTTTATATATATATATAATGATTATTTTTATATATTTATGTCATTGATAATGGTAATGTAAAATGATAATGACATGATTCTATATCTATCTATAAGCCGCATATTTATAACCATCACCGTATATATACAAAAACAAAAACACTTTTTATACACTTATATTATAATACTTTATTGTTATTATCTATATATATGGAAAAACAAAAAAATATAAGACACACGAAGAATAAATGAAGGATACACTAACTGCGATATTTTATATTATTATATTGTGTATAAATATGTATATACCATATATTAAAAGGAATTGTATATGTTTGTGTTATTTCATGAATTTATCTTTTTGTGACATGGATTGATGATAAATACAATGTTATATATATCATTAATATATATATACAAAAAAAAAAATAACAAAAAATTTGGAATAAAATAAAAATTACAATGAAAATTCGTTTTCTTCGTTATTTGCATTATTTATAAATAATAATATATATACGAAAGACATATATTTACCGTATACTTACACTATATATTATATGTTTAATAATACTATATTTACAATTTATCTCACATATGAACTATTGCACATATATATAAATTTAGCAAAAAAAAAAAAAATAAATTAAATAAAAAAAGATTAACTTTTGAATTATTACATTTTGTTCTCTAAAAATTATGCATTGTAATATTTTATATGTTTTTATTTCGATATTATTAATAGAGCTGTAAGATTATGGGGATCAGCGACATTATTATATATATGTTGAACATATTCCTTTTATTTATAAATATTGAAAAAATATCTCTTATATAATGCTTTAGAATAAAAAAAGTTCCCACAGAATTTTCAATATACAACAAAAATTAAAAAATATTATTTTTATATTATAAAAACAGCATATAAACACAATACAAAAAATACAAAACTCCCAACTCCGAACATGTATGGGATACACTAAATCCACACCCATAGCATCTATACTAGCAGAAATCGCAAATAAGCCATTCCAACTCCAAAAGAAGCAGACCGACATTAAATACATTATAAAACAATTGTACAATAACACAGCAATAGGCAAACAAATACGCAATAACCTGGCTACCAAATCAATAAACACACTTCTACAGAAATATGAAATTATAATCAAAACTCCAAGTATGCCCGAAAAATTACATAAACCCATGAATCTTACAATATACGACGAAATGGAAACCACACCCAATTACTTCAGAAAAAAAGACACCCCTAAAGAAATTTTAAAAACACATGCGCTCCAACTAATAGCCACCAAATATAATAACATGGAACATATCTATACGGATGCCTCAAAAACCGAACACTCAACAGCAACAGGAATCTTCTTCCACTACAAAAACCAGACAATATCAGAAAATATAAATAATCTACATTCAATTAAAACTGCAGAAATAATAGCCATTCTAACCGCAATAAGCAGCTCGATAAACGACAATATCCAAGAAATAGCCATATTTACCGACTCAAAAAGCACTTGCACCTCACTTAAAAACACCAGCATAACAGGAGGAAATGGACTATATGAACGCAAAATTCTCAAAATAATAAATGAACAGCAGAACACCAAATTTCACATTCAATGGATACCCGGGCACTGCAATATCCCCGGTAACAATACCGCAGACCACATAGCCAGAAACGCAACCAGGGACCCCAAATCACCAATAGAAACGGAACTCACACCTGTAGAAATCAATAAAGAAACACAAAACAAAATTGAAATAGAATGGCACAATCAATATTCCAAAGAAACCGAATACAAAGGACGATGGACCAAACACATAAACAACAATAAACCGCTAAAAGCTCCCTGGTTCACTATGAACCACATGACCGCAACAGATACCAAGACAATAAACCGATTAAGAACAGGACACACATACGACAAAAAATTCTTAAAAATGATAAAAATAATAAATGAATCCAAATGTGATACATGCGAACATGAAGACACATTCGAACACATCCTCATGCACTGCAAGAAATACAACTCAATAAGAAACAAATACCCCTCACTAAATAGCGAAACAGACCTCAAAGCCATACTACAACACAATTGCACAAACACGTATAATGAAATAGCTAACTACCTAAAAGAAATTAAAATTAAAATATAAACCTAAACCACTGTCCGAATAAACAACGAGAACACTCCTTATGGTGCAAGTCGCTGGGAGTCTAATAAATAATAAAAAAAAAAAAAAAAAAAAAAAAAAAATTTTTATATTATAAATAGACAATTTAAAATACTTGCAACGGAGTTAATTAAAAAAAATAAATATAAATCAAGAAAACAATGAAAGCATTAGAGCATATATCTATCTATCTATATATAATACATCATTCATACCTTCTATATCTTCTGATATTCATTCATTAATTTTTATAGATCTGTTAACGCAAACAAAAAAAAATGAAAGATAAAGGAATTGACACTTTTATTCCTTTACATATTATAGAGTAAGGTATTAAAAAATTATACTATATATTTATATACAATAATATTTTAATCCGATTATTATTTTTTCGCTTAGACTTTTTAAATATATTTTGGTTTTGTTCAAAAAAGATTAAATAGACTTTTAAAAATTGTTATAATATAATACTGAAGGATTGCGCGAAATATAAAATGTTCATTTTTATATTAACTGTATATATCTTTAATACAACAAATTAAATTTTTTTTTGGTAAATTTCATTTTTACATAGGACTGTAAATAAATCTCTCTACAATAATAATAATAATAATATTAATAAAAATAATATCCAGTGCTTAAATATTCTTAAATATTATCGCATATACTGTATAAATGGGAATACGTATCCGTATACATAATAACACAAGAAAACAAGCCCTTATAAAAGTAAAATTATTATTATATTATAGGTATAAAAGTAAATGCCTATAAAAAACAAAATATAATTAATTCTTATGATGGGGCGCTTTAAAAGATCAAGCAATAAAGATATATGAATATATATTCATAATATAATAATATGAGAATCATAAGTCATCATACATAAAAACAACCGCACAACAATATAGAATTGAAGATCTCAATCATCTCTTTTAAATTATTTCACTTTTAGATATAACTTTAAAATGGATAAAAAGGGATAGAAAAAATGTTTCCAAGCAAACGAACGAATTATAGAAAAAAATTAAATACACTAATATGGAAATATACCTCAATTTTATAACATTATTTCAAATATCATATATAGATCATTTGAATACACAATTTATAGGATCTCTATATTTTAAATATTTATATATTCAAAAAATATTCATTCCAAAAATACTTTGAAAACAGAAAGTTTTTTGTTGGAAAAGTGTTCGTTAATAAAAGAAAAAATACATGTGCGTTATATATACATTCAGTGAATATACAATACGGCGATATTTACACTCTGATGCTGTACGATAATATATAATAGATTGTGTATATGAATGAAATGTTTGTATATATAATTGCAAATATTGAATATAATATAAATTATTAATATATATAACTATATATAGATATAAATAAATATATCAACCGTATAAATAAAAATATTTATAAAATTATTTCAAAAAGTTCATAAACATCAAATTCAGTACTAAATATTTATATACATAACTAGACATAACATACATGAAATGAATGTAATCAAAGTCAATTCAACAATTTTTACCGTATATAGATGATATACAAATAAATATATAGCATAAAAATACAAGAACATCTCTAGACATTCTATATGTGTATATGTATTTAAGTCTTGTAAAATAATCAATGGTATAAGATTTTTTATATAAAATTAAACTTTTATAGATTTTTTTGACAATCATTAGAAAAAAATTTTTCATTTCTATGGTAAAATTCAAACACACCAATTTGTAATATACAAAATAAAAAATCAATAAAATTTTAGTATACGTTGCAAACTCTTGATCTAAAATTCAACAATTCTCTGTAAAATTGTTTATAAATAAATAAGTTCCCATCCATTTTTTGTTTTCAACGCGTTAATAAACGTTTCAGATTAGTATAAGAAGGGTCGAGTGATGACTGAAATTCTTAAAAAGAAAAATGTTATATACATATATAAACAACACATATCTGTGTCATAAATACATATATTCAATTCAATATATTAATGTAAAAAAAAACAATTTTATATGAAAAAAAAACGAAAATAAGAAATCTTATACAAGTAATATGGTAATATATTTATGTATGTATGATTATTTCATATAGTAATATATTTATAAAAATAATATATCATATATATGTAAAAAAATTTATACACATAAGATGTATAAAATTTTATATTTTATCATTATACATATATGGATTTTCTTTATATATTTATATAGAAGAAGAAATATATATAATAACCAAGATGAAATTGAATTGGATTAAAAACAGATTGTAAATATTGTTCAAAGAAAATTCGTAAATTAAATTATGTATTGTATGTAAAAAGTTTTTTGTTATTGAAAGATGTATACTACATAAACGGATGTGGCGCGTATAAAAGTGCGGTAGAAATTCATTTATGTATTTTCGTCAATATATAATATATTTATTTTTTTTTTAAACTTCTTGTACTTCACTTCACTATTGTGTATATACTTATCTCGTATATGTATTTTATTTAATTACACCGGTAGAAATAATTTCATATATCTAATTGAAATATTTGATCAATAAAATGTATATATACATAGAAGATTTATATCCATCTATATTCTTATTCAGAATTACGTTTATAGATAAGTATTAAGTTAAGTATTTAAGTGCAAACAAAGAGTTAATTGATTTAAATTTACTGATGTTATGTATATATACATATATATATATCGTATATACTTGTTTTATATAAACGAGTGTAGGGTGTAATTGAAATAAATAGAAAATGAATATATATATAGCATCTATATGTATAAAGCTTTTAATTAGAATTGTATTTATTTATATATACTATATATATGTGAAAAACACAATGAAAGATATAAGATTTTATAGAAAATAATGAATACATATATAATTAAATGATTCTTTGGCATTTGTAATTTCTTTTATGCATGCATATATATATCTATATAGATTTAGATATACCATAATCAAATATTATATGGTGTTATATTCATTATATATATGCGTTATGTGCAATTTAATGTATATATTTAAAAACTCTTGAACATAATGAAGAACTATATTTACCTGTCGTTATTCTGTTTGTATATAGTTATGGAAATATTCAAATAGTATTTAAATAAAAAAATCTTCTTCAACAAATCTATATATAATTACTTTAATATTTAATACACAAAAGTATTGAGATTAAAAATAGTATTTCTATATAAATATAATATATTTCAAAAACATATATAATCTAGAGATCTATCTGTTTGTTTGTATATTCATCAAATAGATATTATACATATACATATCATAATAATAAATCTAATTTGACCTATAACGTTTTTGTGCATTTTCTCAACATATATACATACATACATATATATATTTTCATTTTTGACACATTTATATATTTATTCGGGAAAATATCAGGAAAACTGCAAAAAAAAAAAAAAATATGACAACATACAAATAACATAAAACTTTTGAAATGGAAAATAAACATTTGTATATTTGTACATATATACATACATATAGTATAAATATATTAAATGGTATTATTCACAGAAGATTAGACAATTTTATTTTTTTTTGTTATTTTTCTAGATTTCTTTTTTTCCTTCTTTTATTTGTATTTGTATACAAATAATATAAATGTCTGAATATTTACTTTTAAATTCACATCCTTTTTATTTTTGGATTTTATTTAATATATTTAATATATATAATATTTTTTGTACAAATAAAAATATAATATATTCATATAAAATTAAATAGTGAAATATGAGAATATTTTATTAAAAAGTTGATTATATATGCATTTATATGCAATAGCGGTAAACGTATTATATATATTGCATTGTTGTAGACAAAGTTATTTGTATATATATGTTTGTGTGTAATATAAATGTTAGTCGATCACTTATAATTTCAATATTAAAATCAGTTTTTGTTCATTCCATCATAAATATGGAAACCATATTATAAAGTTTAATGTTTTTTGTATATATGTACAGGAATCCTTTTAAATTTATTTCGTATATAAAATAGTTTTATCTATAAAAAAAAGCAAATTCAGGCAATCAAAATTTATATACAAAAAAAATTGTTTTTTATATAAAAAAAAGGAAATTATTTATTAAAATCATATTACTTTTTCTGAAGTTTTCACTGATAAAACAAAACCAACGAATTAAAAAAAAAATGAATTAAAATTATTAAATTATAACTATCCGTATAATTCAAATGAAAAACGAACAGCAAAATTTTTAATTACTATATATACATTATCTATTTATAATGTACTATAATGACAATATGAATTTGAATGTATGAATCAGTGATACTATTTATAGAAAATATGAAATCTATATTCTATATAATTATAAATTATAGTCTTGATCATATATGATGCGCATATAATATAATCATTATCCTTAAAATATTATTTACCAATGAGTGATCATTAAAAATTATTCTATATATATTACATAATGATAATATACACATTAATTAAATTGAAATAAATATACTTGCAGATAAAGTTATATATATATATATATATATTTATATATATAATGGGATAGATATTTTCTGTATACATATAATTATATATATATTTAGATGTTTATTCTTAAAACCGACATTTGGTATTTTATTTTTAACTGTATATATATTATGTCGATATAACACGCGGTACAGAAACCGCACACCCATTTTTCCTCCACAATATAGATTCATTTACACATTATTTCATTATGGTAAATTAATTTAAAAAAAAATGTTTTCTATAACATAACTGCATGTTGAACAAAAATAATGATGAAGAAAAAATTTTACTCACCTAAAAGTAAAGAAAAAAACAAATATAGAGCATAAATATTTAAAAAACATGAAGATTAATTAAATTTTAATTACACACACACACATATTTTTAACATAACATGGCCTAAAAAATACAACAGTTGCATATTGTATATAAATTATTATGTATATACTTATATGGGATAGAAATACATTAGAGTTTTATTTTTATAGATATATAATAATTTAACTTAATAAAAAAAAAATATAAAAATTGTTAAATAATTATATAAAATTTTTATGACAAAATATGATATAAAATCATGCAATTTTTTATAAATTTTATCCCGAAATATTTTCGTTTTTATAAAGTTTTCTATAAATTACCAATTCATCGAAATTTTTAATTCACAAACTATTTAAAATGGCAGCTTCAACCAATTAACGAAAATATTGAATTTAGTTAAAATTTCTATTCATTGATATCTGTTATCAAATATTTAATGAAAGAAAACCCATCAAAGACAGGAACTGTTTTTTTACAGCTCGCTTTGCTTTTCTATAGTGGCATGAAACATGAAGTTGTTTTGCGAACAACATTATTTGGCATCATTTCGTTGGCTCATAAATTGTATATATAAAACTTAATATAATCTTTTCTTATCCTGCAAAACATAGATGTTATGTTAAAAATCCTTTATTTTTCTATAAGTGCCATAAATTTCAGTTAGAATTTTTCTTTTTGATTAAATCCGATCGCAAACATTTTATATAAATTTTACAAACCTTGAAAACCTTTCAACAATAATTGAATTTTATCCTGCAGGTCTAAATATAACATATTACTTCATTTTCTTTGTAGTGTAAACTCAATTATACTTAAAAAAAATCCGCACCACAAATAATTCTTAAATCTATATACATTTAATTTACGAGCATGTAAAATTTACCTCGCAGAGCTAATAACATAATATTTTCTTTCATAATTGATAAATAAAGAAATTTTACGTGTATTCGAACGGGGTTTTTTATATCCATTGTAAGTTAATCCACTTATCATTTATGTTAAATTTTTGTAAATATAGTCCTTATTTTCTATTTTGTGATGGGAAAGATATATGGTTAAATCCTTTGTTATGCTTTTTTTTATTTCTATTCTCGTTAATTAATTTTATATAAATGAAGTATATAGATAATTGTTTAAATATATGCCAACAAAACAAAAAAAACTCCTTAACATATATATATTACAATTACAATAGATAAGATGACCTTTTTTTTTTTGGTCTTATCGCAGTTATACATATTTAATTATATGTTCTTTTAATTTTAATGACATATATTAAAATATATGTTATTTATATATATATATATATATTCGTATATATGCGTTTATTTTATATAATAAATTAAATTGATAATTAAAAAAAAATTTCTTACTAAAATAAATACGTTCCATTATTTTGTTTCTATCTATATACATATATATTCGTACAATTTATATTATGTCTCATATCGTTATCATGCAATATTACATAGCAATAATCATTTATTACAAAAACATACAAATATACAAACGATTTGAATACACATCGTTAATTTAACAAAAAAAAAAAAGAAATATAAATAAATAGAGATTATTATAGCAAATAGTATTCTATATACACATATATATATATAGGTGTATCGTTGACTTTTAAAGGTGTAAGGTGTAACGGTGTAAGTATATACAATATAAATATACATATACCTTATAAACAAATAATAAAAAAAAAGTAATACGCGTACATAAACGCACGTATCACCCAAGGAATAGTAATAAATAAAAATAAAAACCTTATATAAATAATATGAATACAAAAAACAAAAAAATAAATAAATAATAATTTAAGAAAAAGGCTAAAGAGGTAAAATATATATATGAAAAATAAGAAAAATATACAAATACAAATTCCGGAAATTAAAGGAACAACGAAAGCGATAGCAAAAAATAACCAAAATATATATAAAAGAAAATCTTTAACGCAGTATAACATTTACACAAATATGTATAGCATATAGTCAAAATATAAAACAAAATTTATATAAGATTTTTGTTTTTTACCTTTTTTTTTTACCAATTTTTCTTATACATTTCATTTTACTTTTTTTTTTGCTATATAAATAAATATGTAATAATACATATTTCGGATGAAATCGGTATATATCTGTAAAAAGTCAAAGCTTCACATCTCTATATGCTGCGAAAAAAAAATGAGCCATCCATAGATATATGTATAAATGGATGGATAGATTTTATAAATATATATTCGCATCATTAATCATAAAATCATAAATTTTAAATTTATATATGATGTTATTATTTGTTTATTTTTATATAGCCCCTATGCATAACATATACAATAATGGATGAATATATATTTATCGTAATATATAAGACCGATAACGATCCGAATTGATGAAACGTAGAAATGAAAAACATAAAATATAATAAATCAACAAAAATATAAAAGCACAATAGAATAACAAAAAAAATACATTTATATATACGTATATAGTATTCCCTAAGCACCATCAAATGAATTAACAAATCTATATATATAACAAAACGCATAAAATTGAAAAGAGAATTTCAAATGGAATAAAACGTACCTATATAAAAAAAAAGTTTGAACAAAGTTAAAGCGTAACTATATTATTTATATATGGTATAATAATAAATAATTGATAAAACATTTTTTTTTTTGGAATTTTTGAAAAATAGAAAATTGTGTCTTTTTTTTTTGGTTTGTATTGGAATTTAACAAAAAAAAAATTTGAATGTGAAAATAAACTCAAATAGAAATCATACATCTATATATAGAATTAATAGATATTGTGTATAGCGATATTATACCTAATATAGAAATTGAATTTTTAATACATTAAGTAATTGAAAAATATATATCAAAAATATATTAATGACTTTTTATTGAAAAGGATTCCTTTTTTTATTTTATTTCATTTTGTTTATTCTGTGTTTCAAAATTGTGCGGTCTTGTATATCCTTTTTTTTCCAACATATTTATATACTCATCTCATATATATTGTCTATATATAGATATATTATATATAGATAAGTATACATCTATCAATTTGACGATGATGTGATTTACAAGGAAAATTTTAATTTTTATATTATATATCACCGAAGAAGACGCTTATATACATAACAAATAACAAATATATAAATATATATGGGGCAAAAAAAAAGTAATACATTATTGTAATAAAAGAAAATTTATATATAGTATATAGTTAAATAAATAAAGAATTTTACATTTCTTTCTTCATTTTTATCTATATCTATAGGTATAATACAGTGAAAAAATAAAACTTTTTATTTTTATGTTTTGTTAAAAATGAACTATAGTATATTTTTGCATATAAATTTATATTTGTATTACATAAAACATACATATATATAACATATAAACGTATATCTCTGTGCGAACTTGTGAACAAAAGAAAATCAATCAATGAAATCAAATAATAAATCTCTAACTAACCTTATTTGAATTTCAAATTATTATCAATGGATAAATATATAAAACAGATAAAATAGATATATATATAGGTATTATTGAGAGAGATACCATACATTGATTTGTTTAAAAACAAACCGGGTGATTTGAAGTTCTAATAGGTCAACAAATTGAATATACCCCTTCATTAACGAAAATAAAATGTTAATTATTCAATCAAAGGATCCCATAAAAAAGCTACCAAAGTAAACGTTATCGAATCATTCATTCAGGTAATCGTTGGATACATTGTCTGAAACGTTCTTGGATGTGATAAATGCATCGATTAAATTTCTAATCGGTTCAGAAGAAGTGAATCGTACGCCTTCAAGGACTTGCATTATCAACGGAAATAACAGTGGTATATACTGAAGTAGCAACATTTGATGGATAACGCTTTACAATAATTCATTTAAAAAGATGAAATAAAAATAATAATTCTTCATCTTAATCATTTAGTATAGTTTATTTATGAAACTTGTTAAATATACTTAATTTCGATTAAGATATGTAATATATAAAAAAACTTTATCCTTTATAAAATGGGTGTTTTCAATTTGTTGAACTAATATATTCATACATTCTGTAATTCTGTATTATGATTTTATAGAAATCCGTATCTGTATATATAATATATTATACATATAATAAATATAAAGGTAATCCATAAAATTAAGAATTATATTTTTAATACTATTATCTATAAATTCCACGTGCATGCATCATGGTCTGTGTTTCATATATCAATACTTTAATATATAATATATTTATAGATAAGATTCATTTCATTACTTGAATTTTAGTAATAAGAAGAAGAAGAAAAAAAAATTCCAAGTAATATTTACACATTACATTAACAACTTTTCTTTTCTATATATACAAAAGGTATAATAAATTATATATAAGATATAAAGTTCCAAAAAAAAAAATAAAAAAAGTCGTAAGATAACATGATAAATTTCCCAATCAACTAATGTTTTTTGATTTATGTGATTGTCGTGATATAGAATATATATATATATATATATATAAATACATATACGTATATAGGAAAAAGAATTGATTTCTTTTTTAAAGAGCACCTGTTCTTTAAATACGCATACATTGTATATATAAATAATATACAAATATATTCAATTCAATACGTATTATATGTGCTGAAAAATATATTAATAAAAAATGATTTATTATTTCTGTATTTATTTTATACATATATATTGAATATATATCATCATATCATGTACTCAGGATATTCATTGTTGATTTAAAGTATTGCACACAGAATATCTATAATAAATATAAATAAAATGCACGTGTCTATTTAATAATTTATCGTAAAGTATTTCATTAAATCAATCTATTATGTATTGCTATCATTATTATTATTATTATTTGATTTAATTTCATTTCTATTTCTACTATAACGCTTAATGAGATGTTTTTTTTTTAATTTTTATAAATACATATATACAAATTGCATAAATACATAAATTACAAATGTATCTATATTATACAACTCTGTGGTGTAAATGTTAAAATGCCAACCTAAAATTCTAACGAAATTTTGGGGTCGTGGGTTCGAATCCTACTGAATGCATAAAATATGTTTTGTGTTTTCGGTTATTTTTCGAATCTGAATTTTAACACAGAGTTGTATATTCCGCTTGCGTTGGTCGTACGGCTAATTACCGACACCGTAAAACTCACAAATTAAGTAACTAATAACAGAAGGCTGTTGTTGGACGCTAAAACCAGATTGTTGGTTGTATAGCGAAAAATTTATTTTTTTTTTTTTTTTATTTATCTATATTATTCACAACAATCAATATATAATTAATGTTTAAAATTGAAAAAAATTAAAAAACAACAAAATAATTTATATGTTTAAAAATAATGTTGTGCTCTGATAAAGGATCTCTAAATGCGGGACGGGGAAGGAATCAGGTCGGGATCACCCAAATTATATATATATAGGTAAGGAACGTATAAAATACTTTAAAATATAAATGTAAAATTATTTTATCTAACATTTATTTGTAAGAAAAAATTACAAAATTCTCTTAAAGAAAATGATGAACGATGAATTTGTTTTCGTTCTTTTGTTTTCTTTTTCAAAAAATTCTACCATAACTTCTTCACATAGATTATATTTCTCTCATGTTCATATATACGACATATTTATATAAAAAAAAATATATAAAATACAGACAAAAAATGTATTTTATCTGATATAGGAAGATGAAAATATACATATATGAAAAAGACGAGTTGATATAATATATTATATATATACATAATAAAATAATGTCATTTATAAAGCACAAATCCTAGCAATTATCCTTACAGCAGGATATCTTTATGGTTATCGACAATGGCGTTTTTTTTATCTCAATATATAAATGCGAATTTACACATATATATATAAATATAAGTGTCTATATAGAATTATATAAATATATTTATATAGGGTGATTTTTAAAGCAGATTAAGTAGATAAAAATGACTTGATTCGTATTGCGAAAATATTTCTATAAATGGTTTTAAATAATAACAAATTATTATTAACTGTGATACTATAAATTGTACAATGCGAAAATTATGGTTCTGTGATGAATTTGAAATATGTGATGTTGTTGAATTGATAATAAAACACTCAAATTAAAACAAAAAAAAAACTTAAAATTTTGTAAACATTTTGTATATATATTTAAATTAAATACTCAATGGTCCAAAAACCAATCGATTAGTGGATTTCTTATAATTGGTATACTAAAGACGAGTTATTTATCTAACGATTTCATTTTAAGAATGTCAATAATTGGAACGAAATATATATATATGTATATATAATTGAAGCTAGGTACTCCCTCCCCTATAGTAGGGAGGAATACACCGTGTATATATTAGAAATTTTCTTCGTCGATCCAAAATATGAACAACCAAGAAAAACATAAATATATGTTAAATAGTACATTTCTTTATTTAGATAGATTATTTAGATTTCTTTATTAGATATTATATATACATATATATTTCTATCGATAGGCATATAATAGTAAAACCAACATTAAATATATGTCTATGTAGTATAAATATACATAAAAATATGTATATGAATACGGTGATGCACTTTATAATAATTCTTTTTTTCTATATATGATATCCTATATTTATGTAATATATTTTGTACATGAAGTAAAAAAAACATGCCGTAATTATATAATAAAATGTATAAAAATTTATGATTATCCTGGGGATTGCATTATAGATATATATTTGAATGTATCCTCGAATACATATCGTATATTATATACCTAAAAATATATAAATAAAATAATTCTTTATATATATAGTGAGAGCAATGGTATAGGATTGTAAAAATTGTTTATGCACATTTATGCATTTTTTTTATTGCATTTATGCGCTTATATAGCTATATACATATAGATAAATGTACAATATATGGAAAAAACCACACATATTTTTAAATAAAATATAATGCAGAAAAGTATATATTATTTTATAATGAATATATATTTGGTGTATATGTGCAAAGTGAATATATATATAGTATATGGTATATAAGCATGCACATGTAAAAAAGAGGCGCAAAACATAAATCAGAATAAATTATATATAAGTGCATACATATATTAGTGTCTGTGGATAAACAGGGATATGAATATATGATATGGATATGGAAATGGATAGAAAGGATGACCATCTGGATTTTACGTTTTACTTTAAATGTATATATATTTGTATGATAAATAAATTATATTTATTTCATTACATAAATTTTACGTTCAAAAACATTCATATTTCTATATGTAAATAGATAAAAATAAATTAACTATATGAAAAATATGATTTGATCCAGACCAAAAAAAAACAACGATTTTCACTTTTAATTTAAAGTTTAAAACATTTATGTAATGTAATTAAAATGCGCAAATCAGAAAGTTATAGCTTTGCCTCAATTAAATTTCTGTCTAATTGAATTTCAAATATTAGACAAATATATACATATGTCGAGGTAAACAAAATGAAGAAAATGAAATAAGTACATGCATTTCGTACTTATAGTACTATTATACATATAAAAATTACATTGCATAGACTGCCACCTAAATCAGGAGTGAATTTTTGTAACATACATTTCTAAATATATATGTACATATGTGGGAGATTTTTCGGTATAAGAAGTCAAAATATTAATATTAATTTATATATAAAATGTAACAAAAAAAAAAAATTACAAAATATCTATATGTATATTGTATATATTATGCATTTATTACATTTCCTTTTGAATATGGTTATTGTCTTATTATAAATGTACATTTTTTATATGTATGTGTATATATGTGTTCATATATGCGAATATAAAAAACATGTGATTCTCAATTATTTTTAGAGTCAAAGGATATTCAAAAACCACATTTATCACATGGTATATTAAAAATATTCAAAAATATGTTGAAGGATTTGCAAACATTTCCTAAAAATTAAATGTAATATTGATGAGTTCTTATTTATTATACTCCTTTTAATTGTTCAAAATTTCAGAATTCAAATTTAGTGTATATATTGATTATGTATAAATCTGTATTTTCATAAATAAAATAAAATAGAATAAAAACAGTTTAGAAAACATTGTGCTATATTGAAACACTCTGACTTATATATATATACTGAATGAAATAATAAATACACCAAATGTTAATGTTTTACCAGAAAACAAACTATACAATCTATATATGGTTATTATATATGGTTATTGCATATATTTATACATATAAATAACTATATATGTATGTTGTAAATATATTTTACTTATATGAAAGAATATTTTTGGGGAAAATTCACTATACTATAGTATAAATATTCAGAAAATAATAATAATTATTATAATGATATATATTATGATATATATACATTTTTTATATATGATATTATGATATATATACATTTTGTATATATTATGATAAAACCCAATTCAGCAACAACCTTTATAGATATACCAATTCAACCCATATATATAAAAATATTTAGCTAAAACTTTATCATGATGATGTTAAAAGTATATACTAATATATATTCGTGTAAGTTAAAAAATAAAAAAAAGGGAATGTTGTACATATTTTATTATAATGTTAAGCAAAACAAAAACAGACATCCCTTTTTTTTATATATATCGTTATATATACATAAAATTTTATATACTGTATAAATATATATATTTAAATATGATATGTTTTGGCACACATTTCACTTTATTTCTATGTATATATATATAATTTAATATCCTATACATTTTGATTTTATTTATATATATATCCTATATCCTATATCCTGGATAATTATATACATTTGCAAAAATTATATACATTTTATCTAAAGGTTCATATTTCGGTGTGTATTCAAAAAGTTCAAAGAATTTTTTTTACTGATAATCATTTAATCATTTGTATACACTTATCATTTTGAAATGAATTTCGTATATACAAATAAAAACCCGGGGAGTCTTCAAGTTAATTTTCATTTAATATACCATATACAAATAAAAGTTATAAGAAAAATATTTTATTTACTTTACTTTAAATATTTAAATAACTATATATAATAGATTTTATGATATACTTCTATAAATATATAGGCTAAAATAAAAATATAAATTTTATCATAATTTTCGGGTATCACATGTGATGCCAAAAATTATTCTTTTTGACTTTATATCATATTTTGCATTCAATTTTCAAATGTAATTGATATATATGCTAGGGAAAACTCGACTACATTTACTACAAAACAGTTGTTTATTTATATTTTTCCGGCTATATTGGATTAGAGTACTGTAGCACAAACGACAAACACATTTTCATTTAATGGATACACATTTGCACTTTTTACAGTATATATGAATAGAACGTAAATTTATATACAATAAAAAGATATATAATATATATAGAATATATAACGATAATGTAGATTAGAACACTTCAGTTGTTTTTGACCATAACGCCAAACATATTGTTGTTATCATTATATTATGTATGTGTATTTATTTTTAGAAAAGATATATAACAAAATATATATGTATATATATTATATAAAACATATGTGTACTGTATATATAGTATATATTATATATAATTATTTTGTGTATTTAATAAATGTTTTTTGTTATACAATTGAATACATAATCATCTATATAGAGCATGCAATTTATACCATTCGTAATGTAATGGTATACACACATATCATAAACATAAATTATAATTTATACATTATTTTATATAGGTATATATATTCTTACGAGTGATACGAGTGTATCTGAATATAATGTTTTTATTTTTTGTTATATGTATGATAAAATATGCTATGTATATAGACCTAAAAAACACTTAGATTTTGGATATACTATTTTATGTATATATATAATAAAATATATATGGACTTTTATAATAAATATATATAATAGACTACAATACAACATATATATATATAATAATGTTTTTGAATATAATTATGAAAATGATGATAAAACGTGATGTTTTAATGAATTATTTACTTTATTTTCAAATGACTATGTACCTATATATTTCAAATGAATATATACGTACAGGATGATCTAAAATCCGGAGGTGGTTCTATATATATATAATGAATTCTGAGTAGAAATTGATCTATATATGACCTAGTATTCCAAAAAAAATCGGCATAGTATAAGAAATAATTGGACACGTATTGGATAGAGGATCATATTATATTAAATTATCACTGACAATGAGTCAACAAACAAGAAATTTTAATTTTAAATCCGTTTATGTATATAACACTTAATCGACATAAAATGATAGTAAAATTCTAATAGATTTTAGTTACAAAATAATATTATACAACAAGTATAACGTTAGTACCAAGTTATAATCGTCGTATACAATTTTTTTTTTAAATTGGAATACATTATCAAAATGTTTGCATCATGTAAAATGAAACATATTCTAAATATTCTAAGAAGCAATATATCCCGTAATTTGAATCCAAAATAAATAAATAAATGTTATGAAATGTTGTTGCAAATTAAAATTCATCATATAGAATGTATATAAACCACCGCGATTCTATCTATATCCTTTCAGGGTCACGTTGTTTAAAATATATCCTTTTTCACGGTAAATTTTAATATACTTTGATATTATTGGGTTGTATTGAGCATAGGTAAAAAGGATCATATTATTAAAATCAACGTTCATATTCATCTAAAATTGTCCATCTGATAATTAACATTTAGTATGTATAGTTATATGATTTAAATTGTATCAGAGCGATAAAGGATATTCTCAGTAAAAATGTCTTCAAAGAAAAATTGTTCATATTATTAAATTTTATATAATTCTTAACCCTGTTAATTCGGACTTATAAGATCATTTTTTTATATAGATATATATATAATGGTTTTTGTTATTAGTATTGCATTTTAATAAGCTTGTTCCTGTTCTTGATAAAATATTTGCATATTTAATTAGAGTAATTACAGGTAAATTGATTTACTCGTTCAGTAAAAAATTTTAATACAAATATGGATAAAAGGTTTACTTAAAAAAATAGGCAGGATGTAAAATTTAAAATTCAATAAAAAAAATCTCTATTTGATTTCCATCAATTTTAAAATATACAAACATATAATAAAATGTACATGGTATATTTTTAATTTTTCGGAATTGTATCTCTTTGTAAAGAGTTAGGGTATATTTTGTTTATATTAATACTTTTGTTCGTATATGTATACTTTCTTTATGAAATTTTAGTCTATATTTTAATATTATAAATTAATTATTAGGATAAAATGGATTTACAAACATATGAAAAATATATAATATTGTTAAATGCATATATATGTTTATACGAGATGATTCAAAATATAAATTAAAGAATTCATTCAAATGTACATATATACGTTTCATATTATATATGAAAATCTCTCGGTATATAATAATTATTTAGTATATATATAAATATATATATCCTTTACGTCGAGCATAACCGTATATATATATAAATATATATATTTTGGTTTAAAATTCTATATAATAAATATTTAATAGATATTTAATGCATCTATGTACATTTATAACCATCATATACAATATTCATTTGCAGATAGACAACATTACATATGTAGGAAAAATTTTATAAAACCAAAAAATCAACAAATTAAATTTTTAAAAGGTTTTCTATACATTTACATTCACAAAAAATTCCTAAAGGTGGAAATTTGTTATTTAAATAACTCAATTTTAAGTTATGAAAAAGAATAATGAAAATTTTCCCAAAAAAAAAAACCATAGAAAAATAATCAAACTAAAAAATTAAGAATGTATTTCTAATACCGCATAAAATTATTATTATTATTAATTAAATACTAATAATTTCAAGAGTTTCACATGGTTTATAAAAAATTTTTAAAACTCACATTGATTGAAATCTATATATCACATTGAATAAAATTCGCAGACACAAAATTACTCTTACCTGAAAATAAAAAGAAAAAAATAAAATTATGTTATAATAAAAATATTATTATTTGGATAAGTTTTTAATAAAAATATTATTTATATTATAGATAAAAAATTATATCAATAAATTAATTTACTTTTATTTATAATAAAAATAAATTATGTAGAAATTAATAAAATGTTTATTTTTAAAACTAAATTATGTTTCGAATGATAGAAATTAAATATTCTAGAATCATTTCAATGTATGCAAAATAATTTAATTCAATCCGCATATTGGTTTCAATAACTAACTACACATAGTATAAAGATAGGGAAGAACTCTTTTGATTTTATGCCGTATTTTCTGAAATATTTTGTATACGTTTTATTTCTTTTTTTTGTTTGTAAACGATTGTTTTAACTTTCAAGTGCAATGTAACGATTAAGAGTTACCTTTAAAAGTAATGTTAGGAATTAGTCGCTTTGCAATGTAAAAATGAATATTTGGATTTGTCAAATTAATGTGATTTCAAAATATGTACAATATGATAAAATCTCAAAATATAGATTTGATTTTATAATGTATTTTAAAGTATTCATCAAACGCTATACAGTCAATTTTTTTTTTGCATTCTTATATATATAATATTTACAATATAATTCGAAACAATTAAAAAAAAATAGTACACAATAAAAATAATACGAATCTTTTTGAAAATCATTCAACAACAAAATTTTACAAAATCAAATTACAGTTGGGTCAATTGTTAAATAACATTTTGTTTAATATACATTGATATCACATTGATGATTCGATATCATTTCTTTATTTATTGTTTCAATACAACAAAATCAACAACAACATACAATATTAATTGTTAAATATTTTGTAATTCTACACAAAATATAAAGAAAAATTATATATAAGCACATACCTTTAAGAACTACCAAAGAATAAAATCAATATCAGGAAATGTCTGATAAATCTAATCTTGAATAATTGGTTCCATCATTAATTTATCGAAAAACTACCAACAGATAAAAATATGAACCGACGCACAAAAACGCATTTACACAAAAAAAAAACCATAATACGATATCTTTATTCTTCTGAATACAAATCGAATACCGTTTTTATTTATGAGATTTATATATGAAATTAAAAACAAAAACATGTTTTCACTATTTGATAAACACAAATTAAATGATAAATGTGATTGAACTCTTTATATTATAGCATTGGCCGCGATCTATTCGTTCCCGTTTTTTTTATGAAAACAAAAGAACGAAATAATTTTATTTAGATTGCACTTCTTTTAAACATTATTCTATTTTATTCCCGAATCCAATGGATTAAAAATTATGAACTTCATCTATACGAATGATTAAAATAAACCAAAATATTTTTTTAATTATATATATATTATTATAATAAATTAAATTGTTTAAACGAAAAAAAACACCATTAAAACAATAAATAAACCATCTAAATTGATAGAAACCTAATGAAATACTAATGATGATATTATTCAATATTTGTTGAAAAAATTATTATATGTGCCGTTTTAATGTCTGGAGAAAAAAATTATTATAAAATATAATACATACAATATACGCATTATTGTATGCATATGATTGTATTATAATCGCGATCAACATCTACAATATAATGAAATGTATCAAATTTAATACCTGCTGGTGTTTGATGATATGTGTATAGGAATATTACTATATATGAAATATAATATAAACAAAAACAATTTCGATATCTCACAAAAATACTCATCATCATCATTTCAAAAATTACACGTACAATATATTTGTAAATATGTTTAAAAATAAAATGTTTGTACTTATGATATAATTAAGGTTTCTTAATTTTTTAGTCTGTGAACCCCAGACGGGGAACTTGGTTCAAATCCGGATGTGTAAAATGTCTTTTTCTTATTTTATTAGTTAAAATCGAATAAGGAAAAGTAAAATACAAATTTTATTTTATGAGCTTTTTTTGTTAGTTACATGTTAAGTAAATTCCGTTTTAATTAAAAATTTTTTTTTTATAATTAATTCCATTTATTATTTATTTATTGTACAAAGGGTTTTAATCGGTTCAATTCAAGTAAAAAACATATAAATTTGTCTACGTTATAATGTTTTTATTTTTTGTTGATTCTTGGAACCAAATTCCTTACCTTTTCCGCGCTTTATACGAATTTTTTTATCACGTACTTAGAGAATTAGCTATATACTTTAATAATTTAATACCTGATTAATCTGACCATTCCGTCTAAGTTATTATAGCTAACATTTCATTTCATATATAAATATAACCATATAATAAAACAAAAACTCCGTATATATAATTAATTTAAAAGCATATTTTATACATTATATGCATACAATGATGATGACATATAGATCCAGTTTTATAGTTTAGGGCAAATACGTATAGATAAAATAGGTATATATTTTGACGACATTCTTTGGGAAATTATTGACATTTTCAAAAACCATTTATATAAAATAAATTCTTCTTTTTTTTTGGTTCTCATTTTATCGGGTGTAAATTCTTTATGTCAAAATTTTTCTTCATCAAGTAAACAATTTTTTTCTATACCCATCACACATCTAAATAATAAAATCTAACACAAAAAAAGTTGATATTGCACAAAAATAAAATAGTTTTCTAAGAAATATTATAAGGGTCATTTACGTTTTTGTCTTTATTTATATGTTGATATATGAAAGCGTTATTTATATACTTGCGTCCACATATTATATGAGAGATATAAGTAATAATACAATATACATAGAGTTTAGGTATAGCAAATAAATGTTTGAATATATTTAAGCATCCAGATGATATTGATAATGATCGCATATAATGATGATGATGATGATGAGAATAATGATGAAGATGTTAAATTCTTAAGATAAAATATCCATAAATGGTAAAAAAAAATGCAAGATAATATATATGAAAAATAATTTATTACATTTATTATATGTATATCTATGTGCATATATCACATATTAAGTACTATATATATATATATAGTGTTTTGCATGTTATATAGTATCTATATACTGAAGTCCTGTCACAAAATCTATCAATCTCAAATTTTTTTCGTCATTCTATTGTACATATTTATCGATATATCTTTTTATTTTATTTTATTTTATATCACAAATAATAAGTTATAATCTTTGCATATTTACAACTTTATGTTTAAATAACTTAACCGTATATGTATGCATAAAATACACGAATTACACATTGTTATGCATATATATTTTTCCGAAATTCAACCATTTGATGACATTAACAATTTATAGAGTCGTCGATAAATGCACATTCAATATAACAAAATTGCTAAATATAATATCTAAACTATATTGAAAATAGGCAGTATAATTCTCTTTAAGCAAGTAAAGTGTTTATTATTTTTTAATATGGAAAGATGTTCCATAAAAGAAACAAATTTTCACATTTTTCTTTTTCTATTTTATTTTATAATATTTTTTCGTTCCTATGCTTGTTTATACCTTTACAGGAATCTTTAATTTTATAGATATAAAAGTATGTTTATAGATAACGCGTTGCATGTTCTATATATATCTGACAAGTTATCTGCAAAAAAAAAAAAATCGGGGTTCATTCAATTTCCGATCTTTCGCATATATACACATATATCGAAAAATCATATATACTTTTTATCAATTTCGCACACAACAAAAATTTTTTTATATATGATATTTAAAAAAAAACAAAAAATTCTAAGCATAATAACATAATAAAATACAAATATAACCTTTGCTGAGCAGTACCAATAATACATATATATATGTATATATACATCGGGAAATTACTTGTATAAAAATTGTCCTGTGAACAATTTTCTAATATATAAAGTAAAGTAATATTTCATTTATACATATATATATATATATATATATATATATTTGAAAATATTATCATGAACATTGATCTTTCGCAACGAAACCAAACAAAAAAAAGGTAATTTATATAAAGGTGTAATTTTTTATTCATATATTTTTTTTAAGATATCTAAACATTTTCACAAAATTACAATGAACGAGTGAAAAAAAAATATGTGTATTACGAAAATGATATTTTTCTATATTATGTATGATATTATTCATGAAATACATATCGTATATAAAATATTTGTTGTCAAAATTTTTTTGTATTATATTGCAACCAAAAAAAAAAGGACTATAATAAAGGTATATACATATATTGTTATATATTTACATAACATCGATAACCCTATCCTATATTTTGAAAGGTATATCTGATATTTTAGTGTAAATGAAATGTTTTCATACAAAAAATTTTTGTGATCATATAAAACAATAAAATGACTGTATATATAAATAATGTTTTTATATGCGATATTTGTATCATGTACATCAATATAAATTTGTACATACATACATGATATATATGAGAATGATATAACCCCGCAAACATTTGGAAGATAAATCGGCGATACGATATCGCGGCGATATCGCGAGGAAGATAAAAGGAAGATATTTATATCGCCAATTTATCGTTGTTTTAACAGTTGAGCGATATCGTACGGAAGATAAAAATGCGATACGATGGCGATACGCTTTGACGATAAAAAGAGGATACAGAGCTATATTTATCTTCTATTTCTCTTCCAGCCGATAAAATGACGATAATATATTATTATTTATCGTTTGCCTATCTTCTTGACGATAAATCCGCGATAAATATATCGTCTTTTTATATTCCTCGCAATAAGTATATGTTAATAAGTAAGTATCAAATTAATAACAGTTTAAATTGAACCGCGAATGAATAGAGAGGTTGAACGAAATATATTATTTATTATTATAAATTATTAAAATATTACATATACTGTGTGTTGTTTAAAAGAAACCGGTGAGTAACTATTATATCGCATTTGTATCGCCAATGTATCTTCCTCGCGATATCGCATCGCCAATTTATCTTCCACGCGATATCGCATTTGTATCGCCAATTTATCTTCCTCGCGATATCGCATTTGTATCGCCAATTTATCTTCCTCGCGATATCGTCAATTTATCTTCCAGATGTATCGCGGAAGAGTCCCATTCTCTATACGTAGGGAGTAACGTACGCGATAAAAATGCGATATCTTTGGCGATATATTTATCGCCTAGGCGAATCGTCTGCAGTACTACCCGCGATAAGAAATGTTTGTGGGGAAAGGATATATGCTTTACAAATGATATTCATATTGGTTTATATACTATATACATATATGTATAAATATATACGTTATGATATTATTATTCTAAAAATATTTGCCAATCATGGCGACGACGACGTTATACATGTTTTTGTATATATCTACTATATATGACCCATATGATTTGGGTTTTTTGTATATATCTACTATATATGACCCATATGACAACATTTTTTGTACACATACATACCAATACCAATATATATATTATATAATTTATTTAGAAAATATTTGAATAACTTTTTAAAATAAATATTCAATATTAATTTAATGTAAACATATATTAAATATATATTTTATATATAAATATTTATATATACAATTTATATCGTATTCGAAATATGAAAAAAAAATCATTATTAATTTATAATCAATATATTGAATATATATATATTTTATTTTCTATATATATATATAAATATATGCGGTATATTTTATGAAATGAATGTGTGAATATTAATTTTGGGAAATATGTAATTAATAAAATAATTTAAATGTCATTCACATTGTCCTTTTTATATTACGCGCAGTTATAAATATATATAATAAATTTTCGATGAAAGCGTTGGGTGATAATAGGGTGAATCAATCAATTTATAATTCGATATCTAGTTAGTAAAAATGAAAAAACAATTTTTTCTTATTTAAAATTGGGATTCCCAAAAATTCGGAAAACTTATTTTGTTTAATATATATATGACGTGAAGAGATTAGAAAGATTATCAATATAATATACAATCAAAAAATTACGGTATTTCATTTCAATATTTTATTTATTAAATGTTTAAATTGCCGTCATTGTTTGAGACCTGAACAAAAGAACAGAACTTTAAAAAAAAAGTCGGTTCCTTCATTTTTTTTTGTTTTTTTTTTTTGGTGTTGAAAAATGTTCGGTGAAAAATTGAAGTGAAACAATTGTATATTTTTTTGTTCGGTTTTTATTTTATATCATGAAATTCAAAATAACACATACACGTATAAAATATATGAACGATGAAAAAATTATTCTAAAAATATATACATAAAAAGGAAAAAAAAGAATAACAAACAAAACAAAAATTGGGTTCTTTGATTCGCACCGTCGATTTTAACGGAGTAGAAAAATGAGTCTGAACTGAAATAACCGAACACACATTTTATCAAACAATCATCTACTCTCTTTTGGTTCTGTTTTTTATAAAGTTCTGAACAGCCAAACAAGTGATTTTTTTAAAGTTCTGATTTTTTTTCTGTTCGGTTGTTACTCGGTTTTAGTCAAACAATGATGGCAAATGTAAAACACTGTATAGACAGTTGATAAAAATGCCAAATTTTCACACACAGTTGCATATATATTCTTCCACGCGCTTGGTCGTACGACTAATTACCAACACCGTAAAAGGAACAAATACAGAAACCAACAACAACAACTGAAGTCTGTTGTTGGACGCTAAAGCGCTAAAATGTTCGGTTGTAAGCCAAGCCGGTTGTAATTTTTATAAGAATAGACATTTTATTGATTTTTCCTTAAAAGCTTTTTATTATTGAATGGTAAATTATTCTTTAAAAATCCCTATATTAAAATTTTGATATCGAATTTGTCAAATTTGATACGTTCAAAGTATTATTACCCACATAAAAAATATTTTTGTTAATTATATAATAAAAATGTGTTTCTATTAATTTATAAAATCAATTAATGTACACAAAAACAACGAAACTATAAAAATGTAATATACTTAAATATACATAAAATAATCGAAACAAAAACTAAAATATAATTAACTATAGAATTAATATTAAAAATAATTACTTTTTTCATTATGCGTTTAATATCTATATGAATCATTATATATAATAAAACATATTTCAGCAATGATTTAATATAAATTAAAATAATCACTACAATATTGATATAAATCTAATTTAATTTTAGTGTGTTAAAAAAATCATTTCAATAAAAAAATGATATTATACAATCAAAAACAAGGAAATATTTTATTAAAAAAAAACAATATCACACTTTACAAACGACGATTGGTTTTATCGTCCGACAACAGTCCTCAACTGCGTAATTGATTGTTTATATGTGATAATTAATGTTTTTTAACGGTGTCGCGGTATAATTACCTCATTACGTGTACAACCAAACGCATGGCAAAGTATATATATCAGATTCAACAGATTCGAAGTTATCAGAAAAACAGAAAAATGATTCATCTTCGCAGTAGAATTCTAACTCAAAGTACCGCAAAATTTTGTCAGAATTTTAAATGTTTGTATTTTATCAACTTTACTTTATATACAGACAGAGTCACCAATAAGCAAAATTCCGTAATATTAAAATGATATTATACAAACTTTTATGTATATTTTTATTATTTTTTTTATAGCTATAAGTTATAAGCTAAAATGTTAATTTGATTCACATTAAATATATAGTATACTAAATATATATTTTATATCACATATATAAATTTAATATGAAAACTATTTTTTGGGCACTATTATTTTTATTATTATGATTTATATAGGATGTGAAATGATATATAGAAAATGAATTGCAAATCTCTATTGCGTAATATTCAAATATAGATATATAAAAAAAAATTTATTATATATGATAAAAAGATTTCTTTTATTTTCTTGAACAATTCAAAATTTGCCAAAATCTTCAGAAAAGAGACATATGAATTTGAGTTTTTCCAAGGAAAACAAAGGATTTATCATTGAATTGTGTGTAAATTTAAGAATATATATTTTTTTATGCACACAGAAAAATTATGTATAAATAAATATCAATATAATGTTAAGAAAATCTGTATATATTTGCAATATTGATCTTTCACATATTGTTACATATAATAATTCAAACGATAATAATGAAATTATGTGTAAAAAAAAACAAATTAGTAATTCAGTATTTAAATTCAAATTACAATTATGCGTTCATATATAAAAAATTTAACATATATAAAGTCAGAAAATTCAAATATAAATAATAAATATAAAAAAATGAAATATATATCTGGAAATGAAATTTATTTATGCAGAAAATTGTATAATATGATAATATTTTACAATTTAATAATAATAATAAAAAATATGAAAAATATTCATTCCAATCTATAGTACATTTTTTTATATAAATATTTAAGCAGATATTAAATAATGTTTTTATTTTTATTTATTTTCTTTTTAAAAGATTAAATTGTTTTAAAATTGAGAGGAAAAAAAATGCAATTTAATTATATGTAATAGCAACAATATAATATGGCAATAACATCGCGTTCGCATATATTGTGTATTTTTTTAATAATATACACACTATACTTACTGATTCACCTCTTTTTTTTTTCTTAAAATAAATACAAATTATTTAAAAAAAAAAATATAAGTTTTTTTTCATTAATAATTATTTTTGAAAGATATTGGATATAGCCTCTGCTATATATGAAAGTAAAAATAAATATATATAAGTAAAAATAAAACGTATAACCGCCATACAGACAAAGTTATTCTTAATTCTATTAATTTTTTATCTTTATTTTTTTTCTTCTTGTTTTTTTTATATATATATGACTTTGCTTTGCGGTATCTCCAATATACATATATATACCAAATACTATTTGCTCCATAAACATGGAAAATAAGTGAAAGAAAAAAAAAACGAAAAAATTAACATCATAACTTTAATAAGTTTACTGAATTCATTCGCCCGCACAAAACGTATATTTTGATATTAAATTCATATTTAATTTATACATACATACGTATACGGATATTTCCTTGTTCTTTACTTCTATCATACCATATACAATATATAGGAATGTATAGTATATATCTGTATCTGAACGTATATTAAAATACACATCTGTATATATGTAGGTAAAAATCTATAGCATTTATTATGAGACCATAAATAAAAAAAAATTGTAAACGAGATGAAAAACTGAAAGAAAGAATACAAAAAAAAATGAATGTGGAACATATAATAATTTGGAACACAATGTTTCTCATATATACAACACATATAAACATGGAATTATTATGAATCTATATATATAAACGTATATATATTTTCGCGTACATCATATACAAAATTGTATTCCTCGCTTTATTTTTATCCTTTATGTTTTTTTTCCTTCTATTTCGTTGTTTTTTTTTTCATATCTTGTATATACATATATATAATATATGGTCGACGTTCAATATACATTTTTGCCTTAATTTTACTACTTTGTATAAAAAACCATTTTTTTTTTCTCTATGTATAAAGAATAGAGAAACAACTTAATCCAGTTGATCATAAAAAATTTAAAAGAATAAAATTGCTTTGCAACATTAACCGTTTTTCGTTGTTTTTCGTTCTTATATATGGTATATTTTTTATTCATTCATTTTTTGGTTTATTTTTTTGTATATATATATGCGGATATATAGGAAACAATTGTGAATAAATATCTGTATAATGAGGGTGTATATTAAAATATAAGAAAAATGTTTTTAAAGGCAGTTTATAGTTATACGGGAAAAAAAATGGAAAAGCATATTTAACTATATTTATATAGTCAACAATATTTGTATATAGATGAAATGTGGTATGTATATATCGCCCGTGACAAAATTATGTACATATATATATGTTTTCTTCTTCTCCATTTTTCATATATATTTTCAAAATTAAATATTATGTTTTATACCATCCTTAGATGATGGATTTTTTTCTTTTATTTTGTATTTAAATTATATATATACCATTTGTTGTTTGTTTTAAATTTTAATGTCTATGCAGAACATATATTTACAGTACATATACTATATATATTTAAGGTTAAGATAAATTTTGGATATTTATTTAGACATTATCAATAATTTATTTTCTCACCAATGTTTGACCAAAAAGTTTTTATTTGTAACCGTTTCCACATAAATTTGTAAAATGTATAAAATCAATACAAAAGTGAACAAAATTCAAATTAACCAATTTGCCTAAATATATATCATTATATTTAATTTGTTAATATTGTGAATAATGCACTTAATTTCTTGTTCTATAAAAGGATATAAATTATATTTGTATCTATAAATGATTAATTTAAAAATTATTAAACAAAAAACGATATACGGTTATTGCATATATATATACATATATCACATTATTATATATTCCTTCATATATACCTATTTGTTTAAATAATTACAATGCCTTTCACTGTTTATATATAAGGATATATTTAGTAAAATATTACTCTAATTGGTTATACATTACCGCATATCCATATTATATATATACATGTCATTATGAATACAAGAGGATATAAAGTGTACAATCGATATGTATCTCGATATACACACTTATATATCTCTATAGTTAAATTACAAATCTATCTACATTTCTATATATACATATATATATTTATGAAATGTATATTATTTCTAATCAAATCCATATAATGTGTATAAATACTATGTAGAACAACCGCACACATCCTTATCTATATGCGTGTATCATCATATATTCATTCAAATGTACAAGACGAAGTAATTAATAAATATTTATATATGAATATTATATACATATATATAATATATGTATATATATATCCTTCAATAGGTAACTGGAAACAATGACAATTTTCAAAATTAGTTATTGTACATAAAATAGAAACACATTATATATGTCGATATATATAATAGATTAAATCCTTTCAATTATTTCCATAAATTAATTAATTCCTTTCATTTCAATATACCTATATATTGTATGCGTATATTATGTATATGAATATAAATTTTATTGAAATGTTCTTGTTATATATATTTATCAATATCTGGAAAATCTATTGACAATAATTATATAATTGCGTATTTCTATTTAATATAGAATATACCCCATAAAATATGTTAACCAAATGAAATAAATTTTTCTTAAGATATTCAAAATCTTCAAAAATGTGGATATTGGTTTTTCAATAATATATTATTATTATAATTATCATATGCTGGATTATAATCAATTTTAACAATTTAATTTATACATTCAATTGTTCAAAATTGCAATTTTTTATATGTTCTATATCATTCAAAAATAAAGGGTTCGTCAAAGTGATGAGTTTTACAAAAAAAATATCATTTATTCAGAAAAACTTTATTATATTTTTTAAAAGAAATTCTGGTTATAATTTTTTAGGGAAATACACCACCTAATTTTCTTTGAAAATTCTCTGTAAATATTTTTAAATAAATTCTGTGTATTCGCAGAGTCTAAGGGAGATTCTGTATGGTTTATGAGACATTCATCGATGACCGATTCAAAAATAAAAAATAATCATAAAAAATTACATTGCAATCGTATGTTATGACCGCACCACCACACAATTCTTATTTATTGTTTGCTGATTACAGGTGATTAAAAGTCGTAAATTTTTAGAAATAAATTATATCATTGAAAGGCATATCTTGTGATCTAACACCATTGGATTATTTTTTGTGATAATATTTGAATAATTTTTTTCAATAGTTTCAATAGTTTTTTATATTAACATTTAGAATTTCTTGTGTTTCTTTTGATTGTCCCTATATATATTACATATGTATAGAAATACACAAAAGCAAAATATATTTCACCTGTATACATATATTGAAATATTTGTAGATTAAAATAAACTAAAATATTTATGCAAATTTTGAATATACATAAAATTGCAATATATAGTTATCTATATGTGCGATTTATGTATGTTCAAAAAGATGGTCACCACCGGTAATAATTTTATTATTATTATTATATGGAGGATTTATTATTCATTGTATTTTGTACAGTATATATATTTATATGAACGATCTGATGTTATTATTATTATTATTATTATGCTTAAGTTGTTGGTGCTTCTCCTTCTATATATATGTATATTCTAAATACAAATGAATATATTGTGTTGTCTTCGTTATCATCGTTATGGTTAATATATTTTATATGTACGTTAACTAAATTACAATGTCATATATGTACATATATATATGAATTTATAATATATAAATATTTTACAACTAAAACATATTATATATAGACATAGATAGTTAGAGTATATATAATAGAATATCCAAAAGAAAGTTTTTGTGGTTTAAAATTTATTATTCAAAATTTGCAATGTACTTGTACTAAAATACGTAATACAGTATCTATATATATATATATATATATATATATATATATATATACGAATATTATGTACGTGAATTTGTATATATGTTGCAGATAATTTGTGTAAAATGAAAACTTTATATATTTTGATAGATTGTATACATAATATAAATGTGATAAACTTCTATTTTATATATACATATATATATAATGTTTAACAATTATCTAAATCTAATTTATTCATATATATCTATATAATATATTTTCCAACATATATAAATTTATAGATAAAATAATAGTAATGTATATAAATTTTAATATTGTAAATTCATTTTTCTCATATATAGTAAAAAACATCAACAACCAACTCTCACCCTCACCCTCACCCTCACCCTCACAAACCAAAAAACAACAAAAATAAATAAAAATATTAACCGCATTGTATATAATAAATTATTTTGATGAAAATTTAGCAGTCATTTATTATTTTATTTTGTACCCTATATAATCTTAAGGTAACCAAAATGAATAAAAGAAAAAAAAATTGAAAATGAAAATGGAATACACTTATAGTAATTAGAGTTATATTATTTATTTATATAAATATAATACAATTAAATGTAATTTAAAAACCATTTTTTTTTCTTATTTCAATTTTATATTATAGAGACTATATATATATATACACTTAAGGGAAAAGTTAAATTTTCCTTTTATAAATTACTTTTATAGGTAGATATTTTTAATTTTGCAAAAAAAAAAGAATGAATATTTTTTATCAAATTTTATAATGGACCAAAAGAAAAAGGAAAACTTTTTATGTAATTCTTTACGTATATAAGATAAACAAAATACTGATATATTTAAAAAAGAAATATTCCGAAAAATGTTTTTTTTATATAAAGATTTTCCGCATAAAAAATGTATATACAATAAATATACATAATTTATATATCTACATTTCTATATAGCCACCATATTTTATAAATATAAAAGTTTATTATATGACAGGTAAATTAAATAAAAATAAAATTTGTATATTTTATACGAAATGGAAAAACTCTTATACATATATATAAATAATTATATAGAAAATCTCCAACTGCTATACCGCATAGAACCGCATATCATCCAATGATGATGTCATATCATAAATGATATTATATGAAACGTTTTCTTCTCTATATATAAAATATAAATGAAACAGAAATGTTTTTATCATTCTTTAATTTATATATAGCTTTATTTTATTTATTTTTTTTCACATTATTCAAGAAAATATATAATTATTATTTTATTTTAAAGAAAATTAACCTTTTTTTCTTTTTTTGGACGATGTGTATATAAATTTAAATATATTTATATATTTATTTGTATATATCTTTTAATTTTTAATTACCGTTTCAAAATTGAAATTAAACAAAAATTAAAAGAATATTATCTTTAATTGAATTTTCATAATTTATTAATATACTTTATACCATAAAGTTTTGTATCGAAAACATAAAATTTTAACATAGAAATATTTTCTATATATACGTATATATGCACGTGTTGGAATTTATGTGCGGGTAATTACCGAAATAATAGAAATTTTATCGATTGTTTAACAATTTTGTGACAAATAATTACTAAAATGTCAATATTCGAAAAACATCAAAGTATTTTCACAATTTTTTATACATGTATATTCATTGTATATGGTAAACATATACATCAAATATGCATATATATAAAATATTCATGGTTTTATAGCCCAATAACCAAATTTAAGGACAATTTAGTTTAAACCTACATATATAGGAAATAAAACAAATTATCTATTTACAGAATAATTTAAAAAATCATATAAATATGGTAATATGTTTGGAGTAAATTAATCCAATAAATATGAAAAAAATATGTTTGTTTAAATTCAGTGTATGTGTGCTTAATTAGTAAAATTAACCAAATTAGGAAAATTATTTACATATAAATTTTCCTTTTAAAAGATTCTATTCGATAATAATAAATTTTTTGGAGTTTTTGAATCTAGATTTGTATTTAATTTAAATATAACTATGTATATTAGAAATGATAAATGAAAAATTAAATTTAGATTTTATTACATAACCTTTACGTTAAGATAAATAATTACGGTGAACTTATGATTGTTGAATTAACCTATTAAGATTATTCGTTAGTTATATTAAGTTTATGAAAATTTTTCTATTTCAAATATAACATAAAATATTTAAATTTATTTAAACTTTTAAAAACAATTTTTGCCACCAATTTTATATTACATTTTTTCCTTGGGGTGGTAATCGCACATAAAGTCAAATTTCTGTTATTTATAGACCTGCACGATAAGACACTATTCCAGTATTTTTGAAAAATTTATTATATATGCCCTGTCGCTTAGGTATAATTTTATAGTTAAATGTATGTATATGTATGGAACCTATATGCAATATGTTCATCGATACGGTATAAATTGTTAATATTTATATATCTCCATATATTTATTTAATGGCGTTTATATATGCATTTATGTATATATATATAGAAATATTTGTAACGAATTTTGTATATTAGACCACAAAATATTACATGACGTATAGTATAAAATAAATTACATTTCAATCAATTGTCTATATATATATATATATTATATATATATACATAAAACGGTATGTGCATTAGTTTTGTATAATATCAGCAATAATATACGTATATATAAGAAAGATAACATGCATTCAAAAATATGTAACCATTTTATACATATAAAATATTCTTCATCTATTTTCTATATATTTATATACGAGTATCTCATCATATATATATAATATGTATTACATTCATGTATTCATATATAGATATACATATATATATTATGATAGATTTTGCAAGAACGTATAATGTACGATCGCAAAGAGACATATATGATAAGTGTATATAAATATATATATAAAACATTTATGTAAGAAGATAAAATTTATAGTTAAAATTGATGTCACCAGCTTGTTTTGACATGTACAAGTTATTGTATTTGCCATAATATTATTACATATATTATTGGTTTATGCATTTGAACATATATATATATATATATATATATATATATATACAGATTATTAGAAATTTTAGATTATATAACATATCTTCCATATACATCACACACACATAGCTAATATAAAAAAATATATATATACCGATTAGCATAATTGCAATTTTATTAATATCAAAATACATAAAATATGAATTTTAAAAGAAAATGTTCTTATATAAAGATTGATATGTATATATGAAATGATTTTTTTTTTTTTTACAATTTTAATAAATTTATTTATTTTTTTTTTTTTTGGAATGAAAACGAATAGATTTATGGTGGAAAGTTTTTTATACCAAATGGTATTAATGGATGGTTTCATATGGATTGAAAAATAATTTCAAATTTATAAGTCTCAGCGATTAACTTTTTAAAGGGAACTTAAAGGAAATCTTATGATGCAACAAAGTTACTTAACAATTTTTCTGATACAGTTGATTGGAAAATATTCTATTTTTTCACTTTGCGTAATATAAATATCCGCAAATGACAAGTATAGATAGCAAAAATTATATTCCAAGCAAAATTTAAGGTAATTTATTTACCTATATATACAAATTGATTATCTATAGTTGTTATTCTAAACTGCACGGTTTGGAAATTATAAGTTTATAAGTGAACCAATATATTATTCAATGTTTTTAACACCTAGTGACTAGGTAGTGGTTAAAAATATTAATACAATTTTGAAACCAAAGTAAAAAAAACAATCAAATACAAATTTCAAATCGATAAAATAATATTTTATTTATATGTATTAAATTTATTGCATTTTGATGGCGTATATATGTATATTGGATATTGGAATAGTCTTCAATTTATGATTGATTTCTAATCAATTGAGTTATTAAGAATAATATTAATTTAGTAGATGTATATACATGCGAAAAAGAATATGTATATATAATATGTAAACAATATATTTATATATACGAATCAATATTGTATATAGATAATAAAATTGATTATGTTTCATTATTTCAAATAATGTCTATACATTTATTTACTTTATATGTAATATGTATATTGTATATATACTGCAATATATATGGAATATGGATATATCTATTTCTATATTATGTATATATTTACACATATGGGAATGAAATATTTCTATACATAGGTTTAGTTTATGTATACATTATACATATTATTATAAATTATTAATATAAATCTATCGATATATATAAATGTTTACCATCATAGTTTATATTAAAGTATAGACAATATCTATAGTAGATACATAGTTTTGGGTCGGGTTGAATATATTAAGAGGAAAATCCCTCGCACATGAACATTATTTAATTTTACATATTTTTATCTATACATATATATACATAAATTTGTATGTATATATTATATTATAGGTATATATATATATATAAATATAGATAGATAAATATATGAACAACTCTGGTTATATAATATTTTGATATTAAGTTCAAATATATTAACATAATAATTCATTAAAATTTATAAGCAATATGTATATCTATACTATATCTATATATACATATATTCATAAATTTATGTATATATATAATATGTTACATATTGCACTTTGTACGTATGTGTAAAAGTATATATAGATATATAAAGATTATCAATAAATCCATATGTTTTATATGAGTATACATATATATATATATAACTTTGTATACACATGAAATGTTGAACGTCAGAATAAAAGGGAAAAAGATTTATATACATATCTAAATATAGTGTAAATGACGTTTCTATATATCATCTGATGAAACAAATATTATTTTGTATATATATAGATATGATACATGAGTGAATTGTTTATATGCACATTTATGAGATGTGTTTATGATATTTTAATTGATATACAGATAACATTTTGTTTATATCATATAAAAGTTTCTTAATTTTTAATGTAACAATTTAATTTTGATAACATTTATAATCACTCATATGGTAATATTTTATATAGAATTTATAATATGGCGATCAACAATTTATATATAGATATTTGATTTGTAATTAAATTTATGGTATATTGACCAAAAATAAACTAAATGTGTAATTGTTTTCAAGAGTTCAGTTAGTTTATTTATAATTGGAAATAATTGGAAATACATCGTTTTGAAAAACTATCAAATGATTCATGAATTGTTCAATGAAACAATCATTTATATTCCCATTACAATTCCTAGCATTCTTAAAAAAAATTAATAAAAATTGAATAACGAAAATTGAAAATGTATAAAATTCAAATTTTGTATTTTTTATTATTTTTGATATAAATAATGAAACGGATTATATAAAAAAAAGTATATATAGAATACCAAAAATGTTTATTATATTCAAAATAAATGTAATCTAATAAATCTACACATAATTTCGTTATTATATATTTAAATTTATGAATATTTATCACGCAAATTCCCCATTAACTATATATATAAAATTTGACATTTTTACTTCAAATTATACATAAAATAAATTATACAATTTACATTATATATATATTGATTATAAACCAAGAACAAAAATAAAGTTAAATAAAAATCTATATAGAGACATTCTTTTCATATAAATTAAAGAGGACTTAAATATATATTCCCTTATAATTGACTCTCGCACTTAATTGTTTTATTTTATTTTTTAACGAACAGGATTTTTTTAATCCCGTTTAATAACTTTCTTTAAGTATAACAAAATATAAATAAAATAAGTTTTATGATGAATTAAAAAAAAAAACAATGGTAAAATACCAATAAATGGATATAAGTAATTTTTCACCTTAGAATTGGAATTTATTTTGGTAAGTATTTTCATTTAAAAAAATTGTGTATATTATAGTAAATAACATATATGTATAGTTCTAGATAGATTATAATGACCAAATATATACAATTGTATACTATACGATAAATATAATTAATTATATATTTGTTTTTTCTTTTTTTTTTGAGATGTTATATAAGAATGTATTATAAGCTAAATCGCATTAAACTCGTAATATCTATACATATATTCGGATTTTTCGTCTACACCATATGCCAATGATTAATAATTAATCGCCGTATATATAAAGATAAAAATCTGTGTATATCCTCTTGTATAGGAGTATAATAAAGAAATAAGAACATATATAATAAACAATTTTCTCTATCTATATTTATATATAAGATATAATATACGAAAAAGAACAACAAAAATAGCATCTAATATATATCATGGCATGGATAACAATTTATTTATATATAATAAAATATAGAACAATAACAAAAAAAAAACATTCAAAACATCAATTTGTTCTCCTTTTCATGTTTTGTATATTATGTATCTATATTCTATATATATATAACATAACATCATATAAACATTATACGATTATACATAATAATATATAATGAGAACACAACAACATTACATAAATATAAATACATTTTCTTCGTATGGTATATGGTATATATAGATCCATATATATATAATTTCAATGTATCCATATAAGAAAATGTATAGATTTTCCAATATACAAATATATGACGTCATGGGATGGGTCAATGACGTAACATCTTAGGATAAAATTGACTGGAATTTCATCTGTATATAAATATATATGCGTATATATTTTATGTACTTAAAATATGGTTAAAACGATGCGAATAACCTCTTTTCTGTATACATATATATTATAAAAGTAAATATACTTTGATACGAGAGGGTAACACGTCAAGTTGGTTAAAATAAATTGGAAACGACAAACCATTGAATAGTTTTGCTGGTAATTTTTGATCTTTCAAATATATTATTAGTTTGATTTGATGTATAGATAAAATTGATAAATTTTAAGTAAGGAATTCATTCCGATTTTGTTCGGAAGCGCGTTTCGGACAGCAATCGATACTAAAAAACGGTATATAGATAATATAATATAGATATATGGATATGAATAACTAATTTATTGCAAGTTCATCTTCTCATCATTTTAAACTATTCGTTTTTTATTAATACTATTCGTTTTTTATTAATATTTTCGGAACATTTTCGGGCGGCCTTCGTATTTATTAAAATCTATATATATCCATCCATAATGTATTGTATTTTTTTTTTTACATATAATATACGCATAAAGGAAATCATGATTTTATTATCATAATTTATATATGTAGGTATATATTTTACTATATTCAGTATACCCTAAAATAAATCTAAATATATTTAATAACGTGTGTGCGTAAAAGAGATACTACATAGTACATATATTATATTTCGGAAAATTTTCGTAAGATTTATTAAGGAAAATTTCGTACTTGTATCTGCTATATAACAATTACGTATAGGTATTTTATATAAGGAAAATTTCTTACTGTTGTTATTTAGTACTTATCGTAATATATCTGAAGGTATAGGTATATATTATTGATTGTTATTTTATATATACTAAATTCGTATATATATATATATATAAAAGAATTCATTTTTTGTACGATGATTATTAAGAATATTATTATTTATATATAGATATAAAAATATTCTAATATAAAAATGATGGAGAAAAAATTTGTAAATTTCCTGTTTCACGTTATAAACGGTATAATGATATATTAAATCATCAATACTCTGTACGCGGGTAAATATACATTATAAAGAATTGAAAAAAAAACATAGATAACATACACCGAATTATATAACATATATATATAGGTTAAATAATTAATAAATCGCAATCGGCGTTCAATTATCAAATATATAAATAAAAAAAAATACATTCAATTTCATTAAATATGCAATTAATGGCAAAATTTTGATTGAATTTTATTATATATGTATATATATTTATATAAATGTTAAGTTTCGTTTTACATATATGGATAAAAATGCAGGTAATAAATCAATTAGTTTTATTCCATTTAAAAATCACCCAAAAAAAAAAAGTTATATAAAATATTGCAGTATATTTTTATAGATATATAATTAAATATTTACAAATAAATTCTACAAAATGAGATACATTTTATATAAACTTTATTATCACATCATATCATTTCTAAGGCGGAGCTGGCAATTTTTTTGCCATTTCATCAAAAGGATAGGATATTTCGAAAGGCACACATATACTAATAGCAAATGATTTATTCTACAAAAAAATTAAAATTTTCAAATTAAATTTTTCAGAAAATTCAATTTTCCAAATTTGTCATTTTTCGAATTACAGCCATAATTGTAATTTTTCTCGATTAATTTCAAAATTTAATCAATTTCTGATATTTTTTAGAAGAACATTTGAAAATCGCCCTATTGGTTCCGTATAAAGATATAATTAATTTTCAAAAAAATGTTCGTAAAATGTGTCCCAATTTTGATGTATTGAGTATAAATTGTGGAGTTCGTTGTACGACCAAATTTTTTTTTTAATCAGTTAATTAGACAAGTGCCGTTCAGAATATCCTATCCGCTTGGCAATATGGCTAACAATTTCCCATAACCGCCAATGTAATCTTATATAGATATATAAAAATAGAATTTGCTTTTTTCTTTATCGGTATATCTACATTTGTTAGTGAGAAAATCTATATAGAGATTTATATTTATTTCATAACTAACATGCTAACATACATAAAAAAAATTCAGTTAAAAATATTCTGTTTTCTATAAATAAATAAAATATGTATAATAATAATTTTAGATATATATGCTGCTGCAGTCAAAATATTTTATAGTTAAACCATTTATTTATTTATATTTATTTATAGAAATACCAAAAATACTTATATAAATACAATCACATTCATTGTATACTTATTATATGGTTATAGTTATGTACCAAATAAATAAATAAATAAATAACGAGTCTATCTCTATTTATATATGATATATATTCATTCATATTCGTATATATAGGTACATATGTGAATTTAATTTAAATTTGCATTTATGTTATTTACATAATTTAAAATAAAATTGAAATATTAATGTAAAATATTCCTTTTGTATTTAATATTATTTATATATATGGTATGTACGTAATTTATAAGTATTTGTTATTGAATATATAATATTGCATTTTATTTATTTACAAACAACATGCATTCAATGTTTACATATACCAATATAACATATAATATATATTGTGTATTATATTATTATAAAAAAAAATAACATTAAACAATGCATTTTTTTTTAAATAAATAGCCCATGAAACTTTTAGAGCGTCTACACGGCTTTCTGTTATTGATTTAAAAATTTGTGTATTTTACAGTGTCGGTAATTTAGAAGTATTTACGACAAATAAAATTGTAACAATGCGTATACAGATTTACAGATATTAAAATAAAAGAAAAACAGAAAAAAGTGTTTCAAATATTCAGTGGGATTAAACGGCATTAAAAGATTATCAGAATTTTAAATTGGGTGCAGTTTCATTAACTATATAACAGGATCATAAAGATCTATACATTTTAAGAAAAAATAGATATTCATTGATATTGCTGCGGAAAATGCCAAAATAATTTTCTAAGTAATATTGTATTTTTCGTTTTGGTTTTCTTGTTACATGAATACCCATTTTACAGGGATAAATCTCTTCAAATTCTTATATATGCGGAATGAAACAAAAAATTGATTGAGTTAAACTAAAAATTATATGATACCTTAATAACGTGTGCATCATTTTATCACATATAAATAAATGTAATCAATAAATTATGATCACTTACACATAGGAAAACAATTTTTATCAAGAATAGATTTTTTAATAGATTTTTTTAAAGGAAATCATAAAAACCTATATATATGTTTCTTGTATAACTAGCAAATGAAAATCACATTTCTATTTGCCCATTTATATATATTATAAATTTGATTTAGTAAATGCGTAAAAATATATCTCGATGCGATGTGAACATTCTTTTTTAGGTTATTCAATTATTTTCAAAGAGTGGAAAATTTCAGGAAAACCAAATGGAATTTAAAAAAAAAAATTGTCTCGGACTTATTTATAATAATTTTTATAAATAATCTTTAATTATCCTATATAATATATTAATTTATTTTTATAGGTAATGTAATGCGTTATGGTAGGTATCATAACAAACAATATATATATTATAAATGCATTGAATATTTAAATGAAAAAAACATGACAAATTGTAAAAATTTACTTACATACGCAGTGAATAAGTAATAAGTATCTTTAAAGTTCAGTCACAATATCCATTATAATATAATATTAAATTTGTTTTCAATTCAATGCGCTTACCTGAAAATTAGAAAAAGAAAATATTTTTTATTAATTAATTATCAAAATAGTATATATGAAAAAATACTTAGAATTAAATTATGATCAATTGATAAACCCGAAATAAGAAAAATCGGATGTAAAAGACTTATATCCAAAAAAAAGTTATTTATTCATTTTTTTTTTTTTATTAGTTACGTATTAATTTTTTACATACAAATAAAATAAAATCAATAAATTGTTTTACTTTTATTTCTATTCCACAAATCAATACATTTTTTATAAATTTTTATATACCGACTATAATTTTATACAATTTTCAACAAAAAGTATTATATTATCTTTGCTTATATACATCATATAATATATAATAATATTGAATATGTATATAAAATACATTGTATATTATTGAATATATTAATTTAACCTTTTCATTATGTATAAGTGTATTTGTTATATTATGATGTAGATTTTTGTTATATATATTTATAAATAAAGGTATATAAAGAATATATATACATAATAAATATATATATATAGAAATATCGCATTTATATTAAATTCAAATCTCGTTTAAACCAATTGATTTAAATAATTTCTTGTTTTCTATTCATTTTGTTTATATATTAATGGTATAACGCAAATATTGTACAAATAAGCGCACAAATATACATATAAAATAGCATAAATGCACATATATGTATATATATAGTGAATGAATGAATTATTACGTCAATATATATAATATAAATAAATGTATATTTCTGTGTACTCTAAATATAGATTTAATGTTAATATATAAATATATATTTTGAACATGATTTTATTAATTCAATTCTAAATATAATTTAGAAACATTTTACTTATGCCAATATAGAAAATGTGATATATATATATATATATATAGGTATGTATTCAATAGAATTTCTATATATTATGTCAATATTTCCAGTTTAACTGCACGTAAACCTACTGCCATAAAATCATAAAACAAAAAAATATAAACATAGGCATTTTTTTCATTTGGTTTGTTTTTGGTATACGACGTGAATTGGAAAAATAAAATTAATTATATATATATATATATATATACAACAACGTCAAGAATATATATAGTATTGTGAATAATGTTTTTTTAACATGCATTTGTAATTTAGATATACTATATATAGATTTCTATTCTATATATATATAGTAGCTTCTATTATACATAAACGTCCTTCAATTATATATAAACTATATATGCATATCTTGAAATGTAGTTCATTTATTCAATTATATTTAATCATGCTCTACATAATTTTATTTTTGTTTTCAATGTAATTTTAATCAATATTTTCTGTTTTTACATTACATATATAAATGAATAATGTATTGTTGTGGATTATTGTTATTTTTTTGTATTATTTATTATAAATAAATAAACAAGTATAATTTAAGTGATTTAAGGACATACATTTTAATTGAAAATTTTTGTAATATTTCTGTTTTGTTTATATGAGAAAAACAATACAATATTTGATTCTGAATATTTAATCAGAATTTATTCAGATTTTTTTAGGTTATTATAATAACAATACAAAGGTATGTTATATGCTCTATATATATAAGAATAAAATAATATTGGATAGAATATAAAAAAAAATGCAATAATTTTGAAACAATTAATATTAACAAAATTTTGATATACCCATATACCATATATATATATACTTTTGTAAAAATAAACAATAAAAAAAAACGTTGATCTTCCCCAATGGCTTAATAACTTTAAATAATAATAAATATAGTTTTACATATCAACACAAGACTTTTTATGTTATATATGCGTTTATAGTTTATGTATTTTACGGCTAATAAATTGCATTTTTTGGTATATATTTTTTACCTAAGTGATGTTTCAATTTTTCTACACAAAAACAAGTTCATCATTATGGTTACTATATCAAATTGTTTGTACAAAGATGCTCTTTTATCAATGAAGTGCTCAAAAATGATGATACTTTTAAATTCTGATTCATTTCAGATAATTCCTGAACGTAAGAAAGACACGTTTTAATATTCAATGAACACAATGTCTTATATATAGTTTTATCGCCTTTCATAATTCAATTGAATATACGAATTTACCAATGCTAAATATTAGTTTCAAAATATCAAATCCTTTAATCTAAAGTTCATTGAATTAAGGATATACAGAAGAATTTTTATGAACAGGTAATCACCATACTAAATTTTAAATTTTAAAGCTATGATGTGCAAGTGATTTAAGGACATACATTTTAATTGAAAATTTTTGTAATATTTCTGTTTTGTTTATATGAGAAAAACAATACAATATTTGATTCTGAATATTTAATCAGAATTTATTCAGATTTTTTTAGGTTATTATAATAACAATACAAAGGTATGTTATATGCTCTATATATATAAGAATAAAATAATATTGGATAGAATATAAAAAAAAATGCAATAATTTTGTAAAAAATTGATGTTACTCAATAGATTTTCCCGGAAAACAAATTAAATATTTATTACATATTTATAAATATCATGAACAATTAATATATGAATAGAAGCAGTTTTCATGATATTCTTATTGAATTTTTCGAAATTTCGACCTTTTAAATGAATGAACTTTAATATTTGAATAATATATAGACGTAATTTGACCTTTATTTCCATTTTATTTGAAGAAGTTTTAATATAATTAATGTCCTTTTTAGAGTATAGAGGTTTTTTTGAAGGATTTTTTTTGCTCATTGCTGTTATTAAATAAAATTATATAAAAATGACCTCGTCATGGAAATTTTATTATTTATACATGCCAATTTATAATACAAATATCCACTGGATTAACATTTTGTGACCAAATGTATATTATATATATATTTAACTTTAATAAAGGGTTACATTTAAATATATATATTTATATAAATGCAATACAAGAGGATACAAATTTTATAATAAAATAATATTAATAATAATAATAATGCTCTAACAACAACATTCATATAATTGGATAAAATGATAAACTTTTTATTTTTATTTTCATTTTTTTTTTGCTTATCCTTATCCCTAAAATGTATACCACAAGCAACATGTGCACAAAAGGTCACATTTTCACATTGTTAAATAAGTAACTAAATATATAATCATAATATAATATATAATATAATAAATTTATATAGAAATTTATATATTTTAGGTTTAAAAATATTCAAGTTAAAGTAAATGTAAAAAGTAAAAAAAAAATTATAAAGACCGAGCTATATAATTAAAAAATAGAGTGATTAAAATTGTATATATTTTATGCAGGTGTTGTATATTAAAAGGTCTTTAAACAAAATTTTTTTTTTTTTAATTTTATTTTTGGTATATTATAGAAATGATGAAAATTAATTATTTAAAATACATGTTTTCCTTTTATAAAATATATTATAAAGGGTGTTCTAAAGGAGATATATAACAGACAAAAAGTAGTGATAGGATCCTACAGTATGGAGTTATTCTAAAACGCTTTTTGATTTAGACATCAATGATTTTTTTGTAAATTTATTGTAATATAGAGAGTGTTATTACTTTTAAAATATCGGATCGGCACGTAATCTGTTGATCTTTAGCAATAACATTAAAAATAAATTAATTTGATTATTTTTACTGAAAAATCTAAAAACCTATAGGTTGAAATTATTTTTAGTTAAACTGATTTGAACGAGAATTTTATGGACAAAATTTAGTTTTTTATGAAATAATGGATCGTTTATTCCAAATAAAAACCTTAATAAGAGTTATAAGTTAGCAATTTGATCATATACAATATAGTTTAAGAACATTATTTTATATTTCTGTTGACTTTCAAACAAATCACAATTTTTCTGATAAGAGTACCTCTAATTACCGTATTTGTCATACGCCTTATAGATGTAATCTTTAGATAGCACCCTTTATACTATATATGGTAGATATGAATGAAAATAAAAACTTCTATTTTAATAATAATATTTAAATTTGTGAATTATAATATAACGTAATTTTCATTTAATTATATATCTAATATCTAATTGATTTGATCAATATAAAACACACCAGAGATTAAAAAGCATTTTATGATAAGCTTAAGAGAAATACCTGAACATTTATGAGTTTGGTTTTCTTTCCACATACACACGAATTTTTTTTTTTACAAAAATATTCATATTTAAATTTTGTTTTGTCTCCCATATAATAAATATATGGATAATAATTATATATTTTCGATGAAATATTTCAAATTCGAGGAAAATCGCCATTTAAATACAAATGAATTTCATTTAAAATACAAAATCCTCAATAATCATATATATTCTGATATATAATAATTAAAATTACGTATATACACATTTAATTCTTTACAAAAACCCCCCTTATACATAAAAACAAAAACATTATTTTGTTTCCAGAAAAATGTACAAACAAATATGCTTTTAGTTAAAAAACAAAAAAAAAATCCAATCCAATTAAACGTTATATCACAATGGCTTGTTTTACAAATTTAAAAAATTAAAATAATACCATTCCAAAACAACAAAAATTTGTTTAATTAATTTTTAACATTTTTATTTGTAAATATTCATAACGTTCATAACATATACATAAAAACATATTTGTATATAGTTTGAAAATATGTATATATGGAAAATGCATGAATGCATTTTTTTTGGTTGTATAGCACAACAATTCAACAACTGAATAGCTATTTCAAATTCATGGAAACAATTAATATTAACAAAATTTTGATATACCCATATACCATATATATATATACTTTTGTAAAAATAAACAATAAAAAAAAACGTTGATCTTCCCCAATGGCTTAATAACTTTAAATAATAATAAATATAGTTTTACATATCAACACAAGACTTTTTATGTTATATATGCGTTTATAGTTTATGTATTTTACGGCTAATAAATTGCATTTTTTGGTATATATTTTTTACCTAAGTGATGTTTCAATTTTTCTACACAAAAACAAGTTCATCATTATGGTTACTATATCAAATTGTTTGTACAAAGATGCTCTTTTATCAATGAAGTGCTCAAAAATGATGATACTTTTAAATTCTGATTCATTTCAGATAATTCCTGAACGTAAGAAAGACACGTTTTAATATTCAATGAACACAATGTCTTATATATAGTTTTATCGCCTTTCATAATTCAATTGAATATACGAATTTACCAATGCTAAATATTAGTTTCAAAATATCAAATCCTTTAATCTAAAGTTCATTGAATTAAGGATATACAGAAGAATTTTTATGAACAGGTAATCACCATACTAAATTTTAAATTTTAAAGCTATGATGTGCAATGATGATCCGTATTATACTGTTGGTATATATATATACAGTATAGAATTATAGCGATATATACACATACAGTATAATCTAATAAACTTAAACAAACTGAATAATGTTTTCAGACTTATTCTAAATAATACACATCGTATATCTTCATATAAATAATATTTATGTAAGTTTAAAAGTTGAAAATAACTAGAATTTATTTGAAAATATATTATATTAAGTCTATATACTATATACTTATATATGCATATATGCATTGTGTACACAGGTGATAAGAAATTGAACATTGAGCATATTATAATATAAAAATAAAAATAAAATAAAATAAATAATATTATGTGTACCTTATATTATATACATACATATATATAGATAAAGAGATAGATAAATGTACACAAAATAAAGCCATTTTTATATACTATAAGAAAATATCACCTATCATCTATCTATATATATACAATATATACATACATATGATACACGAATAACAACTTATATGTTTATACTAGTAGATATTTAGACACTCAACATTAAACTGTGAATTTTATTTTTCATTCGTTTTTCCGCAGCACCAAAAATAAAATTCTCAATGTATAATACATTTTATTACATAAATATATATATATAGATAAAAAGATGTTACAACATATAAATGTGATCCTGTTTCGTGAAAACCAAATATAACAAAATAAAAATTGGCAAAGGGTGATGACATATTTTTTTTAACTAAATATTTTACTATATATTTAAATTAAAATAAAGGGATTTTTTCCCTTACAGTAATATACTGAAAACACGAATCACAAAAACACACGCTGCATTTGGATAAAATAAATATTATTTCTTGAAAATAAAAATCCTCTATGTAGTTTAAAAAAAAAAAAAAGAAAAATGCACGTACAGTAATAATATTGCTCTTATTGTTTATATAACTACTATATATATAAGTGTATATAATCGTACAAATATACATATATATATTCATCCCAAATGTATATATTGGTTGGTATTTTATTTATATAAAACGAAACATATCTTCTTTTTTTTTATCGTATTTTCAATTTCTTGATGAGTTTTCAATTCAATTGGTTTTTTTTTCTTTTCATTTATTTGTTTATTATATATCAGAATTTTCAAGAAAAAAAAATCATTGACTTTTTCTTTTGTTTTTTTTTTATTGTTTGTTTTCCTTTTGAAAGATATCGCCAAATTATCATATAACATATATGTATGTATAAAAAATGTATATGATTAAAGAAGAAAAAAAAATACAACAAAATCATAAAAAAAATATATATATAACTAATAGAAAAAGATGATATAAAATACAGATGGTATTTATTTATATATATATATGGATGCGAATATTTGTGTTAAAATATACGATTCATATAGGTAGACATACACTCGGCGTGGATATTAAACGAACCGAGCTGATATATAAACAAATGTATATATATATATATATATTATATACGTATATAAATGAAAGCTCTTCTATATGATAATCTATTTAACAAAGAAATAAAAAAGAAAAAATTTCTTTTGTAAATCGTCCAAAGCAAATAAATATGATTTTATTATAATACACACACACACACACACATATATATATATATATATATATATATATTTACAAAATTTATATTTGAATGACATAATTTTTTTTATTGTATAAGAAAAATAAAAGGAAAATTTCTTTTCATAACCATATTTTCATTATATTTTTTTTGCTTTTCGTTTTCGTTTTTATTTTTATATATTATTCATATCATATCTTTGCTCACTTATTTATACACATTGGTATATACATATATGATTATTATTATTATATTCTTCTATTCGCGTTAAGTGTAATATCGTAATATATTATAGATAATAATATAAAACATTCTTCTTCTTATTCTTTTATTTCATTTCCATATATACATTTCTTATGAGAAAAAATTTAAATTAGTTTATTATATATTGTATATAATTATATCTATTTTACATTTTAACGGATATATTATAAGATTATATTATACATATACATATAACTAAAGATGAACGATTTGCAACAAATGATTTTGACTGCGTTTCTTTTTTTTTTTAATTTTATTTATTTGTATAAGACAGAAAAAACGTATTTATTTTCCAAAATACTAAATTATTTCTTTTATTTTCACTGCTTTATTGTTTTGCCATATATTATTAATAATAAAGATAATAAAAATTATTACTTATCGCATTGTGACATATTTTCATATATGATATGACGAACAAAAAATTGTAATCAATCAATTAGTATATATTTATTAAGCTATTTGTTACTATAAATAATACATTTTTGCGGGGTTGTTTTCTTCCGTATAGATTTTTCTAAATTACTATTCTTGATTTTTATAAACCATCTCTTCCCGGTGGTGCGTACGAAACCAGTCAACGAAATTGTTTATTGTCTGTGTTTGAGCATTATATTAAAGAATTCTGATGATTTTCTATATAAACATCGCTATACATTTCTAATGGAAATTGTGTATAATTTTGATAAAGGAAATCAATGACATTTCTATATAGTTTAGATAAAGGAATTTCTGTACAATTTTGATAAAAGAAATTCTCCATAATTTTCTTAAGGAAATTCTTTTTAGTTTTTTCTTCGTTAGGTGCACTGCAATTCCTCTTACCGCGAATGAACATTTAAAAGTAAGTATATATAAATGCAGCTCATAATCCTGCAAAGCTAATAATTTGTTATTCTAATAAATAGGATCCCAAAGTTCAAAATTTATATGATTATTATAGTTTCAGTATTTTTTTTATTTTGCTTATTTGCATAAATGTATAATACACAATAAACTTATTACATCTTTAAGTAAATTTTCATCTATACAATTTCGAATATATCTAATATACAGTGTACATATAATATTTTGAATATATGACTGTATCTTTTATTTTTTTTTAAATATATTTTCTCAAATGTGGATATAACATTTATCATATATTACAATACATAAATGAATATATATTATGCATGTATGGATATACAACGTATATATATGTAGACAAAGTAGAATCCCTTAGGGCCCTTATATTACCTTATATCTATTTATCTATATTTATATTTATATAATGTAATATACCGAGAGTCTACGAGGTGTTCGGTTTCGTATCAAATCTACTATATGAAGTAGATTCAGAACGATCAGAACGATCTCTCAATTTTTATGAGCAAAGTTATGGTTATATAATAATTTTTTACTATAATTAAAACTTATTTTTGTATATTACAATTATTAAAATATTCAACATAGTATATATCGTCATCGAAATTACAGATTTACCAAACCTAATATTGATGGATATAAATATTATAGACTCTTCCACATAGTAAAAAAAATTCATTTAGATATGTCATCGACTTAACCCCAGAACTTGTTGTATTGTATTATATTTTTACATATTTAAATGGTTTATGTAAAATGGAATATATTCATATTTTTTAAAGGATTTTTAAAATATACATATAAAAACTGAATTGAATGCATAAATGTATGTATATAGATGTACTTGTACATATACATGTTAAAATCAGAAATTTTGGAATACACGTACCTCTGAAATATACGTATAAAATATTTTTTTACCTTTATGTTGTATCTATTTTATATGTTAATATTTTTGATATCACATGGATCTATATCAAAATTCACATACTATACGTAGGTTATCATATATATATATATATATATATGAATATGATGCAGAATGAAGGTCTCTAAGTAATAATCTGATTTGTCATTCTTAAAAAGATAAAATAAAAGTATATTATATACTCTCTATATAGCTATAAAATATATGAACAGAACATATAATATCGCATTTATATATATATACTTTATATGAAAAATTATACTTATTATACTTTATATGAAAAATAGGAACATGGCAATTTTTTTTCTGCATTGTAATTTTCATATATACAAAACATGCTAACATATATCTATATATAATCCATTTTATTAAACTTAAATCTTTGGATTAATGCCATCGCTGTGCATATATATTGTATGTAAGTAAATTAAGCTATAAACAAATATGTATATATAGGTACGGTATATATACTATATAATTATATCTAATGGTCTTTTCTGTTATAGTTTTTAAAGGAAAATTTCATTTATTATAACTTTAAACTTTACAACAAAGTATTTTGTCAAATAATTTGCCAGCTAATACGCGACGAATATTTTTAGCGTTTGACATAAACGATGCGATGTTAATGACATGGTACGAGCAATCGCAAAAAAATTAAAAAATAACAGAAAAATAATTTCAAATCCAAGTTGTTCATAATCATATTGGGCGGACTAGAAAAATTGTGGTGTATCTTTGAAACAATTTTGTTTTAATTAAAGCTTACAATATGGAAATTAATTTAAAAACAACGTCTAATCAATTGCATTTATTATATGGGTAATATTAATATATATCCTTCATATATATCCTTTATGATAAGTATATATCTGAATATTTTTCTTTTACTAATATTTCTATCAACTATATACAGCAGAAAAACACTTAACATTATTCATTTGGATTAAATAAATAAAACGTTTTAAAAACAAATATAAATTTTAATTATATTCATTATAAATTTAATTGTCGTATATAATTCAAATTAAAATAATAATCGACGCATATTTTTTTTATATATTTGTTATAAAGCGATCTTGATTGCAATATATAAAAATGTTTTAATTGAATAGATAAATGGTTGTTGAAAAGTTTTATTTTAATGCTCTATATACTGAAAAAAAATTATTGCGTTTCTATTTTATAGAAAATGTTAGAAAACAAATCTATTATTATGATTACATATTAAAATTGATGAAATTTTTAAAGCTCATACAAAGATTTAATATAATTTGGATGTATAACCATTCTACGTATATTAACTGCTTTTTTTAAGTTATTTTTTTAATCGAATAAAATATATGCTTGCTATTGGCGGGTATTTTTTTACAAAAAATCATAATTATATCTTCAATATTTCGAAAAATATTGATAATATAAATCAAATTTATTTGATATTAATTTAATTATATATATAGATATTTGTTGTTGAAACAGTGCAGTAAAAATTAAGTGAACGAGAATAAAAATTTTGTTTTTTAATAAACGAATTTTTCTGAATTCATTATATAGTTTTAAATTATTCAAAATATTATAATAATATGAATGAATTAATGTGAGGAATTTTTTACGTTATATTTTTTTTTAATGTAATATACATATCATAAATATTCATAATATATTTAAAATATATGAAAATAAAAAAAATATTTGAAATGAATAAAGTTATATATGCATATATATATTAATATACCAGTATACATACTATAATTAAAATTGCTGCCAGATTTTTCACTCAAAATGCAAACCGCATTTTCTCACACACACCAACACACACAACACTTACCCATTCACATATATATACAATTTTGCCAAAGCCAAAAAGTTTACTTTATTTTTTACAGATATTTTCATATATATTAAATATATGTATTTTAATCAAAATTATATAATAAATATGTATATTATGGAAAAAAAAGGATATATTACCCACTTCAAACAAAAGCCATCATATGTATTGTATATATATGTTTTATCTGCGTGTATAATAACGTTATATATTTGTCTATCTATATAGCTCTACCAAATACATTATACATATATATGTATATTGTAAATCGTATCATCACGCCGTTTTTGCTTTATGCAAAAAAACAGCTTTTTTTATATATGTATACAAAATACAATATATAAAAATAAATAATATGTTTATATTACATATGACGTGATGATGGTATACATTTTATTATTATAATATTGTATTTTTACCATGATGAAATAATGTATATATATAGTACAAATAAAATTATCATAACCTTTCTATATATGTAGTTATATTTGCGAATAATACTATACGAAATACAAAGTAACATTTCTCATATGTAACATATTTATATATAAATAAATAAAAGTGTAATATTTGTTCTTGTACACCACACCACCTCAACCCATATAATTGCGATCAAAAAAAAAATAAAAAATAAAACAAAATCATCAAGAAATGGAATATTCTATACTTAAATCTAATACTTTCACCCACAATTTTTTTCTTTTATATATTACACTTTATATGTATATACAGATTTTGTATTATCATTTTTTGTTTGTGTGTCTAAAAATATAAAATATGTCTGTCTATATACTTGGCAGATTTCATGTATTGGAATTGTTATATGTGTCATAAAAAGTTTTCATTTAAAGGATATGTGTGAATTGTATTTAGTATATGCAAGTATAAAGAAATATTTGTATATAAATATTATTATTTTATTACATCATCGCGTATATAAACACACATTTCTATATAGTATTCCTGCGATATATATATTGTATATAAAAAATTTAGATTATTTTTTCTGAATCTCTGCGTTTACCATATAATTTGCCAAAAATTGAATTCATTATACAAAAATGTATACATTTCTTTTTATTTTCTTTATATATATATATGAACTGTGTTATTATACTTGACATATATCTATACGAAAACATTATGATAATGTTTATATGTTTTCGGTGGTTATTTCTAAATTCTTCATGCTTTTTTTTATGCCGTTTTTATTATATATAATATTTATATAAAGAAATTATACTTTTGTATATTATACAATTGGGTATAAATCACTTTAACCTACGTACATTTTTATTACATCCAAAGTGTAAATGATAATAGCATATACATTTATTACATTCACATTTATATACGATTATTTGTATTACATATGTAAATAATAATAATTATAATATAGACTTAATTTTAAACTAACATTTTCTTGTGAAAAGTCTCAAGTATAAATCATATTTGAAAGTTTATACGTTATGAAGCTATAAAAATATATATACCAAACAAATGATCACGAAACAAATAATAACCATTTGAAATTATTTTAAATATAAATAATATAACAAATCTAACATTTACTTGACAATTTTTTCGGTTGTTTCTCAAATATTATTGTTCTATATATATATTTACAACAAAACACATCAAACAAAACCAATTATTTTTTCAAAAACCGCACATAAATAATAATATAAAATAAATTTTTTTAATATACTGTTAAAAATTAATAGAGCAAATAATTGATTAATAATATTCATTCAAATCACACAATTTTATTTTATTATTTTATCATCAAACATTAAAAACGCATTGAATATAAAGATATATCTATCTATATTTCTATATATAAATATATAATTTAGTCGTTAATTTTACAGATAATTTAATTTAAAGGTATAATAGTAGTACTGTCACAGCAGCATCGCATATTGTGAAGTAATATATTTTTTTTTATATAAAATCCATGCAAAGTAAAAAATGTAATAAAATAAAAAAAAAAGAAAAGCAGTAAGAAATATTATCACACGCGGGTATATAATATTCATTTTTCTTTTATTATATACCATATTTATATCAATGTGTATATAGCTTTATATTAATACATATATATAATTTTGTAGATATTATTTTTTTTTTGTTTTCTTCTTATACTTAAAAGTATAAGTATACTAAAATTTTTTACCTTTATATTATTTTATCTTTTTTCCATCATTTGATATCGAGAAAACAATAAAGCGGAGGGAGTCTCTTGTATTTACAAAATATATATCAAATATACGCGCAGAGATTTAACAAATAAAATTACCTTTGTGTTTTTTTTTTGTATTTATTATACATATATACATTTCTATTGCATATAAATATAAATTATTTTTTTAAAAAAGAAATGACATAAATACAATATAAAAAAAAAATTTGGAGTATTTAAAAAAAAACTTGTATACAATTTTGTATATATATAGTATATATATAGTATATATATAATTATGCTATTTTCTAAACTTCACTTAATTTTATTTTTACATTCAAGTTTGTTTTATCAAAAGATTATATGTACCCTTTTGAATATATGCTAATGTTTTGCCTTTAATATATTTATATATTTTATAATAAAATAAAAACAAATAATTTGAGTAAATGTTCAAATTAAATTTTCTGACCAAAAAAAAAAATAGTGATATGATTTTTTTTATACAATATTTATTTTATTTTATACATTCTTTAAAAAAATTGTTTTTGAATATTTTATTGGATGATAAAATATATTTGCTAGAATTTTTACTTACTAATTTGATCCTTTTTAGAGTCTGTATAAACAGAATAAATGAATAAATGAAAAAATACTAATTGATATAATAAAAATTAATATTTCATAGTATATCGAAATGGTTTACAAATTCGTAAATATAAATACTCTAATTAATAGCAATATAAGTAAATTTGATAACATTTAAATTAAGATATGTTATAATTGGTTTAGAGAAATAATTTCAATTTAAATTAATTTGATTTGTATAATATAGTCAGGAGTTTAATTATGTAAGGTCTATCAGCAAAATAATAAAAATATAATATTACTTGGTCAAAAATGTGTATATAAATATTCTTTTTTGCTATTTTTATATTTTGTTTATAGTATAATATTTTTTACAATTAATAATATAAATTTTTATTTTTCAACAAATCGGAATTGAATGGATATAAAAAAACTGTTCAAAGTTAATGAATATGATAAAAAATTTAATCTTTTAAACAAAAAATATATAATCTTTACTAGAATGAATAAAATATTATTGTTAAGTATTATAAAACCGAATATATTTAGTAGTATATGATGATATGGTATGTATATCCTTTTTAATAACAATTTTATAATTTTTAATTCATCTCTATATTACTAAATATGTCAGTGTATATAAAATATAGATATGCATTTATAGGTATATTAAATAGCTTAAAAAGAGTATATGGTATATGATCTGTTGCATGCATGCGATATTTCATATATAAAGTAAAATGTACCTTGTTTATTTACATTCATAAAATCAAGAACCTCTTGAACATTTTCAATTTGTCTACACAATTTTCGCATTTATATTTATATCCACATAAATATATATTTATCCTATAAATATATATATGGGTTAGGTAGACATTTTTAATGTGCATATATAAGTATTAATAAATTGTATATCTCCATATATACATGTATGTACGTAAATGCATAAATATATATATATATAAAGGATCATATATTATAATATATAGAGGAATAAACTTTGATATATTTTATGGAATATACATATATACTATAAAGAGTTTTTATATGAAAACAATTTATTCATAAAATTTAAAGTGGTCTCTCTCTTCGTGTATTTGTATACTTATAAATTGCTTGGTAATAAATAAATGAATATTTATATTATATACATGCCTATATATCTATATATGGGAAATATGAAGAAAATGGAATTATAATTATATTCTTAACATATATATATAGCTATTGAAAATATATTATAAAAAAAAATGATATCCATATATGGAAATGGAACGATATGTTTGGTAATTAAAGGTATAGTTTACCGAAATTTTGTAAAAATAATTTATTATTTAACTTCATATAATATAGATTTTTTTATATCTGTTTTTTTTCACCAAACTAAACTATATCAAAAAATTAAAATAATTTATCGGCAAGGGCGGCCAAAAAATATTACCTTATACCTTTGGCAATGGTATAAATCAAAAGGAATTTAGCTTTTTTTTATCACTTTAGAATGTATGAATTTTAAATAAAATTATACAGAGTTTGATTTATACAAAATATCCTGTTGAATATTATACACAATTTTAACAGGAATTTCCGAATCTTATATAGGGACTGAATATGAATAATATGATTTATAGAATACAATGATTTAACAGGGGGATGCAATAATACAAAACATATAAACCAATATTAGGACCAGGATTATGCATATTGCTTGTCACAAAGTATATTATTGAAGATCACGATATATAACAGACTCCTATATCTCAATAGTAATTTAATTAATTTATTTATTAAAATATTTGTACATATATCTACACAATTTAAAGCAAATAAAACATTTCTATATATTTTTATTTATCATTATATTAAACATATATGAACGTTTTCTTTAACCGGATATGAAAAAGTTAGGGAATTTTTTTTCTTGTATTTATTTTTGTATATAAAATATTCAAACATAAAGTAAACATATGAATAGAAAATGTGGTTTCCTTGTATATATGCTTTAAATAACATATAAGTACGTTTTTATACGATTCCTTTTGCTAATTTTATAATTATAATTTTATAATTATATTTATAATTATATCAGTTATATATTATTATGCGGTTAGCAAAGAGATATAACATATATGGTTATTTTTTGTAAAATTATTTTATGAATTCCAAAAAATTTGTATAAAAAAATATTTAAAAAAATTCTTATATTCTTTTTAATAATTTATCATAAATATTATAACGAAATATGTATACATTGAAATCATAGCTCAATTATATCCAAATATATATAAAAAAAATGAATCGGTGTATAAAAAAGATAAATAAAATTACATTCTGTCAAATAAGTACCCGGCAATTTTAAATTTTCCCGCTGAGAATGTTTCAAACATTTTTTTTCCCAGGTTGGCACATCGCAACTATTCTGACAATTGTTATTGCTGTGTGTCATTTAGTTTGTTTACGGCGTCGTTAGGAAAAAGTGTGCGTTGCGATTTTCACTATGGATAAAAATATCGAACAAAGAGTTTGTTTGAAATTTTGTGTTTCAAACGAAATTTCTTGTGCCAAAACGTTGGAAATGTTGAAAAAAACATTTGGTGATTCAACCATGTCGAAAACTCAAGTTTACGATTGTTATAAATCGTTCAAAGAGGGGCGAGAAGAAGTGAACGATTTGCCACGTTCAGGACGGCCTTCGACCTCTTCAACTGAAGAAAACGTCGACAAAATAAAGGAAATGGTGCTCGAAAATCGTCATTATAGTTTGCGAGAGATAGCCGAAGAAATGAACATGTCTCATGAGACCGCTCGTCATATTTTGGTTGATGTTTTGGGTATGCGGAAAGTCAAAAAGTGAATCGCAGTAAGGTGGCTGAAGACATGCTTGAACGCGTAAATTCCGATCCAACGTTCATCGAACGCATCATAACTGGTGACGAGACATGGGTTTTCGAGTACGACATGCAAAGAAGTCAACATTCGCCGGAACGGCGCGCCAAAAATGAGCCGAAACCGCAAAAACCGCGCCAAAGCAAATCGAAAATCAAGGTGATGCTGACCGTGTTCTTCGATATTCGTGGTGTTGTTCATTCGGAATTCTTACCGGTGGGCCAAACCGTCAATAAAGAATATTATCTTGGCGTTATGAGGCGTTTGAGAGAGGATGTTCGTCGCAAAAGACCAGATTTGTGGCGGAACAGCAGTTGGATTTTGCTATAATAATCGATAATGCACCAGCGCACAAAGCGATCATTGTGAACGAGTTTTTGAACAAAAATTCAACAAATATCATCGAACAACCACCGTACTCTCCAGATATGGCCCCGTGTGACTTTTTCCTGTTTCCGAAACTCAAATTACCACTTCATGGAACCCGTTTTGAGAGCATTGAAGACATCAAAACTAATTCGCAACGAGAACTGAAGGCCATCCCGGAATATAGCTTTAAAAAGTGTTTCGATGATTGGATTGTTCGTTGGAAGAAGTGTATTGCCTCAGAAGGGGCCTATTTTGAAGGGGATATAATAAATTTAGATGATTGATATGTTGTTTGTGTTTAATTTGAAATTTCCGGGTACTTATTTGACAGAATGTATATACTTATTTAGAATGACTTATTTTATAACAATTTTTCTAAATTTTTAAAGTAAATCCATTACAATTCTTGCCAATTACAATTAACCTAATTATTTTTTTTACATATATAAGAAATATATATGTCGAAAATGTTAAAATAAAATTAATAGACAGGTTAAAAAAAAGAAATTGATGTAAAAAAAAAATAACATCTTTATATATTAGATAAAATAAAATTAATATTTTCCTTACATTTCCTCGTTTATATATGCCAAAATATTATTATTTTTTTTTTCAAATTATATAAAGATAATTTTCATAACAAAAGTATTTTATACATCAATTTTAAAATAAATAAATATTATTAATGTGGGTATATCACATTAAAATAAATTGTCATATTCTGTTTTTCTTTAAATTGTATATATAGTTTTTCATTATAAAAATATTTCATATATATATAATAAAATAAGTATATATAGACGTATAAATATAAAAACTTTTGCATTAAACTTATTAAAGTTTATTTATTTTTTTTTATATACGAGTATATATACACTTAATGTTTTCTATTTTTTGCTTTTGCATTTATAAAACAAATATATAATTTATATAGGGAGACGTATCTATACATATATGTTATATATATATAGTTATCATAATGTGTATTCTTTATTAACATAAATAAATAATATAATAATGAAAATATTATTCTATTTATTTATTAATTTTTTTTTAATAATATTGTTTTTTGTTTTTTCAAGTATAAAACCGCATTTAATTTTACTTGAAGAAATAAAATTAAATAAAAGCAAATGCTGTGAGGTGAATACTCATAGAATGACATGCACAAATCAGTTGTATAATCAACGCTTTATATAAAAAATTTCATATAGATATGGAAAAAGTTATAATTAATAATCCATTGCATTGCATTTGTTTGAGAAGCATTTAAAAGAATATGATTTAAAGAAAAAATTAAGGAATGTAATTTTTCACATTTGGTACCTACTCTAATTCTTTGAGAAATAAAAAAATTCGAACTTAACCATCTAATGGATTGAAAAAGGTTATCTTAAAAATTTTCGTCAAATCGGTTGAATAATTTTCCAGGAATTTTACATATTTAAACGTGAAAAACAAGAATAAAAAATACATTTCAATATTCCAAAATTAAATTAATAAACCACTTTTTAGGTTATACGTATAATTTTCTTAAATTAATGTCGTTTATTTCATGTCTGTACAAATAGTATATATACATATAATGACTGTGAAGAAATATGCGAAAAAATCATTTAGTACATATACATTTAGTTTCGTTTTCAATATATGTATATATATAAAAAAGTTTTTAATATTGTACTTTTAAAATATTATAAAAATTATTTATTTTAATTGAAAAAAATATAAATAACTTTTATAGTTTCAAATTTATAATATATTTTTATATTTAAAATTTATTTTATACCAAAGTACAAAAAAAAAAAGTTTCGCGAAGATGCATCTTTCAAATAAATTTATTTTAAACTTTATGTAAATATAGCTATATATGTATATACTAGTAAATAATATATATTTAAGAGAATATTTTTATTATTTTATCTAAAGCTCAATAGTAGCAGCAGTAGTATACGTTTATTTAAATTGGTTTTCTTTTTTTACATTAAAAAATTATGTATTATTGTTAAATAAAGCTATATGTGCGAACAAATAAGTCTAAAAGAAAAATTCTGTAATAAATTCTAAATGTAATAATTAATTTTTTATTCATTATTTTTATACTTTGCCTGAATTGAAGATATTTATTTATGAATATATTTAAAGTTTTTCACGGGTATTTTTATTACCATCTAAAATGTTTAATTATTAAACATTGTGTTATGTAGGACAAAACTTCAGAATAATTTTCAATAACGACAACAATTTTTACAATACTTCTCCAAAATATATGTCAACCCACCATAAATAAATAAATAAATAATTTATAAAATCGATCTAAAATGTATAATTAAAAATAATATCCAAAATTTTCATCATTAAAAATCACTCACCAGATTTTAAAAAATAAGAAAAGAATTTCAATCAAAGTAAAATTTATGTTATCAATTAAAAATAAAACAAGAACTTTACCAAAAAAAAAAAAGAAAGTGTTTTCCATTTTAAATTTTCCATAAAATTCTATTTCAAAACAGTAAACATATATATAATTATAATTAAAATTTAATATTTATTCAAGAAATTTATTATTTTTTATATATGTATATACATTTTTATATATAAATACATTAATACAGCGCTAAAAATACTCCAATATATAGAATATCGTCGTTATTGATTTTCTATATACTATATTTCTTTTTTTGTTTAATTTTCTATAATTTCCAATAATAATTTATATATATATTATTATTTAAGAAATCTAAGGAGAAAAACTTTTCCTTAAGCGCATATCAGACGACAGAATATATATTCTTAATTTTTGTGCTTAAATTTTAATATAGGATTTTTTACAAGTAAGAGCGGAATGGATATAAATAAAATTGAGGAAGATGTCTGATGAAATAATTGTTGCACTTAAGAATATAAATTCTGAAATTTAGAAAATCATTTCTAAATTATTGCACTTACATTTTAAGAACAAATTTTATCAATACAAATTTTTTATTTTCAAAAGTCCCTGCTCATTTTACCATCTGCGGTAAGAAAAATAAATAATGTTTAATAAAAAAAGAACCTTTTCTTGTAATTTTTCCATGCATATATAGTTCTGTATATTTCACACATAAATGGTTTCTCTTTTTGATTTTAGCATAAATATTAGAATATATATTCTGTCGTCTGATATCCGCTTTAGGAACAAAAAAACAAAAAAGTTATATGCAAATATAATGAACAATTCATAATAAAAAAAAATCCAAAATATAAAATAACATTTCCATAAACTTTATACAATTACACGCAATGTATATATATTATATATTATAAAATACAGAGAAAGTGATGAAATAAAATGGGGAAAATTATTTTACTCACAATTTTATTATATTATAAAAATAATATACCAACATTTACATAATGATTTTTATAATTTTATATTTTATTTTTATTTCACTTACGCATATTTATGTTGTTGTCGTCGTCGTAGACTTTTTAAAAAAATTATCGAAATACATTAAACGTTTATATTTAAAAGTGTGAAAATGGTTTTTAAATATACCTACCTATATATTTTACTTTAATTAAAACATTGTCGCATACGAAAAAATTTGTAAATAATAATTTTAAAATATAGAAAATTGTCTGTATATAAGAAAAAAGAAAAACTTTAAAAAAATAAAACATAAATTTTCCTCATTAATTTCTTTGTTTTTCATATATTTCCTTGGTTTTTCTTATATATATTAAAAAAAAAAAGTAGGAAACATTGGTGAAATTTTATCTAAATAATAAGGAAAAAACAACAACTCCTTATAAATGAAAATATGTACCATTAAAGAAATCCTTTGAAACAACAAATTTTATTCATATATTATTTTGGCTTTAACTTTTGTTTCAGTGTTTTCTTTTTTCTTTTGATTTATTTTTTCTTAAATTTATATATATACCGATGTCCTTCTATGCTTATTGTTTATTATATTTTCATTCTTTTAATTTTTCAATTGTTGCCTTGCTGCCGCGCCCATCGTTGTTTGATCGTGAACGTGAATTTGTTATTAATTTTAAAACGAAACAAGAAATATAACAAATGAATTTCCACAGGAGGAACATTTTATAGCCATAAGTGACAATTTCAATAAAATAAATACAAAAAAAAATACGAGGGTAGATCAACGCGAACGCATAAAAGGGTAAACCATTACACGTGGGTGATAATGGATAAGAAATTATGGGTTAAATGTACATCACCAATCATTCCACGATAAAATTTTTCAATAAAATAATGTGCCATACCAAATGGATTTTAGATTATCCTAAAAATTAACCATCTGGATTTATGGTGAGATCGGGAATCATTTCGCGATATGAAACCGTTTGAATGTAACATCAAATTTTCAACGTAAGCAATAGAATTATATGTATATTTATATAACAATAATATGTATTTAAAATAAAAATATTCATATATACAATATAAAGAATTATACTTAAAAACTATGATTATATAATAAGAAAAACTTTAACCATATATAAATTCTTAAAATGTAATTTTTTTTTTTAAGAAAACGCATATAGTTATTAAATTGCACGAAAATATGCACGTAACATTATATATTTAAAAATTTTTAAAGTTATATTGACAGTTTAATAGAGGTTACCACATTCCGTATATGTATACGATACCGAACAAAGTAAAAGTAAAAAAAAAACTTTTCTCGTATATATTGCATTTTATATATATAGATGAAAATTGTTCCAAGTTTTTTTTTACTTAAAAAAAACATATCAATACAATATTTATAAGGAGAAAACTAAAGTTTTACATTGTTCCATTATTTTATATACATATATTTATATAGAGTTTCACAATATAACTAACTAACAAATATAGAAAGAAACACGCGAATACAAAAAATGAAAGAAAAACTAAATCTATTATACATATATTATATATATAATATATAGAATGAAATGTATCTTTTTTTTAATCTTTTTTATATATAAATTATATAAATATACTGTACATAAATAATAATTTAACAAATATACGAAATGGACTCTCATAAGGATATATATGTGAATCCTTCAAATATGCAATAAGTTTATGATTTTGGCATATATACATATATATTGATTTCAATTTAAACCCATACAATATCTATTATTTATCGTTCAAATATCATCACACAGAAAAAAAAAACCAAATAACAACATCTCATATCATCACTTATAATCGCACATCTCAAAATTGAAAAATAAAATAGAAACTTTTATTATTTGTATATCATATCAGAGGTGGGTGGGTGGGACGTTGTACCGCATATATAGGTATAACCGAAAATAAAAATAAATAACAATATTGATATAAATCAACTGAAATTCTATTATATTGCAGTATGTATAGAAGATATATATAGATAGTTAAATGTATATTTTCTTATCATTTATGGTATGTGTATCAAATTGAATTTTCCCAAACAACCCACATCTCTGATAAGGTATATTTATACATAAACCTCCAATATATATATTGGATATATGCATATATATATATACGAAAATATAAGAAAACATCATAGAAATGATGTGTCTATATATATATCAATGATGTCGAGAAGATTAAAGCAAAACCAAATATTTACTATCAATTTATATAGAAAAATATAGTAGATACATGGGATGTCCCAGCAGTCGACATCCAAACGTAAAAAAACCTAATTCGTTTATGTTTATGTTTAAATTAATATTAACTGTTAAGATATAACTGGGGAGATATTCACCACCTGAGGATGAAATGATAAAACGCATAATAAGGTGAAATCCTCCATAATCCTTAACAATAGCTTCCACATTGAGTATGTTTGTGTATGAAATTTATTGTAATATCGTTATCAATCACTAAATTAATTTAAATTCTGTTTTTTATTTAAATTTAACGGTCATAAATTTAAACGAAGTCGAATAAAATTTAAACGAAGTTGAATTGATCAAATTAAGCACGGGACCTGTTTTCAACTCTTCAAAGAGGTTCAAATGAACTTAGGTTTTCAATTTTGGTGAAAATGGCAGAGATACTCTTATTTTTATATGTTTATATGTATCAGTATCAGTATTAAAAATTGAAACATATTGGTAAATACAAAGTGAAAATTTAATTTATATATGTATATAATTAAATAGCTATATATATAATTTTAGAAATTGTGTTTTTTTAACCTCAAAGCAATGTTTTAGAAGTAATAGAAATTTAAAATCGATTATAATACATATATTTATTATATATCAAAATATATATAAATTAAATATATAAATAAACCATAAAGTTAATGAATAAATTTTATACAAATATATAAAACTATAAATGTATTACATATAAAAGAAGTACTATTTTAATTTCAATTTGAATAGTTTTAAAAATAAAACCAATTTTATAAAATCGTTTTAAATTACTACAAAAAAACCACAAATACAAATATTATATATAATTAAGGATTTGAAAATATTTTTTCTTGCCTTTTTTATGTTTTTATAGTTTAATATTTATATTATACAATTAAATCGATTTAGGTATATTAGAAAATGCAATTTTTATAAAAATAAATAAAAGTTAAAAACAAATTAAATTATATTATCGATTAGTAAAAAAAAATTCCAGATAATTTACACAAGGAAAAAAGACATAAATACTTACAGATAATCATATATAGACATCGAGACGTACTTCATTATTCAAAAATATTCAAAAAGATCCTTACCTGAAAAAGAAAAAATTAAATATATTTAATTAAGTAATTGTTATATTAATAATTTTCTGGTAAAATAAAATATAAAAAGAGAAATTCGGTATTTTTGTATTGTAAGTAACAAAAGAAAATTAAATAATATTAACAAAGCTATATTAAACTGCCTTAAGTAACATTATTTTAGGATGATACCGCTAGTTGTTTATATTAAATACAATAAAAATCAACAATCATAAAATGTAAAAAAGCACATTGTATTAATAAAAATTGATTTTGATTTAAAATTGTAAAATTTATTTTGAACAAAAAAAAAATACAATGAAAATTGAAATAAAAGAAAATATAAATCAATGAAATGAAGAACGAAATGTTTTTATACACATATAATGAACAACGAAAATTTAAATATTGTTTTATAATCGATAGATTGTTTTATATACTTAAAATGGAAAATTGTCTTATATATTAATAGTTAGTAAACCCATTGGAATGAAATAATAAATTTTTTATATATAGAAATAAAAAAAAATATATAATAAACTATATAAAAAAAAACAATAATTGGAAAAAGAAAAAAGCAAAATTCAATATCACTTCATTCTCATCATCATCCTCTTATCACTTTATCGATACAGTCAGCAATACAGACAATAGAGAATAATAAAAGAAATATAATATCAACACAACATTGAATGCAATATGGAAAAAAAAGAAAACTCTTCTTTTGCTATAAATAAATTTTCATTTTAAATCTATTTTCTGTTTTCATTTTTCAATTTTTTTTACCCATTGTATTATTATTATTACTATTGAAATATCATGGAGAGTTTGTATTTTATTTTATTTTGTATTTTTATTCTTTCAGCTCGATATGCCTTAAAGGTATACAAACAAAAAATATTGTCTAGATCATATATCGAATTTTATGAAATGTATGTGTGCATTCTTATAAAATATTTGTTTTAATATATAAAAGAAAAATTGTTTTTTTTTGTCTTTTTTCTTATATACAACAATATGATTTTATTTTAATCTTTCAGAATTGTTTTATTTTTTCTTTTGTTTTTTTTTGTTTGAAAAATCTGTAAATTTGTTTATAATGAAAAAATTTGTACATGTTTTTATTTCCAAATATACATTTTGTTTATCAAAAAAGAAAAAAAAAAGAAAGAAAACAAAACTTTTTGTTGTATACATATCCTTATGGAGGATGTAGCCGCCTAGACGGTAATCATAGCATATATACAAAAGCTTTAATATATTTATTTTAGTATGCGGAATAATAATATATATGACCTAGTGCGGTGGCGGTGGTGCTGTCTATTCTATTTTTTTTTGTTATTTTGTGTATGTTATTCTTAACATAAAAATATTTTTGAAATTTTTAATCATCTCAAGTATTTATGGAAGATAAGAGATATATATGTATAGAAAATATTTATAGAAATAAGTTTAAAAGAAATTTATTCCACTAAATTATGTACACCATATACATATATTTTCAACCGAATAGATAAAAAATGAAACAAATATAAATATATTTATATACAATATATAAAATAAAAGCTAAAGAAATAAAGAATTTCAATTTTGTTTTTATTTGCAAAATATATACCATCGTACAACAACAAAAATAATAATAATAATACTGTTTATTTTTTTGTTTTTCCTTTGAAGCCCACATGGGATTTTTTCTTAAGTTATGTCATTATATTCACATCTTATTCATGTTAATATATAAAATATATATATATATATATATATATATATATATATATATATATATATATATACATCAGATATTTAAAGTACATACAAAAATAAGTATATCACAAACAAAATGATTATACAGTTCACTTACACGTTTGTTGTTTCTTTTTATTTTATTTTTTTTTTGTATTTTTTAATGTATTTGGTATATACATATATGTATATGAAAATTCGACTTTTAAGTATTTTTTAAAAGAAAAGTTATACATAAGAAAATTGTTGTAGAACAGTTGTTTTGTTTTTTTGGTTTCTTAAACATTTTCTTTTTAATATATCTCTATTATATAAAATGTTTATTTTTCTTTTCGTTTAGAATCAACCGAAAATTCATGTGATATATATGGTATATTATATATGTATATAAAAAAAATTTCAATAATATGCCTAGATTTGTATATATAATATATAAAAATGTATAATTTTTAAAGAAAATAACAAATGAAGAAAATTTGTTAAGATTTTCATATGAATATTTTTCGTGTGATGAATAAATATTTATATTTATTATTTTAATTTTTTTCTTATACTATACTTGTATATAATATCAAAATTCTTCAAATAAGTAAATATTCATATATGTAAAGAAATATGTGACTCTGTGGTGTAGTTGATTCGTTACCAAACTTCAAAATTCTGATTGCATGATGAATTGATTCTGTAATTTTCGGATCTGAATTTTACTTAAAGTTTAATATTTTTCCATGCATGTGATCCATTCGGTTAATTGCAGATATCGTGTAAAAATCAAGTAATTTAAGAACAGAAGGTTAAAACCAATCGTTGGTTGTAATGCATTTTTTTTATGTAAAGTAATTTATATCCCATATGCATGAAGTATAATTACATAAAAATTTATATAAAGAACATTTCTATTGGATATTTATTTATATTTATAAAAAATTTCATCCAATATATATAATTAACCGAATGTTTTAAAATAATATAAATTATATTTTTGACTGACATCACCACATAAAAGATCAATTCATCGTTTCACATATGTTATTATTTTATCTTATATATTATCCGATAATATATACAAAGAAATTACTATGTAATACAAAACAACTTCTTTAAACGTAGTTGTTGATTCTTTATTCATTTAAATAAATAAGTAAACATTTCAATTATATATTTTTTAATATGTACTTAGGTTTTTATTTTAAGATTTTCTTTTATAAAAAAAAATTAATGTATTTAAAATAATAACATCATGACGGCGGATATGGTAAATATTTCACAAACAAAAAAAAAAGAAAAGAAATTGAAATGGGATTGATTTAAAAAAAAAATCGTTAAATCATTATCATGTAAATTTAAACAAAATTTTTACTCACTTCATATAAAATTTATAATAATGTATATAGAATGCATTACACTTGGAAAGATTTAGATAATTTTATATAGAGTTTTTATCTTTTTTCATGATTACCTTATGTGATCGAGTTTAATATTTATACAACATATGTATTATTTAAATACCATATAGAATTTACTTTTATATCTTATATAAATTTGTGTTGTTCTTCAAATAAAATGAATTTAAATATTTAAACATATTAAACAACAGACCAAAATTCTTTAAGAAAAAAAAATAAATAAAATATTGTCAAACATCACATCAATTTCAAAATTTCTTCTGTTTTTTTTTTGTGATAAATTGAAATAATTTATTTATGTTTCATATATGTGCGGTATTCCCAAATGCATTTCAATATATGATAGGAATAAATACCAAAAATACAAAATTTTTAAATGAAACACATACAAGGTAACAAGTTTCAAACTGAAATTATACAATTTTTTCACATGTATACAAACATTTATAAATTACATTTACTTGACATATCTATGCATATACATATATAAATAAAAGCAATTTATATAAAATAACGAGATTTTTTCACGTTAATTTTAAAATAAAAATACACGAAAATTTGTAAACATGGTCAATATGTCTGAATATATTTATATGTATATAGAAGATAGGTAAACATTCAAAGGATATCAGAATATATAGTATGTATAGAAATGTATATGTCTCAAGAGTCAAGTGTATATTCAAATTTGAACGTTATATACCTATTTTGTATATTTGTAAATATATACGATATTTATCAGGTATATATAAACAAAACACGAAAACTATACTATATATATTCATGGTTGATATTGTATCATACATAAATAGAATGTCATTCTTTTAAAATACATTTTCAAAATATATATGTAATATATGAAAATTCATATATACATATAGTTATATGTATGTATATATATTATTTAAAAAAACACAGGACGTTATAACAACAAGTAAACAAATATCAAACCTATGTATACAATCTATATTATAAATATACGTATATTTGTGATGAAGTGGATAAGAATCATTGACACATTTATGCATATTACAGGTTTATTTTTTATGAATATACATATATGATTTCAAGTTACGATATTCATTCGTATATATAAATTCATGTATTGAAATAAGGGGTGTTGGTGAATTGCGTTTATTATTTTTTTTCTTTCATTATTACATTTTCAGGATAAAAATGGGTAATATTCTTATAACTATATATAACATTTTTTGATGTATATCGTGGATATAAATACATATACATCTGCATACTTTATTGATTTATTCCCAATACAGAAATTAAAAAAAAAATATAAAAGTATAGTAGCGATGTATTATCAACACAACGTATAGGTATGAGTATTATAAAATATATAGCTAAATTTTATATGTATAGAAAAAAAACATTTATACAAAATTCAAATTCATATACCTCTATTTTGTTCAACATAAATCAATAATTCAATATTTTCATATATGACGACATATGCGAAAAAGGGGTATTTTATTTATATCGTAAAAATGTTTTTTGTTTTTATCCTTTTGTCTATATATACATGACAAAACCTAAATAATGTAAAATTCCAATCTATTGATTATATATATATAGATTCATTTTCATTCATATATACATCATTTCAAAATTTATCCAATACATATATACAATTATACATAAATATGATAAAAAAAAATTGTTAGGTATATTATTTTAAGCTTCACTTTATACGAGTATATATCTATTGTTTTAGTAAGTATATAATGACGGTGTATATGTTCGATATTATGATTGTTTTAGATAATTTCATTTATGTATGTACAGTTTTTTTTTTAAACTACCCATTCAAATATGAAATATTTCAATCAACGTATTTTATTTTGAATGAAAAATGTACATATAAAAAACATTTCAAAAAATCTATCATTAAATTAAAAAAAAAATATATTTCAATCGTATTTTTTTTACAATTAAATTTCATTTCAATGCTCTTTTTCTTTTTTTTTAATCAAAATAGACAAAACTCGATTATCATTTTTTTATTTTGAAAATTTTGTATTGTTATGGGTAAAAGAAAATCTCTAGTTTTTTTGTTACCAAAAATCCATTTTATATATTATACAATGAAATTTTAAAAATGCTCAAACTAATATTTCAAAAAAAAAAAAACGTTAAAATAATTATTGTAAATTGTTCACTTTTTAATGTAAAACTGTCAGAGCAACACTTAAAAGGGAAAGTGCGGCTACGTATGGTATAATGATTTAGAATGTTATGGAGTTAATGAAAAATGTATCTAATCCAATCAACTTATCTTTTTTCAACTTATCGTATAATTTTAGATACGATTTTATATTAATATACATGATTTAAAATTAATATATAAAATGATTTGTACATTTAACTTAATTCCCGTTTTATGTATTTTTATGTGAATGGAGTGAAAAGGGAGGCTAGGATCATAAAAACTTAACCAATACAAAATTTTGTATATGATTCAATAAACCAATTGACAAACATATCAACTAAATTTAGTAAAAGCACATCGAACAAATTATCTATACAAATCCTGTGGATTTACATATAAGAGCGAAAGGAAGCGAAAGAAAAAAAAAAGGAAAAATTTCGAATATTTCTTATTTTTAGTCATTGGACAAACAAAAATATTCATAGAATATATTTGGTTAATTTTTGCATTTTTAGTTACAAAAACTCATAAAGTGAGGAGAAAATTAAACTATAATAAATCAGTTTTGAGGTTGCTAAATTTTGAACATTTTATATATATTAATAAAAAAAAGAATTAAAAAAATGTCAATAAATGAAAATAAAAAAAATATGATGTAAAATTAATATCAAAATTAAAATAGAAATATTAGAAATATTAGGCATTAATTTATTATATATGTGTTATAATACGTATTATTGTGTATTGATATGTATAAAATATACATATATATTTTATTATATTAATTAATAAATAAATATCAATTACACATCGATACTGATATATTTTTGGAATAAATATTTTGATGAATAATTTATAAAACATATCTATATAGTTGGTGTATATAGGTTTCAGGTTTCATAAGGAAAATTGTATATTTATATACAAAATTAATTTTAATTAATTAAAATTTATATATATTATATGGTTATATAAAATAATAATAAAAATAAATTGTATATTATTTATAAATGAATGTATATTTAAATATAAATGATAATGAATGTGATTGTTATTGATTTCATTAATTTTTTCATTTATTTTATAACACCTTTCAGCAATACACAATTTGTACAAAATAATGAATCGATGTCCTTTTAAAAGGGTTCAATCTACGTCTACGGTACTTTATTTTTGATCTGAAAAAAACATATCAAAGAAAAAATACGCAGGAAAAGGGCAATTAAAATTGTTTAGGTATGCCATCCAAAAGAAAAGTGTCGAATTATAAAATATCCAATTTATATTTTATCATTTTATCCTTATAAATTATTCGAACCCGCGTTAAAAAGAGCGATACATTATTTTTACTGTCCTTCGTTATATTTTTTTTTTAAATACAATTTATATATGTACGTGGTATTTTGTATTGATTTATTTGTACTTTTTATATTTAATTATATACGTGGGAAATATACGAACGATAAAAATACAGTGTGTTTTCAAAACATGAATTTGAAAAAAAAAAATGGATTATTCGTATACAAGGGTGTAGATACATTATACACTAATGATTTTGTTCGTATATATTTCCATTAAATATTGTCTCGGTTAAAATATATATTTCATTTGAACTTATTATAAAAAGAGAATTCTGTAGAAGCACACTTTTTGTTACCCTATGTATATATAAGGAACAAATGTTTTGTATATATTTATTGATTATTATATATATAATTGATTCATTTGAAGTATACAGATACATACACAGTATGTTAGATAAATCACCCAACTTTTTGGATATAGAGTAAAACACAGATTTTATAATGTTTGGAAGTTAATATTTATTCAAAATATTTTCTATTGGAATAAAAGTTCGGTTATTTTTCTAACACACCGTAGGTATATCATATGTAAAACAAAACGCATATATACAAAGAATTTTATTTATTATTCTATATAAATATTTTATTATCTATTTGTATACGTAAAAAATTTTTTTAAATTAAACCCCATTGTATAATATTAAATGCGTGTATCATAAATATCAATCTATATTTGGAAAAAGAATCGATATATCGAAATAGTATGTAGAAATTTCTTTAATATAATTATTATAGAATATTATACAACATTTATTTTATTTCTATTATTTAAAATTCAAAATGAGTTCATTATATATAAAAAGTTCAATTATATATATACCAATATAAGCTTTTCCGCGTATATAGTGTTTGATTTCACATATTTCTTATAAATATATATTGATGATATGTGATTATGTTATATGTGAATAAAATACATGAAATGTAATAAAATAAATTCTCATCATTTAACAATTGAATATTGTTTATTGCTATAGATATACATATTTACTTTTACCATAGTTACTGTGTATATTCATATATTTATATATAATCTCATTGAAACTTTATATGATTTAATTCAATATAATCGTATTAATTTATATATAATTCTAATGAATAATTTTGCATATATATATGTATAAAAGTGTGTATATATATATAAATCATAAATCAATAATAATAATCTAGTATTTATATACCGATAGATATTCATAATAATATATATATATTGATTTAATAAAATATTCATTTATGAATTATTTATTGATGTGTAAATAATTTAAAAACCTCATATAGTATATATAGATACTCGTATACATATAATATATATGGTATGAGAAATATTTATGTTTAATCCAATATATTTAACACAAACACCTTTCTTTGACATTATTGTATATACATAATACATATAAAGATATATAGAACTCTTGTATTAAATAAAAAGTAGTGATAAAAGTAAGGTATTTATTTATTTAAAATGGTCATAGTTTTATTATTATATAAACCACACACAGTTTTATAAGCGCATATAAAATGATCAGTGGGCTATTGAATTACTTTTATTAATATGGATATCTATATAAAGACTTAATATATATATATATGAATAAATGTGCAAGGTAGTGATGAAAGAATGATATAGTTTTAATGGTATATATACTGCATACAAAGGATTATTGATACGTAACTTTGAATGTATAGAAACAAAAAATGTATAGAAACAAAAAAAAGAAACAAAAAATGTATAGAAACAATGTGAAGAAAGATAAAATAATCAATATAGTTTTATAAAATTATTGTTATAATTCTCATTGTTTTGAATGAGTGTGTGTATATTAACTTTTACTAATATTTAAAATTTTGTATTAATATATATATAGTGTTTGATATAAAGTAAAATTGTAAAGAAAAGATATTTTTTTACTATTATTATATAATATTATAGTTTATACACATATATAGTATTTGAATTTATTTATTCCTTCAGTTAATATATGCATATATAAATTTAAATCTTATAGCTATATTCGCATTTCTTTTACGTGATTTTACTTATATTGTTTATACATGCGTTAACCATTTCTTTATATCTAAATAACAGTATACATTATAATATTAAATATTTTTTTTTATGTAATCTGAGAATTTAGAGATTTTTCTTTATTTATATCAATAGATATCAAAACAGTAAAATTATTATATAATGACAATAATAATAATTGTATACATGATTTATTGGCTATCATATTGTTATATATATACATTTATTAGATATATAGAAATACTTTCGCGCATAATATTAATTATAAATAAACAAATTCTATATACAGAGTTATAAATGTAGGTAGTATATTCTCATAGGCAACTCTCAGATGTTTCCAGGATGCTGACGTCCTGGATGACAAGATCCTGGAGGACAAGACCTGGATGAACAGTTTTGACAACACGCGGTGGTTTTTCAATCAAAATGTTTTGTTACATGTAAGTAAATTTATATATGTATATATGAAAAGGTCAACACAAGAACTTCAAAATTAATTGCATTTCAAAGGAAACCGAACATTTTGAATTGTTTGTGGTTAAAATTAAAATGAATTCAATATTTTTTTATAGTAAACAAAAAATTGTTTATTGTTAGACTTTATAAAATATATTACATAAATAAAATTTTAACATGAAAATTGTAATTAATTAGGCTAAATTAAAAGAGGTAGAAATTTTCGTTACAGATAATATATTTTTAGAAAATTATAGATTAATTAAACATTGTTATAATAAATTTCTTAGACAGAACAGAAAAAAGATGATTTACTTTTGACATTCTTTTTTTATTGCCATATATATTTGTATATGCACTTTTAAATACATCTAATAAATGAAATGGCATTTATAAAACTATTTCAAAATAGGGTAAAGTTTATTACTGTATATATATGCATATAGTTTTTGTCATGCATAATAATCTCCATTAAAATGATGCAAAAAAAATGTATGAAAAAAAAACTTAATTTTTTTTATTGTAAATAAAAATAAAAAACAAAAGAAATAAAATATAAAAAGTTTTTAACTTATTTATTTATTTATTTATTTTTTTTTTCTATAATATAAAATTTATGTTTATATATGATGTAGAAAACTCCCCCGTAGAGTAGTATATGCAGAGCTATAAATTCTGTATAAAAACAAAACAATGTACATTTTTTTTATGTATATATACATGAAATAATATAGAATGCATTTTTTAGTTATGTTTTCAAAATAATATTTTTTGTCATATTAATTTTCAGTGCGATAATATATAGTTTTTTTTTTGCGGATTAATATAATAGTACATTACTGGAAGATGCCTGTCTATCTATCTATATACCATATATATTATTATTATTATTATTATTTAACAACTAATGATGTATGTAAAATGCCAACATTAGTTTTTAATAAGCACTATGGCTGCTAGGGCCTTTGGCTTTTACCGGAATTAGAAATCATTAATATTATAATTATTAATGTAATTTTAATAATGATGATGAGTATTTGTTATATACTTTCATATATAATTGCGAATATGTGTGTGTAGTAGACTTTGTAAATCTTTGGCTGCGTCCGACACAATATACCAAAGATATTCATTAATTTGATCCCAATGAATAAATGGTGACTTAGTTCATGAGTTCAAATCATAAAAAGCACAGAAAAAATTTTCCGGCCAGGATTTGAACTCGTGACCACCCGCAATTGGGTTGGATGCTTTATCAACGGCACCACCAAGTCGTCTATATACCATATATAGTAAAACAAATTCCTTATAGAAAAAACTTTTGCGGTGACAGAGATTAATATACATATTAAAAAAAAAAAATATTAATAATAAAACTATCGAGGAAGAAATTGGAAAAATTGTTTGGAATATTTTAAATTTTAATTTGATTTTTTTTATCGCATAGAGATTTTTTCATAAAATTTATTGTTTTTAAAAAGTTAAACTTAATTTTAGTTTTACTTTACATAGTTCATGACCCACAATTCACAATAAATATTCACATAGTATATTTTTTATATTGTATATGATTTGCCAATATATTTACAAAAATACAAACAAAACTGAAATATTCTTTATAAATATTGCAAAAAAAAAAACTTAATAAAAAGAACACAATAAAATCAATATATTTTTATTTTGTTTTTTTTATTTTAAATCAACAAAACTATTTTTCATAAAGTTTTTGTTTTTTACTTTATGTATCAAAAAAAAATAAAAATTTTTCCATGTTAAAAAAAATAAACTTTACAACTATTATATACATCTAAATTGTGTAAAAGAAGAGAATAAGGAAAATGGAAGAGGTGGGTGTAGTTATTTGTCGTTTTTATTTTTTTTTTTGTAAAATAGGAAATTCTTCTTTTCTTTTTTTTTTTGTATTTTATAATGGAACCGATTCACAATAATATTTTTCTTTGTATACAGACAGACACACTATATATAGTATATTATACATTTATTATTGTATTTTTATGTCCAATTTTTTCTTCTTTGAGATATAAAGAATTAAATTCAATTTTAAAAGTTTAAGTAAAGTTCAAATTTATATATACGGTGACTCAAAGTACTGGTTCAATATTTGAAAATTTTCGTTTGAACTTGAATAGAGAAGTGAAATATCAAAATATTTTTTAAATCATATTTTTTTTAATTTCTTAATTATTTGTGAATAAGAATACAAAAATAAAAATTTCGAAAATTATTAATTCCCCTTTTTATTAACATTTTTGCAAAATTTCTACATCGGCTCAGTACTTTGGCCTAATAATTTATAACCATTATGTCTAACAATGCGTGAGATATTTTTACAAATGATTTTAAAAGGACTATGTATTATTTAAAAATAGTGTATATATACACAAATTCTAATTAGTTTTATGTTTTTAGGTTAGTATTCTATAAAATTTAATAGTGTAAAGATAGATATACTCATACTCATTACTCATTAGTCATTACTCATACTAGATACTCATTAGTTAAGATACTCGAAAAATAATGTCAAAACCCTCCTAATGAAAGGATATACCTCAAGCATAATTGCAAGAATGGCATTTTCCGTTATAATACTATAAATTGAGTACGATATAAAAGTAATATTGACTGTGACAACAACAGCAAAGGTAGTCCACCAAAAATATTTCTAAATAACAACAAGCTCCATTATGACAACGCATTAGAACTGGGCAAAGCGTAGATGCAATATAATTAAAAATATTATTAGATATTATTATTAGATAAAACGGATGAGAACACACTACTTACGGCTCTCATGGTTCTAAATTCATTAAAATTATGCGAAAGTGTATCAGGAAATAAAGGAAAACCCATATCAAACCGAAAGACGTATGCGATCGCTTTATGAATATGCCAAAGGCTACACCGAATGGAATCTAGCCGGCTAGGAAAACATTGTATTAAGTGACAAATCAAAAAAAATTATATATTTTCATCCGACAGACGTAATTGGATTTAGAAAAAAATAGCGGAGGAGAAAGATTTTGAAAATATATTTGATTCACTTCCCTAAAAAATCAAGTATTTGTATTAGGCAAAGGAAGGATATAGAAAATATTGAAATAGAGCGTATATAACGTATTTTATGGGGCGTATAACATACATTTAATATCAGCAAAAGTACTGAGCCAATGCAGAAATTTTGCAAAAATGTTAATAAAAAAGAGAATTAATAATTTTCGAAATTATTATTTTTGTATTCTTATTCACAAATAATTAAGAAATTTAAAAAAAATATGATTTAAAAAATATTTTGATATTTCACTTCTCTATTCAAGTTCAAACGAAAATTTTCAAACATTGAACCAGTATTTTGAGTCAGTGTATATGTAGAGAGTATAATTTCCCATTTATATATTTTATATATGACATTGATGAAAGTAATATTGCAAAAAAAAAATTAAAAAACATTTAAAATAAATAAAAAAAAAATATTAAAGTACATTTAAACAAAAAAATTCGATTTTTCATTTGTTTGATTGTATGAAAAGAAAAATTTAATTTTTCATATCATTTTTGTCAAAAAGTTTACATGGAAAAAAAATGAAGATATTTAAAATAAGTTTGTGAAAATTTTAATGTAAATAACAAAAAATTTTATAATTTTAAAAATTATTGCTGAAATTTTGTCATCGATGTTCTACAACGGTGTTGTGAAGTCCCATACAATTTGTTATTGTAATAACAACAAATTGTATGGGACTTCACCACACCGTTGTAGAACATCGATGAAAAAATTTCAGCATATATTAAATTTTTATATATCAGAACTTGTATTAAAACATATCCGATGGTTCTGATTATTATATTTATAGATAAATATTCGATCATTTTGTAGTTTTGTGATTTAGTAATATCTTGAACATTGTTTTTATGAATAAATTTCAAAGTACGGTATATTTCCGTTGATCTATAATTTGACCAATGTTTTAAAAAAACGACGATAATATTGACGAATTACGATAATATTTGATAATTAAATGATAACGCTTTAACGTACATATAATTAATTTACAATATTGAAAGATATTCATAGATCACTCACACAAGAATATTTAGATAAATCATTTCAATATCATTTACAAGAGATTTAAACCGAAAACAAAAAAAAAGGTTGATACAATAGAAAAATATATTAAATAAATATACATAAAAACCATTTATATACTAATTGCTTTTCAAATTTATTACTCAACAAATTTCCCTTTTTTCTTTTTGTGTTTTAAATTTTTAAATTTGTTAACAAAATCAAACAATATCCAAAAGATTATTATTTAAATATACATATATGTTATATGGACAATTTATTATATAAACACAAATATGAAAACCATAAAATAAATTTAATCATTATATGGTTAAAAAGATGACCATGCAAATATATATATATATATATATATATATATATGTAGCACATTTATCGTATACAAACCGCACAACTTATTTATATGCTTTTGATATATATAAAAAAACACATACATTTTATATATAAATAAGATGATAATCATCTATAAAATATGTACATAGTTTAATTTTTTTATTTTTTGCTGTATATAGATTTGTAATGTCCAATTTTCTATTATATTATTTGACCAATGGACACACATAATAATATGTAGAAAATAAATTTATATATAATCTCTATCTCTATCCATCCATATATGATATATATGATTAAAATAAATAAACAACTTTAAATTTTTTATATATATACGGAAAATATTTGTCATTCCCTCTTAAGAAAACTTTGGAAAACTATTTTCTGTATATAAAATACATGTATGCATATATGTATATAAATATTCGTATGGTACAGACGTAGTTCTAAGAGTATTTATCCTATATATATATAGATGTGTGTTTATAAAAAGTTATATTTCTTATGCAGAAAAAACTTTTAAAACCTTTTATAAATATTAAATGAATATAGTATAAAATAAATAAATAATTATGTGTGCGTATATAAGCATATATTATCGCAGCATACGAATACATTATATAGTTTAATAAAATCTCTATATAGCTATATAGAGCGTTGAAAATATAAGAACTATATATGAATGATATTTGTTTATTAATTATAATTGCCTTAAAAAATTTCTATCTTTACGAATATATGAAATTAAATATAGTTTGTTTGATCATATCTATATATAATTTGGTAAAAATTATTTCTCTAAAATATGACCATATATGGTATATATATTTAATAAAAATCTAAATACAGAATTTGAACAAGGATAAATTACTTGACTATAAAAACATCCTGTGAAAAGCTCTATTTTGAAATAGATATACTATGTATATATAATGAAAATATTATTGAAAATCATTATATAAATCATATTATGATGAATCAGTCTGTTGATCGTTTCTCAAAACAATGTATATAGAGATAAAATTAATTTTTTAAAACATCCTTGAATTACTGATCAACCACATAGGACGCGTACGACGGACCACGGCTCTCTCTTTATTTTAGAAAACATTGAAATCAATATCCTCACCCATTTCAAACGCGGCTTGCCGCTGTATGATTTCTATTTTCTAAATTATACGCGGATCGGTGGGGACAAAAGGGAAAAATAGAATAAAAAAAGTTTCATCAACTTATGAATAAATAAATACTTCGCGGCTCATTTTGGTTTGTAATATTTGCGTCCACGGTTGGACGGCTGCCGTCGCCGTCGTACGCGTCCTATGTGGTTGATCAGTTAGTTATTTATTTGAAACTATTTGAAACTAACTATATGAAATTAAATTTAATTATTTTTTTTTAAACTAACTTTACTACTAATAATTTTTTTTAAAACAAATCATTTACTATCACGACGAGAACTTGTTCCACGTAATTCACTATAGATATCGATTATTTTTTAAATATTAAAAGCTGTATATATAAACTGGTTAAATGTAATTTCAATATCTGAACATTTTGGTTTACAAATATTCTAATTCAAAAAAAAAAATGTTAATCAAAAAGCAAATATTTAATAAATTGAATTATACTAAATTCTATATAATAACCATATAACGATCGATTCGTTTAATCATACGAATTTTTTTGTTTTTGTTCATGAATTTTCCATATTACATTTTCTTTAAAGAGTTTTCATCGTCACAATTTTTTTTTGGTTTTTAAAATAAAACTTTAAGCATTTAATTTATAACACATACCATATATATGATGGCAAAAGAAAACTGTTAAAAAATATGTGTCGCTCTAAGCTTTAAATAATACATTTACCTATATATACTATATTCTGTAAATATATATATATCTATCAACCATACCAATATTACTCCATATCTATATATATTCGCTGAACATATTTTCTAATAAAATATTTTTTCGATGATGGTATATAAAAACTATACGTGTATAATATATAAAATATATATAATACACATTTCATATATGAAAAACCATAAAAATGCTTATTGATGGGAAAAATAATAAATGTTATGAAAATTGGAAAAGATAAAATGTTTTATTGCACTTTCGTATATATTCGTATATATGTATTGTATATTTTCTTACGCGTATGTATGTATACCAGAGAGACCAATTCATGTATTATAGATATAATATCATTTATACATCTTGTGTATATAACAAAAAAAAAAATTGGGGATTTCTATAGATATTAAACTTTTCTTATATGCATTTTTCTGTTTTTCATTTATTTATTTTATTTTTCATCCATTTTATGTGATTGGAATTTTAATATTTTTAGTTGAATTAATATTTTTTTTGTTAATATCTATTTTCTATATAATTTTATCTGTGTTCCATATATAATAACCTAAAACTGAATTAGTACCGTGTATGGAAGTAGAAGGAGTTTTATTTTGTTATGCATACTTAATATACCTAAAATGTTACTTTTGAAATGTCTTAATATTTCTATAAATCTTTGAATCATTCCTTTGTGAAAGATCTTATCGAGTGAACGATGGATATACGTAATTATTTATAAATAAAAATATTTAACTAATAATTTATATATAAAAACATTATTTCCAATTGTAATTATTATAAAATTAAATTTGATTTAATAACATATTTTATGTTATATTATTATTATTATTTTATGTTTTTCGTATAATATCAAATAATTTTCACACAACATTAAATTCTCATTAAAAATCAAAGAAAAAATAAAATATACACTTTAAATGAATGTGAATGATATATAGATAAAATAAACATTGAATTTTAGTTTTTTTGTTTTTCAGTTGCATTGGAAAACATCTTATATTTATTATCTTATAAAAATATTATTATTATTATTGTATATCTCTCATCGTTTATTATATATGTATGTTTGTATGTATATATGATGATGATGACAACTTAATTTTAGAAGGAAAAAAATAAATAAAAATTCACATTATTAAAAACAAAACAAAAAATTGTCAAGTATATATCTTTCAAGTATAATTTATGTTAGAAATAACAAAAAAAATGTATTTCTTAATAGAGTTTTGTATAGAAATAAAATAAATATAATATATGGTATTCTGTCACATTGATGCGAGTATATTTTAAAATGATTATACCGAAAATTACCTTTTAAAATTGGTCATTATTCATTGTATAAGCTTACGGTGTTTATATAAAAATTAATTTTAATATTCAATAATATAATAAATTATTATTTTAGTTTCTTTCACGTAAAATCTATATGGCATTTTTTTTTTGCTATGAAATTTATCATTTTATTTTATTAGAAAAAAAATGTCTAATCAATTTTTTATACTGTTTTGATAAAAACTATACCTATATTTCACGGTACAACTATATTTCGAAAAATTAATATTAATAATGAATTTTATAATGATCTCGTAAACTAAAAAAACCAACCAATTTTTATAGTCTATTTCAGCTTCCGTTATGAAAACAAAGTAAAAAATTATATTTATTTGTAAAAAAAAAAAATATCTTTATATTATTTTATTATATTTTATACAAAATATTTTAAATTATAAAGTAATAAAAAAATATTTTCGTGCAAGAAAAAAAAATAAATACAATTTTGTTTTGTATTATATTATTATAACAAATCTATATATTTAAGAAATAAATGTTTATATGATTCACAAGAAAAAGTGAAAGTGATATTCAGGTAAATAACTTATAAGTTATATAGCGAAAAATTAGAAAAAAAAAACGACAGAATTGCGAAAACAATTTGTTTTTTTTTTTGTTTATTAAAAAATACTGTGGATAAGTGAATTTCAATATAATATTTTATTATAAATATTTATTATTGTATATGTGTCAATGATATGCCTGCCTGCCATATGATGTAATGGAAAAAATTCTTCATCAACAGTAATAATAATAATAATAATAACAATCATAGACAAATTAGAAAATAATTTTTTATATAATCGTATATTTAATGGTCCAGTGGAAAAAAATATTATTTTTATAAATTTAAATTTTAATTTTTAATTTACTCATGCAGAAAATTTTTGTTCACCTATAAATAATTTTATTTTAAAGTTATATTTATTTATAATAATTGACACAATTTCCATAAATAATCAATTTTATATATTATATTTTCCAATTTAATGTAATCTTAAGATCTGCGGATGAATTGATTAAATTTTTTTACATATTGTCAAATGCACTCACAGTAAATATTAAAATTTACAATGATTTCGTGTATATGAACATAATAATCAATAATTCCCGATAAATTGTTTTTTTAAAACTATTTTTTTTGGTATTTAAAAAGAGATGTTAACAGTAATGAAAAGACCTATCTGTATGTTCGTCATATTTTTCATCAATAGATAATGTGATTATATCATACTGAAAACATATCTGGCCGGAAACCGAAATATATCGAAAAATAACCGAAAACACAAAACATATTTTATGCATTCAGTAGGATTGGAACCCACGACCCCAAAATTTCCTTAGAATTTTAGGTAATCTATATAAGGATTTTTTATTTTGTTGTAAATGATTTTAATTATTAGTTTTTGTATACAATGTTTGAAACATATTATACATACTTTATTTTTACCGACAAAAAGGTGTAAAATATAAAGCGATGTGAATGATATTTTAAAATTGATACGATAATTCATGTGATCATGTGAAAATTTAAATAATCTTCAACATATTATTATTGTTTAATGATTTGATGAATAATTCATTTGTCATTTATTTTCTTTAAATATATATATATGTTTTGACATTTTGACATGATGAGATGAGATGGTTATTATATTGGTGAAAAAAACCATTTTTATCATTTGAAAAACGTATATATGTATTATAGAAAAATATTATTTATCTAATTATGATGAATATTATGAACAAAATAAAAACAATTAATTACTTGTAATAATCTTTTAAACTTTTCGAATATACATACGATAAGTGTGTATATAGACAACAAAGTCATAATGTTAAAATATTTAATTTAATTTATGTCATCATTATTTTCCTAATCTTATATATTTATACAAAAATAAATAAAGAGATTTTAATTTCACATATGCACAAATATTTAGGTGCGTAATTGATAAAAACAGATGATTTTCATCATGTGTATTAATGCCATATATATATATATATATATATAGAAAAAGATATTAATTAACGTATCATTAAATCTTGATTGATTTGGTTATATACGTACATTTATAAATTATATATATATATATTTAGAAATGTGAGATATTATATTGTGTACGTGATTTTATAAACGATGACTACATACGTATATATGAAGACTTAATATTTGAACCCCAATTTACATATAATCTTCATAAAATACAAATTGTATTATATTATATATATATAGTATATTTATCATATGTGGTATATTGAAATGTTTATACACACAACTTTTCTATATATTTATATACTCTTATAGAGCATATATAATTTGACTAGAACTTTATTAACGAAAATGAATTAGGTTATTTCCGTTTAGGATTCCTTACTAATATAATTTTATATATACAAATATATATTACATAATATTATACAATTTCTACTTTTTCATCTTATTTTTATAATATGTTCATAATAAAATACATATATAATATATATATTGTATAAAGACTTAAACGTTGAAAATATTCCAAGCAAATATATATATATATATATAGAAGATAGAAATTGTCATTTACATATGTATATCTATATATTATAGATTATCTGTAATATATAGAGCATATATATATATAGATCTAATAAAATTTGTATATATAGTAAATGTGAAAATTTATACATCCTTTTACTATATATATACAGAGATTTTGCAAAATGTAATTTATGTGCAAAAATTATGTAACTCTATTGTTATACAAGTTTTGTTATATATACCATTACCATATATACAAAAAAAATATATTTTTATATATAGCGACAGAAAGGATATTTTCTTACCAACATATTAATGCACAGCGAGAGCGAAAAAAAATAGAAAGTAAATATTATCTTCATTCTTCATCATACATATATATAAATAAAGATGAATATACAGAGAAAAAAAAATGAATGCGAAAAAGTTAATATTATCAGATAAAATTAACTGAATTTATTAGAATGATGAATTTTTTTTTTTTTTTTGGTCTTTTTTCATTTCGTATATTTCGTTAAATTATTGTTATATTCCATAGAAGATATACTGACTGACAAATAAATAAATTATTTTAGCTTGTGGCTTTTTTGATTGTTTTTCTTTATTTGTATACATATATATATATGTATATAATTTTGTTAAATGTTTTAGTTTCTATTTTTTTTTATATAGATCAAAAAAAAAATATAATGAAATTATATTCGTATGGATTTGATGGAAAATATCCTGCGTCATAAATAAAATAAAAATGAAATAATAAAAAATAACGTATCATTAGCTATATTTGAGCTATATTTCTTTTGTATATCAATATAGATATAGATATATAGTAAATATTATTTGAAATCTCGTTTATGTCGTCGTACGTTATATGATAATCTCGTTTATATCGTATATATGATATATAATTATATGAATGTAGTAATTCTTTACGTATATATATAATATATATATATATAGCTAGTATATTAATACGTTCTTTTACAATCATATAAGCATAAGGCAGAACTTAAATAAATTCAAATGTTTTCGCATATAGACCCATCATCAATTACATTATTTTATTTCCAAAATGTTACAGAATGATGATATATTAAAAACTGAACAATTAAATTCGAAAACCACATTCATGTAAATTTAATATTTTAGCTTGTGGATTTTTGTGTTTTTGTGTATTTTGAAAAGCGTACGACCAACCACATTGGAAAATTTGCAAAAGAAACATATTTTATGTCTTCCGTAGAATTCGAACCGACGACCCAAAAATTTGTGTAAGAATTTTAGGTTGTCATTTTTATCAACTATACCATAGAGTCACATGATAGATATATACATTATACATTTTTTATGTATATATATTACTTTCCACAAACAGGATTATTTAATTCATTTGATGTCTATATATTATATAAATATAAATGTAACAAAAAGATATAAAAATTTCTTTTTTTATCTCATATATATGCGTTATTGTTATTTTAAATTATATTTTTATTTTTCTTTGCACAAGGATATTAGATTTTTGGTTGATGACAATAAATCATGTTAATAATAATAATAATAATAATAATAAAAATGTTTTGAGTGCATATTGTGATTAGATTTTTTATATAAATCAATGTATATAGATAAATTTATAACAAAATCGTTTTGTTATATTTATTTTTTTTTATATTTTAAAAAGTAATTGAATAATGAAATTTTCTCTATATATATGAATACTATTCATTTAGAAAAATTTATATAGAATATGAATACAAAATACCATATACTATATATACATTTATATATTCATTCATATCAATTTTAAAATTGTAAACATTCATTTTGTACACGCAACATACACAATAAAATACATAAAAGCAAAAGTATAAATATATAGAACTATATACTCATTCTATAGTTTTTTTTTAGTTTTACATATGCGGACAGCAAAAAGAGATTAAAATAAAAACTATATCCATGTTCTATTAAAAATAAAAAAATAAAAAACACACACACACAATTTAAACTAAAAATAAATTTAAAATTAAAATTTTACTTATTGTTAAAAATTTGCTAGACTAAATTTAATCCAAACAAAATGTCCTTCCCTCATATACGAGTATAATAATTTTTGTTTTGTTACACAATAAATTTAAAATTATCTATTGTTTGTGTATTTAAATATTTAATATTTAATGAAAAACAGAAATTTAACGGTTAAATAAAATAGAATAAATATACGGACAGGTGCTTTTTCATATATGCAATTTAATTTACTATTATATTTGGTTTTATGACAATTCAGAACTGTTTTAGAATCATATTGCAAAATTTTAAAGAGAATAGTAAAATACAAATATATGATAATATGATAAACGAATATGGTCACACGATTTATTATAAATTATATATTCTTTACAAAAATTGTACAAAAAGATTCAGTTATATATATAATGGGAATGGATATCTTTATGCGATATAAACATTCAAATTCAATGTATAGGATAAAATAGATATGTAAAAAAAAACCTCATATAGTTTTCCGATGACCTATATATACAAATTTTTTTTTTAAAAAAGACAATAAATTTTTATATACACATTCATATATAGAATTTATTAAAATTACAATTTTTTATACATTAAATACAATTTCATCCATATGGAAATGGATTCAAATATATAAATCTATGTATAATGTATATACAGGGTGTCCCAGTACAGGGTGCCAACCCGAAACAGGCAGGTTCTACACCTCATTTCCAATCAAAAAATGTATGGCGACCCCATGTCTATCTCACTTGGTTTTCGAGCTAGCCCGAAAAAACGATTTCGTTGAAGTTCAAGGTAGTACGTAGATGTTATTTACCATATCTCAGCAACCACTTATCGGAATCCAATAATTATAACCTTGTTGGAAAGGTATTTTAACTATCTTTAACTCTTTCGAATAACACAAACATCGGCGACAGCCCGTTTTCATGCTATAGCTGGTCAAACACAAGAAATTTCAACGGCCTCAAATGTTTTTGTTATTTTGCAAGGCGAGAACTATAGAACTTTTATGTTTATCAGCTGTCGGTTTTTAGAAAAACTTCTTTGATGTTTTAGCTTTAATTTGATGTACAAACTTTTAAAATATGTCAACTCGTCTTAGAGATATGACGAAAATAATATTGAAATATGACGAAAATAATGCAAATTTTTCAAAAATTTAAAACATATTTATTAAATTAAATTTAAATCTTTATTACAAAAATTGCTCAAAATGGTGTCCATTATGTGATCGACATATTCGACACCGTTTTAATACTGCCTTAGTAGCCGATCGAATTTGATTCGGATTATTTTTTAAAACTTCAAACGCATTATTAATGCCATGTATTAAATCTTCCCTGGTATGAACTGGTGTTTTATAAACCATGTCTTTACAAACCCCCCATAAATAAAAATCTAATGGTGTGAGGTCTGGCGACCGTGGTGGCTATTTAATGGGCCATTTCTTTCAATCCATCTTTGACCGAATGTGTCATTTAAGTGTTCTCTTACACTTCGTGCAAAATGTGGGGATGCACCGTCATGTTGAAAATGAATGAATCGCAAATCAGCTAAATTAACATCATCGAGTAAATCGAATAACCTATTTCGCAAAAAAACTAAATATGAATCTGAATCCAGCCACCCAGGTAGAAAGTATGGACCAATTAATTGATTTCGAATCATTCTTGGAATTGCTTCGCCCATATCCATAACATCTTCATCGCGAGAACTTCTATGTACTCGTTCTTGTTTTCTTGCGAAGATATACCAGTAGTTCTTAGTTTCCTAAATATGTTTGAAAACGATTTTGTTGATGGTTGTATTCGATTTGGAAATCGAATTTGGTATTCGGCCTTTGCTTTGCTGGCATTACCATCACAAAATCCATAAACACATACCATATCCGCTAATACACAATTTGAAAGTGACTAAAGTGATATTGCTTTAAATTAAACTTAGTACAACACTATACACTTCTGAAATTTATTTTTTACTGGTTTTTACCGTTTCAAACTTCCAAATTATTATTTATAAAACAAACTTAATTTTCTAATGAATATTAAACGTAAAACAATGTAACATACAAATGCCGAAGAGATGTAGCATAAAAAACAAAAGAATTGAATGAATTTATGATGGTAATAGATTTAACTGTTTTTATTTCTAAGTAACCATTGAATTAATTGGAATCCCTTGAAGTTATGTTAGCTAGATAACGCGATAACAACAGAACATTGAACTTTGCAATGTAATAAATGTGTTTTAAATATTTGAAAAATTTGCATTATTTTCGTCATATTTCAATATTATTTTCGTCATATCTCTAAGACGAGTTGACATATTTTAAAAGTTTGTACATCAAATTAAAGCTAAAACATCAAAGAAGTTTTTCTAAAAACCGACAGCTGATAAACATAAAAGTTCTATAGTTCTCGCCTTGCAAAATAACAAAAACATTTGAGGCCGTTGAAATTTCTTGTGTTTGACCAGCTATAGCATGAAAACGGGCTGTCGCCGATGTTTGTGTTATTAGAAACAGTTAAAGATAGTTAAAATACCTTTCCAACAAGGTTATAATTATTGGATTCGGATAAGTGGTTGCTGAGATATGGTAAATAACATCTACGTACTACCTTGAACTTCAACGAAATCGTTTTTTCGGGCTAGCTCGAAAACCAAAGCAGATAGACATGGGGTCGCCATACATTTTTTGATTGGAAATGAGGTGTAGAACCTGCCTGTTTCGGGTTGGCACCCTGTACTGGGACACCCTGTATATAATAAATAATATATAATGGTATATATATAATTTCAATATCGTCGTTGGGTATCCTTCCTTTAGAAAATTTTTCATTATAAATATTATTTCATATATATATATATAAATGTGAAATTTATTGAAATCTTTCAACTGTGTTATGTTTTGCGGTAAAATGAAAATATTTTTTTTCATCCTTTTTTATTTATAATATTCATTTTTATTTCTATAAATATATATAGCATACATTACACGATTTTATCGAATTCAACATATTATTATTATTATTATTAACATGAATATTATCCCTCTCCAATATATTTATAGTATATCCATCCATAGATGCATAGATATCTAGCAGTGAACTTATTTATATACATACGATTTTAAAGGTTTATATCAGTGAATATGGAATTCCACAGCAAAAATATTATTTCAATATAGTTATTTATCTATTCAAAGTGTATTAAATTTTTTTTTTCATATTGTAAAGATCTTTTTAAAAATTGAAAATACGTTTTTTAGAATTTATATATATATATTATTATTATTATTATTATTATTATAATATAGGAATATATAGAAAATTTTTATGTATTCTAGCGACGGGGCTTGAAAAAATTTGTCCTTATGATATAAAAGATATTCTTAAAAGTAAATGTCTCTAATTAATTAAGTAATTAATTATAGCACTTTCAGACATGAAATAAAACGAGAATGTGAAAATTACGAAGTCATTTGCAAACGATTTTTTCAAAAACATTATTATTGAATCAATTTTATTAATTTTTTAGTTACCATATACCTTTTTAACTAGAAAAAATTACGCAAAACCCTCATCGTTTGATTTTCGGTTTTAACCCAAATTTGAAAAATAGGGAAATGCGTTGTTATTTTAGATGATCAGATGACACAATCGTGTATGCGGGGTTTGAAAGGGATCAATTAAAAATAAATTTCTCGAAAATTTCTCAATTTTTTATATATTGAATATATATTGAAAGAGATTTCCTTTCACTTTCTTTAGATTATAAGAAAATTTAATGATTTTCCGTTTTTTCATAAAAGAAAACTTTTTATTACAAGTTTTAACACATACGTTTTTGAGGAAAATCGGCAATATATCTTTGGAATAAATGACGAGATTTCAAAACTGAAGTAGAAAAACTATATGCGTTATAATATGAAAAATAGAAAATTTATAAAATAGAATTCCGGAAAATTTTGTTCGAAAAATAATTAGTTTTTTTTCTTGTAGTACGATTAATTTATTTTAATATGCATTTATACAATTTAGAATATTCCTGATTGGGTCATAAGGAATATTTTCTCATCAGCCGCCAAATTTTCTATGTTCTAAATAATTTTCATTCAAAATGAAAGTACATGTAAACTTCTACAATATTACATATATAGATTTCATTATATATTATTTATCTTTTATATTATATAATTAATAATATATAAAAAGGTTCAACAAATTGAATTAAATATTAAATTTGTTGATGAAGGGTTTTTTTTTCTATTTTTTTTTATTACATATGTGTGTGCAAAAAAACAAATTTATACAAATGAATTTTTCAAAGTAGACCAGTAAATCAATAGAAAAATATAAAATAAATTTAAAAAAATATATATTATTAAGGGTTTTTATCTGTTTGGTTTTAAATATATATATATTGATTCTCATAATGTATATATTGGGGACAGTAATTGGCAAATAAAAAATATACATATATATATATATATACTTTAAATTAACATAATTTATTTGCAATGTTGATATATTGATATATTTATATAGCATCACCATCTATCTATACAATATACTATATATGTAGATATTTCAAAGAAAATAAAAGGACATTTTGTATAAGGTAAAAGTAAACTAATTTGACAAAGGCAATATTTATATTTGCCAATATATATTATTATCATGTATGAAAAATATTCTTTAGAATGTTTATATTAGATATATATATATATATATATATATATTTGTAATATAATACATATATATGTTTATATAGTTGTCACTTGAATATGTATATAGAAATATTACCCACCTCTCCATAGACATATATATATATATACATTTATATAGATATTTGAAACGTTAAGTGGTAAATAAACATATAGAAATATATATATATATATTTGGACACTTATATCTATGTCCCTATAATACGAATTAGGTATATACCATCGGTATCGTTTTTATTAATCAATATATAGATATATACTTCTATTAAAAATAAATGTTGATGGTAAATTATTTATATATATATATGTATATATTTACTTTAATATATCACCTGCCAATCAATGTGAGTATATATAATTTTGATGGAAATTTGTATGTATATACATCTCATTCTATATTAATAGAATGTTATAGAGCATCGCAAACAAAATATTATTGGATATACAAGATGAAGAAAAAAGCAGAAATTATATAAAAAATAATATTGTCCTTGAAATGTCATTTTCATATAAATTCGGTTTTTTTTGTTGATAATATTATTATTATTATTGACAGTCTTGTTTAACGAATTCCCCCCTGTTTTTGATATATTCTCTTCAATGTTCAATATATACCATCATTTGAATTTATGTATATTTTTCTAAAATGATGATTTTAATAAAAAAAATGATATATATGTAATAGATAAAAAAAAAATCAATATATACATTTATATATTGAAAAAACATCTATCTAAATATAGTATTACCTATATATAGAGAGGTAAATATATATAGTATATCTATAAATAGATATATGTATATTTCAAAGATTTATTTATACCTACCAACAAAAAAATATATATATATATTTTTGGATAAAAAACCATCCAATCATCCATTTTTTTTGATATCATTTTAATCGATATCATATTTATAAAGGTTAGGTACAAATTTAAATAAATAAATATTTATGTCACATTGGATATTAATATATAATATATACGTATATACATATACACATTGGTGGTATACGTATATAGAAGAGATGAGATATTTTTAATATTATTGTACAATAATTTATAAACTATATATATATAAAACAATCCCGTATACATATATATATATATATATATATATATATAATAAATATATCAGAGATTATATCAATTTTATTGATGCGGTAAAACGCATAAAATATATTATACATATATCAACATATATATACAATACACCCATTGTATATATATTGAATAATGAATTGTGGTTTTAATGTGGTATTTTTCATCATCTATTGAATTATAAATTTATACAATGCATAAGCAAAACAATTGCATATATATTTGATTTTGTATAACATGATATATTGATTTAAATAAATATATATTTTATACTATTAATATATATCAACAATTTTGCGTTTGTGAATTGATATATCTATATGGATATACATAATATATGATTTGAAACAAAAATAAAACAATATTTAACAATTTACATATATATATGGTATAATTAAAATATAGAATAAATAAATCGGTGCAATTGTAAATATACATATATGTGCATATTATACAAATAATTAACTACGAATGCATGAATTGAGCTGATCCACATAATATATATAGTATTTAAAAAGATTAGATCCTTAAAATTTATTCAATATGTGATTGATAACCTTTAGACAAATTGAGCATTAAAAATATGTATATACATATAGCATAGGCATTATTAGGATATTTTTATCACAATGCGGTGTCCATTATATTATTGCGCTGGATAAATTTTTTTCATTTCCAGTTTTCCACATATCTATTTTCATGACTTAATGATTAGTGACGCGATTTATTTTAACAATAAATACCTCCCCAAAAAGTTCAATCTATATTTCCCACAAAAAAAAATAAATTTCAAAACTTGTGAAATTCGTCCTTGTACAATTAGCTCCGAAAACCTTTTTAAATATCAATGAACTCATTAAAACGTTATCAGAAAGTTTTGTTGTGTTTACATACAATTCTATAAAGAAATTGTTTATGCGGTTATTAGAGAACATTTTTTTTTTAATTTTCTAGACAAAATTCTATATGATATATTCTAAAGCAAATTCTTTATAATTGTCTAAAGGAAATTCCGTATAATTATCTATATACATATATATTCATATGAAAAATCGATATACTCAAACGAAAATTATATATAAAAAATTGTTATCTAACAAAATATTTTAATACAAAAAAATATAAATTACAAATTGCATTCAATAATAATAATTAAAAAAATTATAAATTGAGGGAGTGTTAATATAAAATCAATTCTATTCGTTTTCTTCCAAAAATAATATAATGAAAAAAAAAACATATAAAATCAATTATGTAATTAAATAAACTATAAAACCTGCACTAATCATAAGTAAATATTTAAATACGAATTTATAAATAGTATATAACTATAATATACACACCTATGTATCAAGAATTTAGAAATATAATTTCACTTAAAATGCCAAACACGTATAACAACAATATTTTAAATAAGAAAATATATATTATATAGATATATAGATAAAATAATATTCAATTAATTAAAGAAAACTATATATATATATACAATATACATTTTATGTATATATCTTTATAATTTAGATATTCCTAAGCATATAAATAGTGTATATAGTATATACACACGTTCAATGTATTTTAAATTAAAATATATAGCTTCTAGTGTAATTTTCACAAATATTCTATATGCCATATATATATTATATATATATAAAGAAAACATCCGTTTTCCATTTCCAAAAATAAACTTTGTCATTTGTTTGTATATATGCGGTATATGTATATTGTATATATAATTGATTATGATATACATATATACATTTTCATATAAAACTAAAAACCGTATATGAATATATAATAATATTAAAAGGTGCATTCATGTCTTATACGTTTGTAAGAATTTGACATTACATGTATTATTAGCTCTTTTATCTATATGTTATGAATAAATTTTAAAGCGTTCAAGCAAGACATATACAAGAATAAAACAAAAATAATAATTTAAATGGTATAATTGAAACATATATCACGAACGAATAATATAAAACATATATTTATAAATTTTTCCATTACATATATCACTATATGCATTATATAGTATAGAAAATTTTACACAAGGGTGTTATTTATCATCACAAAAATTGTATTTTAAAAAATAAGACAGACAGACAGTCGCAGTGATATATACGAGTATAATATATAATATATAATTTTATTTTTTAATAACAATCGTTCATTTATTTGTGAACAACAAATCAAAATAAAAATTAAAAATCATATATAAAAATAGTCATAATCTTATTACTATTTATATAGATATATAGAAAAATTTAAATTATATACCGTCTGTGTCTCATAAATAACCAAATTTCCTATACATATATAAAACTATAATTAAAATAATACATTTTATTTTAGAGGGGTGCTATATTAATATTTGAAATAAGAAATTGTTAATTGAATTAAAAATAGAAACAATCCGACATTTAAGTTTCTAATTAACTTTTCTTTAAGCATCTATTTTAGAAGTACAAGTCCTTGATTTGAAAAACTCTCGATCTTAAGAACATTGAATAATGTCGGTGGATGATGATACGAATGATAATGCGGATTGCGGTGACCGTAGGTTACATAGATAATTTTATCGGTAATTTGATTTGACTAATTTTTAATCGGATTCTACTGATAAACTTATTTAGACAATTTTGTAAAACATTAATATACAATTGATCAATTTTTTTTCATACCATTCATTGATCAAGTCAGGTATCGAATACTATAAAAAATGTAATTGTCTCTAAATCATTAAATTGTGTCCGCTTTTTAAATCACTTTATCTAAAATTTATCGATGTAACAACAATCGGATATAGTTATCATCATATAAAATAGCAATATACTTATTTAGTTATTGCTAATAACGATAATAAATTCAATCAACAATAGTTTGGCAATAATAATAAGTTATTTCGATGATCGGAATAAAATAAAAGAAAATAATTTTTGTTAAAAATGTATAGATTAACTGATTAACAGCATAATATTATAGGGTAAAGATTTTTTAGTGCTAACTAAAAAATCATTTTAAGTGTCGCCACTGCATATATAAAGTATTATGTGTATAGATAGCTGAAAGTGTGAAGTAATAACTTTCTCTTATATAATATCTCATGTCTGCGGTAAGCATATATTTAAATATTTACATATTTGTTTACAGATTATTTTTTTTATTTAAATGATGCATTTATGATGAGGTTTATAAATTAAATGAATAAATGAAGGGAACTATATATTTTTATATATATATAGTCAAATCTTTGATATATCATATTTTGTGTATAAGACCTTATAAAATTATCCATTATTGTTAAGTTACATTTTTATAGACACTACCTTAAATTTCTGCTTATTTTGTATTATTATATACAAATACTTTGAAAATTAATCATACCATTTCGAAAATTGCTGAGAAATAGTCATCGGTATGCGATTGCTAGTTAATATTCATACTTTATAAAAGTACACATAATTGCATTTGAATCTATAATACAGAAAATTTCCTTTAAAACATAACACACAGATTCATTTCAATTTGAATTGTTTTTAATCATATAAAGAAGTTCTTTTAAAAAGTTTCCAAATTTCCATTACAAAATTATTGCATTATAGATAGAGAATATCCTTTAGAAAATATCGAGAATTTCAATTATTCCAAAGGTAAATTATTCCAAAGGGACATTACCGGACGGTGAAAATATTAGGTTGTCTAAAAAGTATTGATAATTTTTTTTACAAAATTCAAACGATTTTTTTATATATTTCAAATGAACTTAATTAAACCAAATATACGCCGTTTTGATCGATGACCCTTTGCCATTTTTCTGGTAAAGACATTATCCCATCACTGTAGAACTTCTGTGTTTTCTGGGCAAAAAACTGATCCAAGTGCATTTTGCAGTCCTCTGCGGAAATTAATTTTAAAACATTAAGGGAGTTCTGCAGAGACCGGAACAAATGATAATCTGAAGGTGCAAGGTCCGGGCTATATGGTGGATGCATTAAAAATTCCCAGCCAAACTCTCTCAGTTTCTGTCGAGTCATCAAAGATGTGTGTGGTCTGGCGTTGTCATGATGGAACACAACACCCCTTCGATTGATTAATTCTGGATCCATTTTTCATCACCTGTAATCATTCGCTTTAAAAATGACTCGATTTCGTTCCTTTTAAACAGCGTTTCGCAAATGGAAATTCGGTTCATTAAATTGTTTTGTGTTCATTCATGTGGTACCCAAACATCGAGCTTTTTCTTGTATCCAGCCTTTGTCAAATGGTTTAAAACTGTTTGGTGATGGATGTTTAGTTCTTTAGCGATATCATGTCTGCTTACGTGTCGATTTTCTTCAATTTTTGATATGATTTCATCGACTTTTTCAGAGATTGGTCGACCAGAACGAGGTGCATCTTTGACATCATTGATAAAGTTCCTTCACCGTAAACTGCACAAATTTGTTCATGTGCCTGCGTTGCATTTTCACCTTTTTCATGATAAAATTGTAAAATGTATCGAATTTTTTCACTAATTTCGCTCATCTTTAATGCACTACAACTTTTAAATGACTAAACAAATTTAATTTTTTTTTTTTTTATCTACGAAATGTCATCTTTCGAACATATGTTAGTGTTACCTGATCAGATTAGTACTACTTGAAATATTCAATTATAATGACATCTATTTATAAAAATTATCAATACTTTTTCGACAACCTAATATTATTTATAAACATCTAAACGAAACATTTATTTCCTTTTGCTATATTTTGAAACAAAATCGATATAGAATACTCACACAATTATTTGTGTGATTCAAAATTTTTGTTCATATAGCATTGCATTTAATTATATAATTCAATTCACTTTTCTTTTCTTTTTTTTTTGATACAGAAGAAAACTTGAAAAATCATTAAATTTTTTTCCAATTTAATTATTATTAATTATATATAAAATGAATGCATATGTGTATTATATTAAGAAACAAATTGTATATCAATGCTATAATAGTGATACAGACACAGAGAGGTAATTACTTTATACATATTTGAATAATGGCACACAGATTTAAAAAAAAAAGAAAGAAATAAAAAAATATAATCAACATTTAATGAAGTTGATTGAAGCATAAAAATTAGGATATGAACAAAAAAGTAAAAAAAAATCAATCCTCGTTTTCCAATTCATTTCATTCAATTTATTTTTTTTTTCCACCATAAAAATATGATATCTATATATGTGGTGGTATAGAATGAATATGTGTTCTGATGTTCGGTATATATTTTATTTATTTTTTTTTGCAAACCCGATAATGAATTGATTCTTTATACATACATATAAGTACAACTATAAAATAAAAATTCAAAAAAAAAATGCTATACATGTAATTTAAATTCTATTGTTGAATTAAAATATATACGTGCATTTATACGTTTTTTTTTTATTTTGGCTGATTTTGTTTTTTATATAGTGTTATATATGTAAGATTAATGAAAAGAAGAATATATAATTAACAATTTTATTTACTCAATTACGTTTTGATATTGAATATATTATAGACCACTATTACGTTGATAATGAACCAGTTTTTACTTTCTTTATATACAATATATACACATATATACATTGAATTGTTATTATATAGAATGGATTTTTAATATATAGTATATATCTATATATACAATACATATATTAGAAATTAATTATTTAAAAAATTGTATTGTGGTCAATGACTTTTATATATATATGTAGATAGAACTAGTTTTATATATACACAAGAATATTATCTATCACGTTTTGTATTCTACATATTCAATGTATATATTTTACATGTTTTATTTTCTACTTCTAATACATTTTCTTCTTCTGCATCTTCTCCTTCATGGTAAAAAAAAACATGTTATTTATGTACCATCAACATCACCATTCTCCCAATACGTAAATGTATGCATATAATTTTTCATGCCGAGAGCAACATAAATGATGATCATCGAATCTTTTATACATATACAAAACAATATGAATATATAATATAATAGTTTATACAATATGGTGTCGATTGTTATTATGAAAATTATTATATAACTAGTTTTTTTTATTATGCATAGGTATAGGCAAAAGGTAAACTTATATTTATAAATATACATTGTATATATGATGGTAAATAAATAGATATAGTAGTAGTTTTTTTTTTACACGTAAAAATAAGGTATATTTGAGAAACAAAAACAAATATAAACAATATGTGCCAAAAAAAACAAAATTTTTTTTTTTTACAAAACAAAAAAGACATTATAATATGTATATAACAACAAATTTATATATGTATATACATAAACAGAATATATGTAAACCTGTTGTTGCGTAAATTGTTTGTTAACTAGCAATATCCTCAAGAGATTACAGGAATTGAAATGGTAATTTCCTGCGATAAGACATACAGACGCAGTGTATATATTGATTCATAAGAAAATGTAAAAAGGAAATGTGATTTAATAGTGTTTTGTGTATATCCTCTATATATGGTATATATATATATCAATATACGTTATAAATATATATAAGTAAATGAATGAATATATACTTTGATTTCTTATTTTGATTGTTATATAAATACCGAATGTTGTTACCGCATTAAATGACAGGAAATGGATAAATAGGGTATGTTTTTTTGTTTGTTTGCCTTATTATTTTTATACACAAATTTATAAGGTATTCTACAATTTATTTTATAAGTATATTAAAATTAAGATATATATTTCTTACTTTTAAATATATACAATTCTTAATTAAACGAAATACCCGCATTTAAGCTTCTTTTAATTAATACATAAGCATAGACAAAATGGGTATATGGGTATGTATATTTATAATTTGAAATACGAAAATAAATCAATTCAATTAAAACAATTAAATTCTCGCAAAAATTTATTTTCGATAGTAGCCGCATATGGTAGTAATTTTCTTAATAAAAACAATTTGAAACATGATAATGTCATTTAAGACACAACACGTAGCAAGAAATGGGGTGAAAAAAGACTAAAACTTAAGTTTTAGTCAATTAAACACCTAATACTATTTTATATTAGAATTCAAAAATAACAATACAAATAAAAAGAAAATTCGAATACGATAGAGATATTTATTTTATTTATAAATATATTTTGAATTATTGCAAGAATATCATGTAATTTGTTTTTTATCTTTAAATAATAATATACAATATATTTTAAATGACCTGTTCTACGACATGGCGCTAACGTTCTTTTGGGTTAAAAGAAACATACATATAAATTGGTATTGTTATTATTGTTAAAACATTGTAAAAATTATATAAGATTTTTTTCTCAATAATATTAAACAGGTTACTTTTGTATATTTTTTACCTTATTTCTTATTTTTTTTTTTTGTTAAAAATTTTTTTAGCACACGCAAGCAAAATGAAAAAAACAAAATTATTGAACTTTATATATTATTGTGAATTGTATTATATATGGTTATAGTTTTTTTTTTTAAATACAAAACGTGATATTTATCGAATTTTTATCAAAAAAGGAAAACATTTGCACACACACAAAAACGAAACGAATGTGAATTTTTATCATATAAAATAGAAATATAAAGTAAAAAAAAACTCTTACCAAAATATATTTGTATATTGTATTTTATGTTTATTGTCTATATAGCAAAAGATGTGAGGGGATATAATAATCAAGTGAATTTTATAACATCATACCTGTAAAATAAAAGAAAAAATATAAGATGAATAAAAATGTATTTTTTTTTTAAATATATATTAATGTTAAATAAATTAAAAGAAAATTATATATAGTAGATAACAAAATAAAAATGTAATCAATAAAAAGTCACAAAAATTCATAATTTTTTGGTATTCGAAACAAAATCCACCATAAATTTATGTGTATTTATGAGTATAAAAAATAATGATATTTACAGGAAATAAACAAATTTTTTTTCTTATATATGTATAATAGAAATTTATTTTTGGCAAAGAATTCCTTTATATTTATAGATTCCTTTTAAAATAATATATAAGCATTTATAATGCATAAGCATATAAAATATAATATAAGCGTTGTTTGTAAAACTCTTATTAGATATTAGGTCCCTTTAAAAATATGTATAAATTTAAATTATTTGCTTTTATATACAATAAATAAATGTGTTCATTTTTTTTGGTTATTATTTGTTGTTTAACATCATCATATATAAATTATACATGAGAGATATCAATAGTAATATGAAAATCAACAGCAAACATATAAAAAATATAAATTATGTAAACATATAGATTTTATTTATTTTTTTTTGGTAAAATATAATATTATAAGAAATTGATTTTTTTTCGATTTATATACATAAAATAAATAAAATTATTTCAACTAATATAGACATTATTATAATATATCGACTTTTAATATTATTTATTATTACTAAATTGACAAATAATATTGATTTTATTTTCATTTCAATTATTTTAATTATTTATTTAGATTTATTGAGTAAAGAAATGTATTTGTTTTTGTTTTTTGATTGACACATGAAAAATAATATGGTTATTATTATTCAAATAAAAATATTGATATATACGGTTTTGCTTTTAACACTAATAGTACGGGATCCGAACAATTGAGTTCAATCAGAAATTGTTTATCAAATATAAATTATTTTATTTTATTTGTTGTAATAGAAATTCTCATTAATCTGAGTGAGAAATTGTCGGATTCGATTATTAGAAAATCAATTTTTTTTATTTTAACAATTATTTTTCTTCTTCGTCTTTTTCTTAAACATATATTTATAACAATGCCTGCTAATTTCCCGGTATAATTAGTGTTAAATATACACATATGGAAATGAAAAATATATTGCAACCATGTAATTAAGAAATGAAAAATAATTTCATTAAAAATGTATTTTTTTAAAAGAAAATTTAATCTCTTTCCTTTTATGTTATATAAGTTTAAATATAAATACACATTTTGTTGAAATAAAACATATTTTATCAAAAAAAAAAATTAAATCGTTTTATATATTATAATAAATATATAACAAAGGAAAAGTAATTTATTAAACAGCTGTCCAATATATTATTTAATTTTTTTTTTTGTTTTGTTTGTTATTTAATGAATGAAAAACAATTTTAATTCTGCATCTCTGACTGAATATATATTGAATTGTTTCCGGTTTAATTTAAAACATATATATAAATATATTGGGATGTTTTATTCGAGCGAGTATAGTAAATTATATACACATTTGTTGTTCTTGTTATATATATTGTCAATATTTATATATACATGTATGATGTATATATGAATTAAAATCATATTAATATATGTACGTACATATACTATACATGAAATTAAATAATTTTAAATTTCAATGGTATATATTCAAAATACCGAAAAAAAAAAAACAATAATTTTATTTTTGTTAATTATAAATATTTATTTCATATAATTGGAATGGAATATTATGCATGTTATTATGTTATTTATTTATATTATGAAATATTATACAATTGCATCCGTATATATTTACATATATATATTAAATCAAACAAAATGCATCCGTTTTATTTTCAAATAATTAAAAAAAGAATATACAGGCACAACAAAAATCACATACATGCGATATATATATAATTACATATAATGCAATTAATATTAAAATATTATATATATATATATATTTAAATTTTATATACGAAATGATATGAATTTACATTGATATTTTCAATTAAAATCTGTATTATATTTAATATATTCGCAGGTATAAAGGACTTTTATGGAATTCGGTTTATATCTATATATATATAGATAAAAGTGTAATAATTATTAATACAAATATTTATAAAAAAAATGTACAAATATGTAGGAATTTTATTGTAGGAAATGTAAAAAACGATTATTAAAATTAATTTTAATTGAAATAGTTTACCGAAAAATTTTATATTGAGTTTTTCACAGAAAAAATAACATCTGTATAATACCAGTAGTAATATAATTTGTTAATTTAAATCGATGTAAAATGATCAAAAATTGCCGATCTTTGACTAAAATTATATAGAACATAAATATAATATTAGGATAGCCATTATTAATGATAATTCCCGTAAAAAAAACTATTTTTATTCTATTTCTCATAAATTAGTATTAAAAAAATTACTGAAGTATAAAGAAAATACCTTTATTCCTTTAACATTTCTTTTTTCCTATTTTAAATCTGACAGTTATTGCTTGACCCTTATTGCAGATTAATTTTATATGATAAAATACAAATTAGACGCAGTCCATTATGATATATATTTATTTATAGTATACAACTATTTTCGTAGATATACATATAAGATAAAAATTTATATATCCATTCTCATCATGCACCTTATTTAAGTAGAGATAATTTATGTTTTTTTTTCCCCAAATATATTTAATTTTTAATCTTAATAATTTGTTTCACGAATTTTTTGGATTTTTCCTTTTATGTATTACACTAATAATAGAAGTATAATTTTTATTTTAACATATGGATGATGTAAACATTTAACATTCTTTTTTATACAAAACCTATTTCCAAATCGCAAAAAGGACACTCATTTATAAAATATTTATTATATATATTTTTACGTTATACAAAAATAAATCTAGCGTTTTATTGATAAATATATATTGATTAAATTAATATATCCTGTATGTACTTATATAAACAGAATATATTAAAATAAGAATTATTTGTAAAAAATATCATTGTTATGCTCAATATGCAATCGCACGAGGTAAATGGATTTAATACATATATAACAAAAATATTATATTTGTTTTTGATCCTGAATCATCAAAAAAAAAGAAAAGATCCGATAAAAATATTTATGAATCCTTAAATTCAATTTCTATAAAATGTTTACTATACGTAATTTATGAATAAAAATTCATCAAATATTCATATATATATTGTATAATATATTGATACATACATATATAGTTAATGTTTACCAAATAGAATATTACGGAGAGGAGGCAGGGCGAAAAAGCCAAACATTTTTTTTTTTTTTTTGCTATATATATATTTACGAAAAAAAAAATATAAAATACATTATGTTATTTTAATCACGTATAATAAATTTTTTACAAAAATGTAAAAACATGTTCAATAAATGTACATACATAATTTATTTTTTATTATATATAACATATATTATAGATATATATATATATATATATATATAAATGACAATGATGTCAATATAATGCGGTGATAATCACATTTTATTGTCAATCGCCTGTATATCCTCAAAAATTGTACAACAAATTAATGCGTATACAACACAAAATATTCTATATAGAAGGTGGTATATTAAAATATATATAAATAAAAATATTTTTGGTTTTTTTTTTCTTTATATACAAATATATGTAATAATAAATAAATATATACAATCCATAATAAATTTATGGAAATTTAATTATTATTGATTATAATTTATTTATTTTTTTTTATCAATATTTCTGTTTTTTAATATAAAATATATTGATGATTATTATTATTATTAATAGTATTTGCGTCAGAAAAATTTGTATATGATACTAACAACGAAAAAAAAAAAAGAAAAAAACAGAAAATCATCTCATTCCATTAACAATTCCACATTCAATACGACGACCATCAAAACGGAATAAAATATTACAATAAATTTTTAAATTTATTAAATATATACCATAATGTAGTAGTAGAATGGTATATATAGAAAAAAAATATACATAATTTTTTTTTCTATAAAACATATATATAGAGGAAAGAAATTTATTGAATTATTTATTAAAATGATGTGCGAATGAGCAACAAAAAAAAAACATTATTTTTACATTAACATTATTTTCTGATTTCTTTTATGTATATTTTAAAAAATTGAAATTAATTTAATTTTCTCTGCTGTGCGGATAACATTCATTTGTGGCTTATTTATTATTTCATAATAAATACATTTTATATGGAGAAAATAAAGTATATAAAAGTAAAAAATTTTGATTCAATGACGTTTTGATGTTGATTCAATTATTATAATTTAAAAAAAGAATAAATAATTTGAATATTTACATCAACTAATTTTTCTTTCTATATGCATATTCTATATTTTAATTATTTTCCATCATTAGAATATATAATAGAATATATTATGAAGTCAATTTTTTTCCTAAAATAAAAAAAAAAAAAAAAAAAAATTAATTTACTCTATCAATTATAAGTAGTATAACACACAACATTATCAACTTTCATCGTGAACGGACGCATCTAAAAATATCATATTTTATTTAATCCTATACATCATAATTTCATTTATCTAACTCTCTATTATTACCTTTTCACTTATTGTTACCTTTATTTCTACTCCAAACAACAATAGTCTTTGTTACCCATTGTTTATTGCTATTGTCTTTTCCATACAAATCTCATAATACCAAATCAATTTACCATTTATTATATCAAACACAATATATATATAAATACAATATATATTATCAACACAATATACAATCATTTAAAATACAATATACAATATAAAATTAATTATACAAAACTGAAACTGTTTTCTTGGCCTAGCTGTACCATCTTACGGGGGTTTTAGTAAAAGTTCATCAAACCAAAGTTCATTAACCCATGAAAAAGACCTAGAGGAGAAACATGGCTTGTTCTTCGGATGGGATGATAACAAATAATTACTATGACATTCTGGATACCGATAAACGCCCAATAAAATCTTCCACCAAACGAAAAACAGATAAAAATGGTACTGCATTCCACCTAAATAGTCTGGGGGACTTCCCAATCCCACCAAATAAAAGGGCTACCAACACCCAACGGGGATCCAACCTTTCACCTAAATTCATTGTCATAAAACACAAAAACCCGGACTCCAACTTGAGGTCGCTTAATATATTCCTTTTGACTAAATCTATCGACGCAATATCTTCAGGCGTCCAGGATATTTCTTTCACTAGGGACGGTAACGTTCTAATACTTACAAAATCCGAATATCAGGCTTCCCTGTTCTTAAGGACTACACAACTTCCGTCGCTCTGCGATATACAATGTTCCCTTCACCCTACTCTCAACCACTGTAAGGGGGTTGTATACTCGGCTGAACTAAGGAACCTCAACGAAAACGAGATAGTTTCTGGTTTGGCAGACCAAAACGTTATAGAATGTCGAAAGATTACAAAATTATTAAATGGTGTGCGTGTTAACACGGGTCTTCACATCTTAACTTTCAACTCATTTTCCCTGCCAACGAATATTAAGGTAGGCTTCATCAATACTGAGGTTAGGCCATACGTTCCAAATCCAATGCAATGCAATAACTGTTTTAGACTGGGCCATACACAAAAATTCTGTAAATCTCCACAAATGTGTGAAATTTGTGCATCGGCTGCCCATGAGAATACAAGATGCGAAAAGGTCTGCTGCATTAATTGCAAGTCGCAACATACTTCTACAAACAAACGCTGCCCTGCCTACGCAAAACGTAAGCATATAATTGAATTAACCACTATCAATAAAATTAGCTATAAGGCGGCAACGGAACAGGCCAACCAGATCCAAAACCCTATGATCACAGGCCCAATTGAAACGGTAGATCAGGCCATCGAAAACAAAAACAAAAAACACAATATTAAAGGGCCAAAACCCAACACAATATTAACAACTAACAATTCAACAAACGAAAACAGTAATAAAACACAAATACCAAACAAGCCAGCACCTATATTAAATGCAAACAACAACCAAACCATTACGCAAATGGATGGCCCCAGTGGTCAAGCTTCACATACTACTTCAAAACCACTAAAATTACTACAAGAAAACACTCAAACTAGTAACTTAAAAACAATAACCAAAAACCAACACCACGAACACTCTTCAAACATAAATAACTCCAACAACGATTCGAGACCATTTTCTAAAATGGGTCCTACTGTGCTTCAATTTGAACCCACTCCTACAATATAAGCTTGCAACCCCTAATATTAACAATTATCTATATCAAATGGCTCTACAAATTCTGCAGTGGAACATCAGGGGTTACCGCAATAACTACCCGGAGCTGGGAATATTGATAAATACATTTAAACCTGACGTCATCGCTTTACAGGAAACCCATTGCAAAAATGGAGACACTCCCTACCTGCCCTCGCAATATGCGGGTGTATTCCTAAACCTACCCTCAAATACATCATCAAGGGGTGGCATAGCCATCCTTATCCGGAAAAACATTCCTTTCACTTCTATACAACTAAATTCCTTCCCACTAAGTCTTGGTATATCCATTAATGCCGTTTCCAGGATTGACATCATTTGCACGTACATTCACCCTGACGACAGGATCAATCTGGACACCCTTATGGATCTATATGCGTCATTATCTTCAAGAACAATACTTTTGGGTGATTTTAACGCCTGGAATACCATTTGGGGTTCCCGGCGCACAAACCGCAGGGGTTCTACACTGGAATCCTTCTTCCTAGCAAACGATATGATCATCTTGAATGACGGTTCTCCCACACATTTTTCCACTCACGGTACATTCACACATATTGATTTAACTGCTTGTACCGCTTCCCTCGCACCTATTTCTTCTTGGAAGATCCTTGATGACCTCCATGGCAGCGATCATTTCCCAATAATAACCTCGATCTCCTCGATACTGGGTGGAAAGAATAATCGCAAATTCATCCCTAAATTCAATCTTGACCGCGCCAATTGGCCATCATACACGGGAGATGTGGATGCATTCCTTTCTGAAACACCTGCCAGCCCAAACATCAACCGGGAGGCTGCTGTTATCCATAGGGCTATGTTGTACGGGGCACACAAAAATATTCCGCAAACGGCAGGCCCGCCTGATGGGTCGCGATCCGTCCCATGGTGGAATCCCTGCCTTACCAAGCTATACTCGGAAAAAAAGAAAAATTGGAAGGAATTTAAAAAGCACCCCACAATACAGAACATGATGGCATTCAAAAGGGCTAACGCGATTTTTCGCAGGGAAGTTCGCGCTAGTAAAAGGGCTTCATTCCATAAATTCACCTCCTCCATCAATACAAACACTCCCTGTACAACCATGTGGAAAAATATCAGGGCCCTCTCGGGTGCTAAAGCATCCCAAGATATAGGTCACATAAGGGTGGCCGACGTATCATTGGTGCACCCTGTAAACATCGGTGAGGCTTTTGGTAATTTCTGGAGGGACGAATCGGACGATAGCAACTTCTCAAACGACTTCCGCAATGCAAAAACGTCGGTGAATACTATCGAATATTCCAATATCGTACCATCTCGTGATGCGGAGAAGATCGATGGTCCCGTGGGTATCTTCGAATTCGATACCGCACTCCAAACGTTATCGGGAAATACTCCTGGAATGGACAGGATAAACTACGCCTTTATCAAACACCTATCGGGTGGTATTAAAATAAGGTTGTGCAATTTGTTTAATAATATTTTTTCATCTGGCATCATACCACAGGCCTGGAAAACGGCCATCATAATTCCAATCCTTAAACCTGGCTCCTCTCCCGACTCCATTAACTCTTACCGCCCTATATCCTTGTTATCCTGTGTTGGTAAGGTCTTGGAAAAAATTATTGCCCGGCGCGTGTCATGGTTGGGTGAATATAAACATCTTATCACCGATCATCAATACGCTTTTCGAAGAGGACGGGGCACACAGGATGCACTTCTCCATCTCGATTACCTTATATCAAACTTTATTTCCCATCGAAACCATGCCAGCGTATTGGCTATCGATTTCAAGAAGGCATTCGACAGAATTGGCATCCACTCTATCATCGGGGAATTACAAAAATGGAAGGTGGGCCCGAACATACTCCGGTATATAAACAGTTTTCTAACCGGTCGCTTTTTCCGGGTACGAGTAAATAATCACCTCTCCACAATTCGCCCATTGCATAATGGTATACCTCAGGGATCCCCAATTTCAGTCATACTATTTATCATTGCCTTTAATGGACTGAGTAGAACTCTTGAGGGTCATAAAACATTTCACCATGTATTGTACGCGGATGATCTTATTATTACATTCAAACACAATAAAACTTCACAAGGCAACGAAATAGATGGCCTATTTCGGGACGTGTCTCAATGGGCCAATAGGTCTGGGGCCATGATTTCGTTTCCAAAGTGCAAACATCTTCATATCTGCCGTAAAAGAAATTGTGTTGTGGACAGTATCAACATTAACAACACTCAAATTCTACTATGTGACAATTTGAGCCTGTTGGGTATAACAATAACTAGTAGATATTATTGGAATCTACATATCGAAGTATTACGGCGTTCACTTTCTAAGAGGTTAAATATCTTAAAATGCTTGACACCCCGCAACAGTGGTTCCAATACTAAAACGCTACTGCAGGTATCGAGGGCTATAATACTGGCAAAAATCGATTACGGGCTGCCGTTGTACGGCAGGTGCGCTAATTCCACCCTGAACATCCTATCACCAATTTACCATGCTGCCGCCCGTATATGCGTCGGTGCTTTCCGCACAACTCCAACGATGCATCTCCTGGTGGAGGCGGGATTTCCGCCTTTGGGCGAGCGTATAAAATTCGCCACAGCAAAAACAATTACTAGAATATCATACGGTAATATCACCCCCCTCAAAAACGATCTACGATGGATTCGTCGAAAAGGCCGTGTGGCTCGTACACCATCAGTCTTGGAGGTCGCGCAACGCATATTGAATGACATGAACATCAGCGCCAATATACAAAAACGTTTCTTTCCACCACATCCCCCTTGGAATCTTCCTATACACAACATCGACCTCTCATTGTCTGAATACACCAGGGCAAATACCAACCCACGGCAATACCAGGCTCTATTCTCAAACACCATTTCTTTCCATCGGTTGGATGGTTTTCAACCTATCTTTTGTGATGGATCAAGGAGACATGAAGTGACCGGGTTCTCGGTGGTCGATTTCACGGGGCGAGTGTTGGTGACGCAAAATTTGCCATTTGGCGCTTCATCACTAACGGCCGAGGTTGCGGCAATCATCTGGGCTATCGAACATATAGATCGGACCGGGGGAAAATTTTGTATTTGTTCGGATAGTTTGTCCGCCATTAAAAAAATTACAAACATCAACAGACCCGACCACTTGTTCGACAAAATCCGTAATACGTTGACCACATGCCGAAACAAAATTAGGCTCCTTTGGCTTCCTGGCCACGTGGGTATAGGGGGAAATGACCGGGCGGATGAATTGGCAAAATTCACCACTATCGCTCCATTAACGACCTACCCAATAATCACACCTGGTGATATAAACCGCTTAATGCGGGATCATATACACGAGATATTTATTGCAAAATGGAGGACTAGGCCTCAACCATATTGCGGAATCATCAACAGCCACGCTAAAATCGCCCCGCATATTTCCACCCTAACAAGACGTGACTCAACGACCCTCACCCGTTTGAGATTGGGGCATACATATTTCACCCACCACCATCTCCTGCACACCAATATGGAGCCGCCAATATGTAATAGTTGCAATACCAGCAACTCCGTAAAACATATTCTGGATGAATGCTCATTATACGCCAATCTACGCAAAACCATCATACCCACTGGTAGCATCACAACCCTACTCAGCAACGACTCCATAATGAACTCTCATACACTAATTCTAGACTTCTTAAAACAAACCATACTGCATAAACAATTATAACAACCCAATGTACCTGCTTAACAAAAGTAAATTCTATCATTTTCCATCTCATTAAGCAACTTCCCAATCTAACAAACCGAGCCGAAGGCCCTGGTAGCCAGTGCTTGATATACATACTGCATCCGTATTTTATATACCATGTTAGTAGTCTTAATAATAATAATAATATAAGTAGTATAATAAAATTTGGATTTTTATAATCTATGTGTGGTTGTTTTTTAGATTTATTTTAACCCGCACAAACCAAATTATCATTTATTTATATATCGTGAGAAATATTCATATATAAAAGCACTTATATAACACGCATAAACCTATATATATACAGAGATTGTTTTATCTCCTTATTATACAAACTTTTTATTTTTTATTATATTTTGTATATTAAACTAAATAAATAATAATAAAATAAATATAAAAAAAAATTGTTAGATTAATTATCATATAAATTTATGGTAAAATATTATTTTTTTATAACAAAATTTACGCACGTAATTTATGTTATAAAAAAAAAGTTTGCTGCTTGCTGATTTTTATTTTTTGCTGCTGTTATGTTTTTTTTTTTTTTTTGGTTTCCCCAAATGGTTTAAGCTTAGAATTTATATAACGATATCGCGAATATATATCAAAAATTTTATAACATAAATATTTCACATTTTTTTTTTTATTCATTTTTGAATTATATGCTTAATTATAAATTTTATTTCATTATTTTAATGGATATTTTGAATGTGAATATACGAATACATATACTGTATACTGTAATTCATTATACATTCTTTTTAGATAATAAAAAAATACGCATATATAGTGTCCTGTGGGCATTCTTTTATATATACTTGTGTTTTGATGAAAAATACCGCAGCAATATTTTGTATGCATAGGTTATCACAATTACATGGGGTTTTTAAAAAAAAAATATATTTTTCAATTAGTATCAGAGTTTTAAGTTTTTTATATACAAAAAAAATAAAAAAAGCTGTATCACCTGACAATTGTGGTTTTAATGGTAGAGACAATTGACCGTTTTTTGTTATTCCAGTTTTTTTTATAGTGTCAATGTTTCATATCTCCTATTCATATCCAATTCAAATGAACTACCACAAAATTGTATCAACAAATTTACATATTATAAATTGTTTACAAAGAAGAATTCAAGAAAATTATGCATGTGTAGTGTTTAGCAATCTCGAATACCTGCAAAATATTCGCCAACAAAAAATGAAGAAAACGAATACTGTAAAAAATTATTATCGCATGTATTAAAACATGACTAATGTTGGAGTTGAGGGTTCGAATTCTACGGAAGACATAACGTATATCTTGGTTATTTTCGTATCTGAATTTTAGCACAGGTTTGCATATTTTTCAATGCGGTTGGTACGGTTGGTAATAAATATCTAAAACGTAAGGGCAACAAATTAAGAAACAAGCAACAAAGGTCTATTGTCAAGCGCTACAAACGCTAAACCCTACGATTGTAGGTTGTAAATCAAAAATAATTGTTTTTATGTATTCAATCTAAACGTCTATATCGGTATAAAATTCCTGTCGCCTTTAAAATAATAATTCGTAACGTTAAAGAATTTAATTACATAAAATCTTAAATATTCACGTAAATAATAATAAAAAAAAACAAAAACAAACAAACAAACGTTTTATCAAAAAAAAAATACAAAATTAAATCATGACAAAATAAATATAATAATTTAAATTCATTTCATTCAAAATACAATAACAAAATGTATATTTGATATTTCCTTAATACAAATAAAGAAATACTTATTCTATATAGATATATACTCATATTTTGTTTTTATAAGGTATAAAATGTGGTATCGTTGACCCAAATTTCGTGTATATACATTTAGTATATATTATTCGTTTTATGTTTATATACATATGGTATATTCAAATATATGTATGTAATTTATATGCGGTAATCCTTATATCATACCGCATATGTACTATCATCAACATTTTATCATCAACATCACCATCACCATATAATATATTTCACCATTACCACCACCAGTAATCATTCTCATCATCATCATCATCTCCATCATCATGTATATATTGAACATTAAAATGTAATATTACTATTAAACTACTTATATTTTATTGTATATTATATATATATATATAGATATACAGAAAAAGTATATTTCTATTCCTTTATCAATGCATATAGTATATATAGAAGATAATATATATTTTGTGTTATAAGATAACAAACATTGAATATCTATATATATGTATATTAGATATATACAATGTATTTTCTACTTTAACCTATATATGGATATGTGATATTATATATCGTATATATACATTTTGAGTTAGAATTTCACTAAAAGGTTGCACACATATTACATACAAATGTATCCATAGTCAAATAGAATATGTATTATATATAGCATTAGATATGGGGAAGTGTTAGTGGTAATAGTGGTTAAAAGAGTATTATTTTTGAAAGTGAACCTCTAGGTTTTCAATTTCAACAATGTATAAATATTAGATTTCATTGCAAAGGAATATGTATTATATACCACCGCATATACATATAAATATACATAAAATATTCTTTTGTTTTATTCTGATAATTTTTATTTAACACATATAATATTAGATAAATACGGAATAAACAACAAAATGTTTAAAGCAAAAATGATTTTTTTTTAATTTTATATAATAAGAATTTTACAAATGATTTATTATAACTAAGAGGGTATTAAGGTTTAAAATTTCTTCGGCAAATAAATAAAATATATATATATATATATGTAAATATAATAAGATTTTTACTAATCACCTATTTTCAATCCCTCCCTCTATATTATGTATCCTTAAGTATCATCATTTTTATATAGTCAAGTATAGTAATGTGTATAATGAATATATTATATATTACAAGTATATAAACGAATTATAATTAAATACATATAGATATTTAAATTTCAATAGTATATATTTTCTATAAATATTATTACTATATATTTGTATATAAGAAATTATAATGATAAAAAGGGGTTAAATTAATAAATAACTTTAATTACGTGAGTAAATCTATTTATTTATAAATAAATTTAAAAAAAAATATAGTAATATTACGTTTTTTTTTGTGTTGGTATTGAAAAATATTCTTTTCATTGCATGTACATTATCGTTTTACCAATGATATAATTGATTATCTGTTACATGTTTTATTAATATATATATTCATAAAATGTATTTAAAATGAAATATATGAGTTGGATAATATATGTATAATATTTATCATGTAATATAATAATGATATGATGTCAAGTATAACACCAACCACATGCCGTGGTATTAATATATATCAATGTTTTTTTTTTTGAATTGTTTTATATTATTCATATAATAACGCTTTTGTTTACTAAATATACTAATAAAATAATAATACAATATACAATATAATAAATTAATAATAATACATATATACCCTTGACCATTTCTATTTCATTATTTTTAGAAGAACTATATATTATTATTATTATTATCATAAAAGTTTTTTTTTTGCTATACAATAATTTATACGCAGTCAAAACAATAATATAATATATTTATAGAGTAAAGTATATTTTGAATAACATGTTTATAGTAACCCACATTAAGATATATGTATGCATGCATATATCGAATATAGAATCATGTTTAATATTCTTTTATCGTTTTTATCTATATATAGTATTTCATTCATTATTTACAAAACATATATCGTATATATGCAAATTATGTGAATATATATATAGAATAGAGTTTGTCTAGTCTACCTACATTTATCTTTACAATTTCTGTTATACAATCGGTATACAACAAAATTTAATAATGTTACAATTTTAATGCAATTTTGTATTTGGTATATTTTAAAAAGATTGTATATTCTGTTTTAGTTTTATTTTAAATATTATAATAATTCGCAATTAAATCAATTCATTTAAGAACCATCAAAGAATTACAATAAAAATTATATCTTAAATTAAACTAAAACAATATTTTCTATAATTTTAACCAAAACTTGAAATGTTTTTGAAACTTGAAGTATTTTTTATTTTGTATGAATTTTGTTTTGAAACCTTTAAAATATTATTTTGAAACCTTTAAAATTAGAGTTGTTTTTAGTAAAGAAACTAAGAAATTATGATTGTATAATTCTATATACGTATTTGAATCTAATAGGAAAAGCCTTATTTGAAATTTTCACATCACGAAAACACATTACTAAAATTTGTTATATACAAAATAATTCATCATAAAACTATATACCATATAGTGTTTGCGATAATGAAATATTTCATATTATATTACATACGATTATAGATTATTAATGTCGTAAACTTTTTTTTTTTTTGGTTTATTTTTTAAATTAAAAATTTATAAGCAAAACCTTATATAACAAAAAAAAATTACCAACCATATATAGCCCCGAATATAATAATAATAAATATTAATCGATTGTTGCGCTTTTGTTTTTTGTTTCCAAAAACATATAAAAAAAAAGTTTGTTTCGCAGTTATTTTACAATGTATCCGCATGTACTATACATTATATTTAAATTCATTATATATATAGATAGATAATGTAATAAATATCATAAGGATTAAAAAGGATTATATAACCGAAAAGGACTAAAAATGTAAAAAAAAAAAAAGTAAATATAATAAAAAAGGATATATAAATGAATATTATGATTATTAAAAAATCTAAAAGGTATATACATACATATATAGATTTTTTATAGTGTAAAAAAATGTAATAAATATAATGAAATTGATATCTGAAATTACCTGTTGCTTACGGTGATTTTGTGATCTATAGATATACAAATATATCTGTCTGTATCATAAATAAGTCCATATCTATATATTTATTTCAATATTTGATTATACATGAATTTTTTATACAATTTAAATATCACCTGTTACTTTTTTATTATTATTATCAGGTTTTAGGGTAAGAACCTATATACATTTCGTATAATTTCCTTATGATAGATGAGATTATGAAATCCATTTTTTTTTGGTTTTTTTTTACTAGTCTACATATTTCATAAGATAAGATTTCGTTTCGTTTCTTTGCTGATTAAGTTATATTATTACGAATATTTGATGTGCCAAAACATCCCTTGGAAATTTTTTGTTTTTCGCTCCTTATTGTCTTTCAGATTTTCTTAGAGGTTTTCAGAAGATAAATTTATGATTTAGATTAAATAAAATCTCATTCCTTCCACTAACTCCTCCATATACAAATGTAAGTGATATTTCAAAAATATCTCGTTTGGTTTTTTGCAATTCATGTACTTGCAAATATTTTTAGATCAACGTTTGACAAATTAAAAAAAAAAATTGCATCAAAGAATTTTTTCAATAAAATCATTTTCACCTCGTCTCATATACATACATAATTCACGGGGTTATTATGATGGGAACTTAAATATATATAGTATAATATATATTAATAAGTGGGGCACATCATTTTATAGTAAACTTTTATAAATTTTTTACATAATCAAGTATATATATAGGTATAAATGTTAAAGATTATGGTTTTGTGTGTGTGTGTGTGTAGTTAAAACAGAAGATCCACTTCAGTAATACGTTTATATATATCTATATACAATTTTATCTAAATGAAATTTAGCGGTTAACAACATACTTATGATGAATAATTACATATATCTCGAGATCTACTAAATACAGATATAAATTATATATATAAAATGGGAAACATTTTTCAGTGATTATACTTCAGTTTGATATCATTATATGTATATAATTATGTATATAGAAATAAATAAATTTTAATCTTTTATAAAATTTTATCAGATTTATAATCTATATGCTATATATGCGAGGATTATATTTTTATTTATATCCTCACATAATTCAAAACACATAAATTGGATTTATATTTAGGAAAATATTTTTATTTTTTATGAATTTAATAATTGCATTCTGATAATTTGGGTTTTTTTGTTTTTTATTTTTTGAAAATCAACGAAACATTTTCATCAACTATAAACTTATTTTTATGATTATCATTTGAAGAAAACATTTATTAGGAAATATATATTAGTTAAGGTCAGATGATAATAAGATTAAAATCAATTCAAATTTAAAGTGGTTCTTAATATTTATTATACTATATAAATATTCTCGTATATATATATATATATTGAGTATAAATTATAATAAAAAATTTTATTCTTATATTTAAACTGTAAACATTTTACAATAAAAGGGGAGAGTTTTTTTTTACTTATCATTACTTTTTTCTATATATATAGTAGAGCGAAAAAAATAACAAAATTACATGTTTTTATAATTTGCACTTTGCAAAATGTATTATTTTTGCATATATATTTTTTGTTTTTTTTTTTTTGTATGTGATTAAATATAGCTTTATAGAGTGAATATAGGTATGAATATAAATTCTTATAAAAAAGTCGTTATATTATTCTTTCAAAAAAAAAAGAAAAAAAAGGGAATAAAAAAGGCGCCATCATCGTATTACATCAATTTTTTATTTACCAATAAAATTTTGTCATTTTTATATGCGTGTGTTTTTTTTTCATCGTCTTTTCTTTTGATATTATAAATATTTTATTCATACAAATTCATTCTATATGCATATATACATTTATACTGTATATATAAATAGATAGCATAATATATGCTTTTACCATGCTTTTATCCTATAACACATTCATTCCATTAATGTAGCGTAAAAATATACTTATAATAAAAATAATAATAACAATAATAAATGCCGAAAAAAAACACATGATATACAAAATATATACCATCAGCACCTTGTTATTCTTATTATATAATGCATCCTGATGATGGTAAAAAAAAAGAAAGAAGTCTTATATATTTATATGTATGATGTGTTTTATTAGCTTCATAGTCTATATATATATAGAGAGAAACCTTTTTTTTTTTTAATAAAAACTAACCAAAAATGTAAATAAATTCAACCCTATACATAAATATATACTACTCGGTGCTGTAATAATAATACTAATAGTAATGATAAAAATAAACAAATATAATAATAATAATAATAATGATTATGATGGATACAATTTTAATGGCAATATTTTTTATGTTAAATACTGATATTATTGTTATATAATACATAATATTCAAATGGACATGACACATAAATATTTAATTTAAATATATTATATTTTATGTTTTATATTTCATGTATGTATATGAATATTTAGCAGTAATATTGTTGAATTATTTTTGCATAACATTTTAATATATAGTATTAATAACATTATTTGTATTTAGATTATATTGAAATGTATTTTCATAATTGATTATAATATTTTATACTGCATGATATATTTATTTATATATACAAGGATGATGATTGAAGCAATAAAGGTAAAAATAAATGTAAAAATTATACATTTAAAAGCAATTATTATATACATATATAAATATGCGAATATTAATATTCTTTTTATAAAGGCCATAAAAAAATATATATTTTATCAGAATAAATACAAAACAAAACTAAGGCGGAGATGAGAAATTGATAGCTAGATTTCCCAGATGATAGGATATTCTGACCGACACAAGTCTAATTAGCTGATTTATAAAAGAAAAAATTGGTCGTGCACCAAAGTAAATTTTCTATTTTTTTAATTACGTACCAATTAATTTTCGTTTTTCTTCGAATAATTTAAACATGCAATCCTTAATTCTTAATATTTCATAGAAGAAAATTTGCAAATCGCCCTATTGGTTCAAAGGATATTTGGCCGATTTTCTATACAGCGTACAGTGAGAATTCAAAAAAAATTTGCGATAATATTTAAAAGTGAACGACCAAATTAAATTGGGAGAAAAACTATGGATGGATATATTCGATAAATTCAAAATTTGGAAAATTTAATTTTCCTGAATGTTTTTTTTAAAAAAAAATTCTTGTATTTGTAGAATAATTAATATGCTTTTAGGCATGTGCCTTTCGAAATATCCTTTTAGTAACATATGGGTATAACACATTTCCATCTCCGCTTATGCAAAACAACAAAAATATATTTGCATTATAAAAAATTCAATTTTATAAATGGAAATATAATTTCTATTTTATAAGAAAATTAAATTTTACAAAAAAAAAAAAATACTAATGCAAAAAAAAAATTTTCCAAAGAAATTGGAGATGATGCGATGCTATTTAAAAATGTATAAATAAATTATTATTTGCATCAATAAGTAAATATAAATTCAATTTGAAAATTAGATATTTTTGTTTTTGTCCTCTGTAAATGTTAATTTTTGTTGCATGTGGTGCAAAAAGATAATGAAAATACAATTTACAATTTTTTTTCCTTAACCAGAATATAGTCTTTTTATTATATTTTTTGAAATTTTCTCTCGATTTTCTTTAAATTGATACTAAATTTTATTTAAAATTGTAATGTTTATTGATTAAAAGGAAAAAATAAAAGATTTTTAATATTATAAGCTTCGGAAAATGCATCAGAGCATTTTTTTTTTACAAATTATAGGAGCAAATAAATCTTTAAAATGTTACAATATTGTGTACAAACTCAACCCAATAACTTCTTTTAATAATACAACTATCTATACGGCAGTATCCAAAATAAATAACCAATTCTATTTTTAGGTTTTATTTAATGAAATTGAAATTAAATTATATATATATATATAGTTGAAATTTTATGTTTATATAAAATATTTCATAAACAACCCCTTTTTTTTTGAATAAATACGAACAAAAAAAAACAATTTATGATAAAACTTTTCCATATAAAATAATATTCCCTTTTCTACCCCAGAGGGTAATTGCAATTTTTTTTTTTTTATTTTTAAATTATTTTTGCTTATGTGTAAATTTTTAATTATATATAGGTGGATATATAAACTGTGTAAAAATACCTTATTCCAATGTTCATTTATATACGCTCTCTATAAAATATATGGTAAAAATTCATCATTTTACTCGATTGTATATTTTTTTTTACAATATATAGAAAAGAAAGGTAATATTTTGAAGAAAAAAAAAATTAAATTTATACCATTATACAATTTAATTTTGTATTTTATTTTAATTTTTATGTTGAATATTTTTTCATGTGTGAAACATAAAAAGAAGAAAATAAATAGGGGAGCGAAATCCTTTAAATACGCATTATAAATATATACCAATATAGGCAATTTAATAGTTATATAATATACAATATATAAATACATCGATGAATGTTTAAAATCTTTTACGAATATCTACACAAAATTTCTTTCTTCTTTCAAATGTTGTATTTTTTTTCTGTACCACCGCGCCGTAGTATACTGATATACGTAACGTAAATATATAAACGCTTACCGTGCCAAACAAAAATCTATATATTTTCTATTGTGTCTATCTATACATGTGCCAATTTTAGCTAAAATTAAAAATATATTCATATATGTTTTGTATATATGATATATAAATACCAAATTTATTTTACTACCCAAGATATATAAACTTATATACAATATTCACTATGCGTATATATAAATAAACGACACATCGTGTGTGTATGCAATGTGTATAAAGTGAATATATATTTATTTTTGTATATAAACCCCTTGTGATTTTTTTTTGTTCATCTCATTTTGTAAATGTACAATCATAACAAAAAAAAAATAAAAAATAAAATAAAGAAACGTAATTTACAAATTTCATCTTTTTCATCCATTGATTTTTGATTTCCTTTTATTTTATTTTATCTTTTTTAGTATATAATCTATACCTATATTTACGGCTTGATATACATATACTACAGAGTTCATCATGTATGCTTTTAACATTGTGAATATTTAGTCTCAAAAACAAAAACAAAATTTATTCATATAAACAATATATGAATTGATAAAAAAAAATAAAATATATATGTAGTATATATATGGAAAAGAAGAAGAAAATTACGTGAATTGTCTTTAAGATTTACAAAGGGAAAATAAAAATAAGAAAATTTAAAATTGATTTCCGATATTTTAATATATTGGAAATAAAACCAAACACAAAAACTTAGGAAAAAAAAAAGTGGATATATGCATATACATTTTGTTGATATATATAACATGTATTTGGAAAAGATACGTATACGACAAAAAAAATTTTACAGTCCATTGCACATAGTTGTTATTATACCATACATATATATAAAAAATAGAATATATACTAAATATTTTTGATAAATATCAAATTTTTCTTGTTTTTTTATTTTGTAATTTTGCATCTTTACATTTTTCATGTATATATGATCCTTTTTTTCGATTACTGATATGAAATATACAATAACAGCCGATAGGAAATGTGTGTTTTTTGTTATTCTGTATTCTTCTATATAAACATACATACTAATTTCGTATTGGCACTTTTGTATATATTGTTTCCACCATTATAATGATTTTTTTTTTGCAACAAAGTTACATTCTTTGAATATATATTTATTAGAATAGATACATAATTTTTTTTGTTTGTTATTGTAATTTTTATGCATATATTATATAGTAGAAAAAAGGGAAAAATATAAATGTTTTATTACATGGAAAATTTTTATGTAATTTGAAGAAATTATTTAAATCCATATATACAATATCCTGGTGTAAATGATGTTTATATAATAAAAATAATAATAATAATAATATAATGTAAAATAAATAAATTTTCCTTTAATATTTGTTATATGCATATTATTTAAGAAAAATTTGACAAATTGTTTATTATATAAACTACCAGGATCAGCGATATCTTTGGAACAAATTTAGCGATATCCAAATTTTTCTTTATCAGAAATTAGAAATTCATTAACATTTTCAAATTATTCAAAGAAAATGAAAATTTAAGGAAAACGATGGATTTGTTTTAAAATATATGATAAGTTGGACTGTGCAGAAAATTTTGTTTGAAAAAATCTATACGTTTTTATTCTGTAATTAATATATTTTATACACTTTAATAGAAACATTTGGGTCAAAATTACAAATTTTAAACATCACACCATTTTGTTGATTCCCATACAAATAAACTTATACATGGATGAACACGCTTTTAAGTAATTTATAAATATTTTCTATAACAATGAATTCAATTACCATTTAAATATAATTAAAAGGAAAATTATCGATAATCACAGACAGACGACAAAAAGAATTTAATTTCGCATTCATAAATACCAATTTCACAGGCTGTTATATATTTATTTATTTATTTTTTTTATACAATATCATGTTTATATTGCTATATATAAACAACAATATTATATAATTTATTAAATGAAAGTGTATATATTGAAGAACGGAAAGTAATTATACCATTTATATATTGAAACACAGACATTTGCTGCGTATTCTTTCTAAAAACATACATTCATAATATAATATGCACTGTTGTAAATAATATCATAATAAAAAAAATAAAAATAATCATTCAATGAAATGATGTAAAGTAAATTATAAATAACACGGATTATATACTTATACTACGATATTTGTCGATTTATAATAACTTAAGAATTTACTTTCATTAACATATTCATATGTTTAACTTTGCGGCTGGAACCTATCGCGGCGTATTCGTTCGTCATCATATATTGGTTTATTTATTTTTACATTACATATATACTTGTATATAGTATAAAATAATGATTTTATATATATTTTGTTAAATCATGATTTATATTTTCCCATTAACTATACATATTTTTGTATTTATATAAAATTTATTCACAAGTATGAATAATTCACTAAACTATTTATGTATCTATATATATATTAATCCATCATCATTAATTGTATATATACATTTTGCAAAATTCTTATAACGTATATATTCATTTTTTTACAACTTTAATTGTAAGATTATATATCGCCGCGTGTATTTGTACATATTTTTTTTATATACACATAATAATATAAGATTTTTGTAGAGAATTTATATAAATAAGTTTGAATTTTTTTTTTTATATATAATACCCATAACCGGATATTTTAATGTATAGATATATAGTATATGTAAATTGGTATTCAAAAATTTAACGTATATCAATAATAATGTTTATAAAAATAAAAATTAGTCAGTTATTTTTTTTGAAGTCATATCATTGAGTTTATAACCACACAAATCACCGCATTTTAATCATATTATTATTTTGTAATATATATCAATTATCAACCAAAATATATGTGAGAAAATGCAAAACAAAACAGAAAAAAAAAAAATTTTGGAAAATTTTCAATTTAATTGGTGATCCTTAGAAATATAATATAAAAGAATACTTAATATATGTATATAATGAGAATTGTGATTTTATGTAATTCACAAGATTAACATAAAATCACAATAATCTATATACAATGTGTATATTATTAAAAACAAAAACAAAAAGAAATAAATTACTATATTTAGAAGTACCCTTTTTATAATTTTTTTTTATATATAGGTTTTATAATTCATTACATTGAATTTTTATATTCATTTATTTATTTATTTTTTGTTAAAAAACACCATTCATCCTACGCATTTACGTTACATTTAAATATCATCTGAAATTTTAGTTTCTTGGGTTTGGGTTAGGTCATGCATTTTATAAAACAAAAAAGCATATAGTCTGCGTATATATGTACTAACATATAGAGTGTTAATAATATCTGTAATATTTGATATACATATGGTTATATAATATACTTTATTTTTTATGTCTTATGTTAATTTTGTAAAGGTTTGTTATATATATGACATTTATATAGAGGAAAAAAAGGGCTATTTATATTATGTACTATATATATATATAAATGCATATTAAAGATATACAGACGTAAACAACATATATATAGCTAACCACCTACACGCAGACATTTGTTTTTACTTTTGATATTTATTATAATAATTTTGGTTTAGAATCATACCTACATATATTGAATATGGTATTAATTTTTTTAATGTTTATGCGGTTCATATTCATTTATATATATATAGTATATATACTAAATGATATAGATATATTCAACCTACGTTGTATTCATTTACATTAAGAGAAACATTTTATGGTATATATATATTTCATATATGATATGTATTAAAAAATATATAAAATTTATCAATTTATACTAAATATATCGCGTTGTGGATGCGGTTATTTTATCTAATATACCTACTATATATAAATAATATATGAATGCGTATATTTTCAAAATGAAATTTCATTAATTATTATTTATTTTTTTTTTATCTTAATATACCTGGGATTTATTAAATTATACTTTATATATATATATATATATAATATACAGCAATTGAAAGTCCTTTTTTAACATTATAGAAAAATGTATTCGTGGTAGGTCTAAATTTAAAAATTAAAGTAAAATACTATATAGTGATTTAAAGAATTTATCAAACATTTACCATTTAAAAAAATTCATTTCATTTTATTTGAAAATTTTAAAACAATATGTGCAATATCATCATTGTTTTATAAAATACTTTTTTCCTATATATAAAATATTCTATATCTCCTCTATACAAATACCATTTAGAATATTCTAAAACTAATTTAATTTATATATTGTATATATGTATATAGGATAGAGATAAATAATAAAATTAATTATTTAAAAACATTCTAAAAAATATTTTTATTTTTGCATTTAAATGTACACATTATACTTTTTTTTCTCATTCTTATAACAAATGTATATAGATATTATATTTCTTAGACGCGCGGTTATATTGAGAACATTCAACATATAAAACAAAAATATAATGATAAAAAGACATACAATAATACTATAAGAATAAATATATATATTAATAAAAAAAATAAATACACCTTTCCATACATAAGATAAAAACCATAACATAACGACATAACATAACATATATAAAGTATTGTATATATGATTGGGGTTTTTGTTAGGCCAGGAGAGTTAGCGCATAAAAACCTGTTACTTACTTATATAAATAAAATACATATATCTGAATAGTTAGCTACAGAAAAAATATTATATATTGCTTTTTGATATTTATTTTTTTTAGTATTATATTTAGCGATACACTTGGCGATACACATAAATTTATTGTAATTCTTTTTCTTTTTTATTTAAACATTTCTTATGGTACATGTAAAATGACTATATTTTGATGTTTAGTTTTGAAAATTTTCAATTTATTCGATTTTTATTGATCATTTTTCTCGTGTCATGAGATTTTTTGCAACTAAAAATGCAAAATGTGTCATTCGGTTAGTTGTTTAGTATCACTGAATTCGTTTCGGAGAACATCGCTTAATACCCCTCCCGCACAAATCCCAATGCTAATTATAAATCACAATTTGTATCTATCAAATCAACTTGGTACTTTGTATTTGAAGGTTTGATGTATAAAGAATCGACTTCTGTATGGGGGAATTTTTAATAACTCAAATTGTTTCAGCTGATCTCGCTTAGAATTCAAGAGATTATAGGGGAATTAATTTGAACCTATATTATTTTATATAAATTATATGAGAAGTTCTTTGTACAAATATATAACCATATTTTATTTCCCAGGCCTTACATAATAAGTATTTCTCCTTCTATATGTATTAATCTATATAGAAGAGTTTTTTTTTGTATTATTCACATTATTGTATCTTTGTGTTTATTTTTCGCTTTTGAGGATATATTTACTATATATAGAGATATAAGTAAAAAAAAAAAGAAAAAAGTATTTCATATATAAATTTTTAGGTTTTTACCTTTTATTTTGTTGGATATATAAATTTTAAAATATTATGTTTGTGTGATATCAAAAGACTATATATATATAAAAAGAGGACTGTTTTGTGGTGGTGATGCTGCTGCTGATGATGTTGCTACTATAATATCTGCTAATATATATTAATACATAATTTATATTATATCCATATATATATATATATAAGAAGCATGAGAATGGAATGCTGAAGTGTTTCATTTATTTTTTTTTTTATTTATTTATCTTTTCTTTATTTTTTTTTTATTCCGTCATATGATATAACACAGAAATCGGTTTCTTATATTTTCAATATTCTCATATGTTTAAATATTTACAAAATGTACGATAAATTCATCAAACCTATATATATATATATATATATATATATATATATATGATATGATTTACAACAGAATGTAATAAATTTATGATAATAAAATAAACAAAAATAAAAAAAAAATCTGTTTTCAAAAATATATTCCAATAATTTTTGGTTAATTTCACTCATTTAATATTTTAATATTTCTTTTAAAGCAAATGTTCACAAACATTTTCGTTTTTTTTTTAAATTTTAAATTTCAACGATATGTCGCTTTATATATGGTTGTATTTTCGACGAATTTATACGTTGAAATACCTTTATTATTTTATTATTTTAATTATATAGATGTATATAATATATTATAATATATAATATATTATATATATTGACGAAGGTATAATTTATATCTTTACAAGTTTGTTTTTTACCGGTAAAATACATTCACTAAAAAAATGAAATACAGAAGCTGTTTTTTGAAAATGAATATTTCTTTACATGCATATAGAAAAAAAATGTATATATATGTGTTCGTTACACCTGATTATCTCTCTGTATATATTAATATATATATACGCACATACCAATCATACAAATAAATTAATTACGTTTAGATATACGAATCGATTTGATGTTACACAGCATAAAATCTGAACAGATTAATATATATATCTATATATGTTTATATTCAATCAGTTATTTTAAATCAATTATTTTTTTTGATGAGTAATGATTATTTGTAAATGTTTATTTTTTTTTGTCTAACATTTTTAAACGATTTCATTTTTGATTCATTCATTTATATTCGTTAATTCAGTTTCGTGCAAAACTATATATGTAATATTTAAATGTGCAAGAATATACTTATTTTTTAAACCATATTATTATGTATATGGTCTTATATGAAGTGTTCACAAGAAACAAAAATGTTATAAACAAGGTCTTTTATACATTTTTCAAGGAAGAAGTTTTATTTTAGCTTCTTATATATTGAATTTTATTTATATACCATATAGATACATGTGAACTAAACATATTTGTGGTCTATAGTTTGGAAGAGAAATACATGTGTAATTATTGTTCTTTTTATTCTTCGTCAATATATTATAAAACAATTTTTTTTTATATTAGTATTTTTTTATTTATTCTATCCCAGCACGCAAGATGATTCGCGGATGATTCGCACATCGTATTGCGAGGAAGATAAAGTTTATCGCGGAAGATATCATCTTCTTATCGAATTCGTAACCTCATTCGGGAAGGATTGTGTCCCGAATGCAATACTTCTTGGTGTATTGCTTTCTTATTCCATACGTAATACGAAAGCGAAACACCAAGAAGATTAATAGAAGATATCGCTTAAATATCCTCTTAAGTATCATCCGCGAATTGCGTGGAAGATGAAAATTGCACTTTTTAGTTCACTTTAAATTAATTGCACTTTAAAATATTTTTAAGGGAATTAATATTAATAAAAACTGTAAAACACTTTAACAATACAGTATCGAATGACTATTGATTTAATTTGATCTGATTTCTCGGTGAATCTTTAACAAGAATAAACACGTTTCAATATTCAAAGTGACCCTATCATTTATTTATCTTCTACGCGTATCATCAATATTACTTCTTGGCGAAAAAAAGAAGATGGATTCATATTTTAGTTTAGGATTTAGTTTTTTTCTTTTTATCAGCTGGAAGACAAATACGTAATACATATCGTTAATTTATTGCGATTTTTTCATACAGAAGAAAAAATAAATATCTGTTATTGCTATTTTATCCTCACGGCAACAAAAGAGAAATTTTCAATGATTTGTGTTGCTCAAATATTGCTAAGGCAATAAATAGAAGACATCCTCTTTTTATCGTGCAGATGATTTATCTTCCAAATGTATGCTGGGATTGTTTACAATATGTTTGGTTGTTGCGGTATTAAAATTACTCTGTTATATTTGTAATCGTATTTATATAATAAAAATGTGTTGATTATAATTGAAATTATTTACAATTGTTAATTTTTAAATATTCTGAACCTTGAACGCAATGACGTTAATAATAATAATTTATTTACTAACAAGATGACAAATAAATAATCATCAAAGATGATATTTTTGTGAAATTATAATATTTTTCAATTCAGCAATGAACCAATGTACGTAATTACGTATTAATATTCATATATGATTCATTGATCATATTTTCTCATAATGAAATGTGTATTAAGTAAATACAATTGCCATAGAAAAATTCGGGAAAAATAACATTTAAAAAATATACATATGTATAAATTTAGAATAGAGGAAATTAATGTATACATATATTATTTATGAACATATGGTTGAATGTATAATATAAAACGATGTAATAATTTGAAATAATAAAGTATATTGAATATAGAATATAAATTATATATAATAGAATAGATATAGAATATAAATTAAAATTATAATAACAACAGAAAACTCTCATTAATTATACGATGCATAACAAATTTATTTATATATATTTTATTACATAAATATTAAAATTTATTAAGAGTGTAACATTAAAAAAATGTATAGATTCATCGGTTTTATTTTTTTTAATAAAACATTATTTTTTCATATTCATTAAATAAAAAAATATATATTATAAATAAAAAAGTGTACAACTCACATTTGATGGAATTTATCACATGATAATTATGAAATTCAAATATTGTATAGATAAACAGACTCTTAAAATGACTCTTACCTGAAAATAATTAAGAAAAAAATAAAAATATGTTAATAAGAATAGGATATAATTTTAATAAAAATATTATATTTAGATATTAAATATTCAATAAAATAATTCAATAAAAACTTAAATTTTAAAATAATAATAATAAATAAATTATATTGCAATTATAATAAATTATTGTTTAAAAACTATACTCTGTTTCGAATGTTAGAAATTATATATTCTAGACTAATTTCAAAGTTTCAATCCAATTCGCATTTTGGTTTTTTGTAACTCATATATAAAGGCTTGGAAGAACTCTTTTATTTTGAACTGCCTTTTCTGGACCATTCATCAACTGTCATACCGTCATACGTTTTAATTTCTTCCTTTTTTTTATATAAATAATTGTTTTAACTTGTAAGAGCAATGTTATGGTTAACAGCATCCTTTAAAAGTAATATTATAGGACGGATAGTCGTCCGCGAAACAATCATGAATACTCAAAATATGTCCAAAATGATTAAACTACATAATAATAAAATTACATTTGAATAACACATTCCTAAATAACTATAAAGATGTGATTTTATGATTGCAATGGAACCGGTAAATATAGCCAGGAACGTATTATAGATTAAACATCGAACTCTATATAGTTATCCACTTTTATCTATATAATATTTACAATATAATTCGAAACAATTAAAAAAAATAGTACTAAATAAAAATAATACGGATCTTTTTGAAAAACATTCAACAACAAAATTTTATAAAATAAAATTGCAGTTGAGCCAATTGTTATATACATTTTTTCTTAATACATTGATATCACATTAATGATTCGATATCATTTCTTCATTTAGTGTTTCAATACAACAAAATCAACAACAACAATATTAAATGTTAAATATATTGTAATTCTATACAAAATATAAATAAAATCCCAGAAAATATATAAAAATGTGTATATTATATTATAAGCACATACCTTTAAGAACTACCAAAGAATAAAATCAATATCAGGATATGTCTGATAAATCTAATCTTGAATAATTGGTTCCATCATTAATTTATTGAAAAACTACCAACAGATATGAATATGAAACGATGCACAAAAACACATTTACACAAAATAAAAACCACAATACGATATTTTTGTTCATATGAATACAAATCGAATACCGTTTTTATTTATGAGATTTATATATGAAATTAAAAAAAAAACATTTTTTCAATATTTGATAAACCCAAATTAAATGATAAATGTGATTGAACTCTTTATATTATAGCATTGGACGCGATCTATTCGTTCCCGTTTTTTTTTCATGAAAACATAAGAACGAAATAACTTTATTTTTTAGATTGCACTTCTTTTAAACATTATTCTATTTTATTCCCGAATTCAATGGATTAAAAATTATGAACTTCACCTATACGAACGATTAAAACAAAAAAAAAATTATTTTTTTCATCACATTTTTAAGTTTAAGGTTTTCGTAAATTGCAAAAATGAAATTATTTTGATGATTAATTATATATTATTATAATAAATTTAATTGTTTAAACGAAAATAAAACACCATTAAAAAAACAAACACTTTTAAATAAACCATTTAAATTGATAGAAACTTAATGAAATACTAATGATGATATTATTCAATATTTGTTGAAAAAATTATTATAATGTAGTATGTACCGTTTTAATGTCTGGAGAAAAAAATTATTATAAAATATAATAAATAGAATATACGGTACTAATATATTGTACTATATAATCGCGATCTATATATGATCATCGCATATACAATATAATGAAATGTAACAAAATTATGACCTATGCCGGATGTGCGATGGTATGCTTATAGGAATATTATAATATGAGAGGGTATCAATACAATATAATACGCAAGTTTACATATACATAATAAACCATCAATAGAACAATTTAATAACTGGATTAATTGAATGAATATTTTTCCATGAGTTGGGTTGATAAAAAAGTAATTTCCAATTTGTCTATGCAAGGATAAAATTAAAAATCTATATGCAATTATAAATAGATTTGTATATTTGCAATTATTATATTAATTTTCATTCAACCACAACATTTTTTCACGTGCAATTTTGAATTATATGTGAACAAAAATCAAGTGTATATAATCTTAAGATGAAAGTATGGTCGAATTGGCAGCGAAGCCGCAGATTTTCAAATAAAATTTCACTTGTAAATTCAACAAATTACAAGTGAAATTTGCTTTTTATTAGGGGGACGTGGTTGTTTGAATGTTTGGACAGTCGACGATGAGACATACCATATATTCCTGCAACGATGTTCCCCGAAGGTTTATATATATACGGACCGCGCTGGCGTTTCTGCCAGCTGTGGTTTGTGTATATATATTCCCGGGTATCCCATACGGGGTACCCGCTCTACATCCGAAAATAACTGTACATTTCTATCGTTGAAAATTACATATAAAATAAAAATGATAAAAATATAAAATCAAATAAAAAAAAATGGTTTTCGTATTATATTTTTTTCATTTTATCCCCTATGTAAGTTTCAACGATAGAACTTTTATCTGGGGGAACTTGGTTCAAATCCTGGTGTTGTAAAATATATTTTTTTTTATTTTATCTAGTAAAATTTTTTTATTATTCATTTTATTTTTATTAATTGACAATAAAAATGTAGGAACGAAAATCCCTGATGAAAGAATTGTTAATTTAATTCAATAAAAAACGTTATGGAAAATCCCATAAAATGTATAATCTTTTTATATAATATGCATATACTTTTAAGGACTAACAAGGACAAATAATAAAATCATTATCTGAATTTGTCTGATGAATCTAATTCGAGCAATTGGGTTGCTTAATTTGTCTTTCGGTATATTATTTTTATAACGAATTTTCACGGAACGCATCTCTATATAATTATTCTATATACAAAAAAAAATACATTTTTTCAATTAGTTTTATGGAAAGAGATATATAAAAATACATCATCTATAATTCTGTTACATTTATTTATCTAACCCAATATAATTGTTGTTCTAATAAAGAACGCAACATCGCAATCCATCTATATCTAATATATCTTGATGATATGCCGAGTCAGATAAGTATATATAGATACAAAATTAATGTAATAAATTAATTAATTTTGAAATATATCATAATGTAAACAAATTTTATATTGTAAAATAAATATATGTATGTATATATTAAATTTTAAATTGAAACATGGTATAACTTTGTATATATATACAAATAATATTATGTATTTATTTTCTATTTTTGCTTTTCTATCAATATCTATTATACATATATAGATCTTTAATCTAAACAGACAAAACAATCTTTATATAATTAATAAATCTATAATATAGCTTAAAAAATATAAAAAAGAGGAAATCAATAAAATATTTCTCGAAGAAAATTGAAATTGTATTTTTTTTAATTCTATGAATTAAAAAAAATTGAATATGTGTATATGCATATACCATTAAAATTAAATAAATTATATACACCAATTATACTTTATACATAGGGCATTATATTTTATACAAAAATTATTAAATTATACATACATATTTAAATATGTATATACTACACTACATATATATAGATTGAATTAAATCTTTAATCATTTTCAATCAATATAATTTTTTATGAGAAAAATATTATAAGATTATTTTTGGGATGCATATAAATAAGCATATTCTTCTTGTATTTACACATACACTATACAGAATACAGTATTGTGTAAATAAATGCAAACCTAAAAATAATTGAATAAAATTAAATAATGATTAATGCTCTATAAAAAGTCAATTGTAAGTCGCAAAATATTTGACGGGGATGCTTCAGTTTAATCCATTATATTGGCAACAATTGGGATGCGATTAATTCAGCTCAAAATATATAAATATGGAACCAAAACAAAACTGCGCTCCCTCCTATTCAACAGAGGGATTGTTGAATCTCATTCAAAACCGCTAAGATATATTTTGGTAAAAATTTCCATTACATAATATTCGTTTGGTAAAATTATGAAAGCTATGAAAGCCAGTAAGATACATACATGAAATGAAGAATTTCATCAATAACAAATGGTATAATTCAGTTGTTGAATGAATAAAAATTTTTATAATTTGTCGAATCAAGAGGACACATGGCTTATAATCTATAGAAATAAGAAGGAGGACGCAACAGAAAATATTAAAATATATGTAATTTTTTTTAATTAAATATATAAATAAAAACATACAAAAATATTTTGTGAATATAGATTTGTGCTTTTATATATTGATTCAAAAATAATCGTTTTCATTCAGAAACATTTTAACCATTTATGTAAAATTATTGATTTTTTTTTATTATACATTTCATATATTTACATATTAATTTTCTTAATTAGAATCATATTATATACAAAAAAAATATGTTTGTATAAAAAAAACAATGAAATAAACAACTCTATTTAAATTATATATTCGAAAATTCTCTTCAATGGAATTAATTTTAAATTTATGACTATTTAAGTTAAGTTAAGTTTTATAAAATATAGTATTTCAATATACAAAATTTAAATTCTTTTATAAATAATGTAATGTTTTTTTTTTATTAAAGAAAAGATGTGTCGAAGGGCACTGCCCTTTTGCTTATATGCTTGATGATACACTTAAACGAAAAGTGTATAAATTATAAATATAAATTGTATATTTGATTGCTCGCGTGTAATGTTCATTATATACAATAAAAAAAAAATATAAGTACTTTCTGTGCATTTACCATGTACTCACTTTTTATATACAATATATAAAATATATTAAATTGTTTGCTTATTTTATGTACAATCCATCCATATACGAGTATATAAAAAAAATACATTTATTTTTTTTGTTTTGTCTTGATTTTCAAAGAAACACAAAAGAATTCACACACATATAATTTAAGTTTATTATATTGATTATATATTTTTTATTCATTATAAATTTATAAATTGATTCGTTGTATGTATACGGTTTATATATATGTAAACATATATGTACATATTCAAACGATTATGTTATACTTGGTGTTTTTTATTCTGTCTTTTTTTTTTGAAAGAATTTCTTCTTAAACTTTTATTATACCTGAATTTCAAAACAATATCAACAATTATTCAATTTATCCTAAAAAACGTTGAAATTGGATTGTGAAATTTTAAAATTGAACGGAAAATGGTATGTAATATGCTAAAAAAAGGGTATAATAAAGTTGTTCTTTTTATCATTTTTTTGATTAAACACTTTGTTAACAATAACATTCAATTGTCTTTATATAAGACAATATGGTATTTCATTTAATGTTTTAACTATAGCTTTAAAACTTATATATGCATTTATATAAATGCACTTTTCTATTGTATACAAATTTTTTCATTCAAGAATTTATATGTTTCATATAATAGAATCATTCTACTAGAAAATGCCATATATAATTGATTTTTCACTAAAATATTTTGAATTTTTATTACAGTAATATACAGTATTAACTTACACAGCGAAATAACTATAAATGCATTTGGATTAAAAGTTATGCCGAAGTATTTAACTTAAAATATATTCATTAAAAAAAATAAAACTTCATATTATATAAGAATTTAAACAACAGTATATAAGAATTTATTTATAAATATAGTAATTTAATAAAAATAATTTTAATCAGAAATTGTTTATAAATATATAGAAATTTTCATTCGTATATTTATATATAAAGTAAATTATTTGTAAAAACTTTCTTTTGTTTTTTTATTTTTTTAAGGAAAACATAACAAACTTTATATAATAATTTAAAATATGTTTATATAATACAATTCTCAGCCAGACACATTACATGTTAATAATAATAATAATATATATTCTTGCAAAAACGTTTTATATATACATATATATTTATGATGCGAATATATTTATTTTTATATGAAAAGTATATAGATATATACATAAGAAAATAAATACATAATAACAACATACATTTTTACACCATTTTATAATTTTTTTTTTATTATATATAAAACATTATATAGTTTTCTTTAAGAAAAAAAGTGTATATACATACATAACATAAAACAAAACAAAAATTTATGATTGTTATTATAATTAACACTTTAATTTTATTTTTAACAAAAACAAAAAGTTAATGTTTATATTAACTTTTATCACATATATAGAATTTAAATGTACTTAACTACATCCCATATACATACACTTTTTCAAGTACTATATACACGTAATACATATCTATATTTTGATAATATTAAGAAAAACATTTATTTTCATTCTCATAATCTATTAAAAATATTTGTGTATATAATACAATATAGGCGCATAGGCGGTTGTGGGAAATTGTTAGTCATATTTCCAAGAGGATATAGGATATTCTGAACGGTACATTAACTGATTTATAAAAAAAAAAAAAATATGGTCGAGCAGGTAAATTTTCCGGAAAATCGGTTTTTCTAAATTTTTAATTTTTTTAATTACAACCGCCAGGTTTGCTTAAACTTTTGTGTTTAAGAAAATTCGATAAATTAATTATATTTTGTATAAGAAAATTTGAAAATCCCCCTATTAGTTCATAAAATATAGCCGATTTTCCATTCGAAATTTGCGATACTGAAAAAGACCAAATGGTACAAAAACTATGGCTGTATTTTTGTGTGGAATTTCCACATTTCCACTAATGTGGCTTTCGAAATATCCTATCCTGTTGGTAGGATATGGCAAAAACATTTCCAGCTCCACCACTGATACAATATATTTTTATTAACCACTCATTCACATTGCCGATATTCATTTAAAAATTATGTGTTTATTTATATATTTTGGAGTTGATATTTATTCAAAATAATGTATACCTTTATATTACAGATATAAAATAAATATTATGCAATTATTTCATAAGATATAGAATTAACACATTTTTGTCTTAAATATTCATACACATGTTTGTATATTCTTAAAAATATATTCAAAACATAATTTATATAGTATTTATTTAATGGAAATGATAAATAACAAAAAAAAATAAATAAATTTAAATAATACTTAATTACGTAATCGAATAGTATAGGTGTATATTTTTGATTTTGAAAAGAGTTGATGAAATTAATTATTTTATCAACTCTTAAAATTCATTTAGTAATGATGCAACGCATAAACATCATACAAACATAAATGTATAAACGAATAGAATTTAAAAATTCATATGTTTTTTTAACAATAAATTAAAGTGTGTTTGTGTTTTTTTTTTATTGAATTATTGAAACAAAGATTTACCATCAATATTTATGAATACATAAAATCTTATATAATTTACAAAAGGATGTTTTTAATGCGTCCATATTGCAAAATATTATAAATATTTCTAAATAAACTATTAAAAAAAACCTTTGCAAACATCATTTTTCAGGTAAAATTTAAATGCCAATATGTATATAAATATATATTGCAAAATATCCTCAAAATATGTATTTGATCTAAATTTGTTTTTAAAATTTTAAAGGTATTAAAAAATTTTTGTTTTTTTTAAATAAATATACAAACGTAGAGAGAAAAAAAAATCAAATGGAATAAATTAAATGTTAAGTAAGATTTTTATCTATATATTTAAATTCATACATACAAAATTCTTACCTTAATATCTATATATTTTATTAATAAGATATCGCACATATAAATATCTATTATTATTCAAGGTTTTTATTCATTTGAAATATATTCTCATAGATTGCAATTGAATTGGTTTGTTTTTTTTTTGCTTTTAATTTACCTAAGAGACCCACAATTATATTATTTAATTTAATTTTTTTTTGGTTTCATTTTCAATTAATTTAACGTACTTTAAGATGTCCAAATATATTAAGCAAAAAAAAAATATGTTACAAATATATATACTATATAAATATTCGTTTTAAAAGTAGGTGTTATCTAAAATAATATATTACATACATATATAATGAATTTTTCTATGTTTGGAGAAAAAAAAACTTATTTCCAAATTCGCATATACATAAATTGCATTAAAGTAAAATATACCACAAAAAATAAACACTTATAAAAAAAACAGAATAACTATATGTGTATATATTTGTAATTATAAATAAGAAAAATTTTATATGCGGTATAAAAAAACTGAATAGTTCTAAATAATTAAATTTTTTTATTTACATCGTTATACAGTTGTTTTTTTTTCGATAAAAATAAACAAAAAAATATACGTTCATGATAGAAATTCAGCGTTATTTTTCGTTCTATCCATATTTTGACGGAAAGTTTCACTGCTGATACAACAACAAAATTCAAATAAAACTTTAATTGACAAATTTTTAATTTCCAATCAGTCAATGTTCATTTTGGAAACAAATTACAAAAAGTAAAAAATTACCCGTTCTTATAAGAATTTCGAAATAAAATAATTATAAGTCACTACTATATGAAGTAGCTTTTAAACAGAATACCTTACCCATAGAACATTTAGAAACAACAATAAAAAAAAATCTTATACGGAAAGATTGAAATAATTTACATATGAATGTACATTAAAAATAAAATAATTGCATTTATAATTATTTTTGTTATATATCTCATATATACTGTACGTTTTACATAAAAATAAAAGTTTATTGTGCACGGTTCATATATACAGAGTATTCCAGATCCCGAACACAAAACGCCAGGTTTTAGGTTCTTATTTGGCTTATTGGGAGTCAAATTTGTTTGTCATTCATACATTTTTATACTTTTTATCTGTGCATCATCATGAGATTTTGTGAATAACTTCCAAGCTATTAAAGATAGCGTATTTAAATATATGGCAAACGAAAGCTAATTAATGTACTGAGTCTTCAATCATTCCATTGGACGGAAAGTTATATACGGTGTCTTTTCGAGATATGATACCAAAAACTTTAGAGAACAAATCATTTGATATGTATTATTTTTACGAATGTTTTCAACTCCAAATGAGCCGCACAGATCCTAAAGATCAGAACCGGCGTATTGTGGTCGGGTAATTGGAGACCACCCGGTATATATGAAATAAAGTTTATAGTTTAATTTTTACTTTTTCTTCTTCTTCTTGTTGTTTGGTCCAAATTTGTCGCCTATAGTTTTTTCTCCATATATAGCGTTTTAATTCATAGACTATATATATATACAAATTCGTATAGATAAATATTTTTTTAAATAAAAAAATACCGCATACATTTATTTGATTTCTGTGTATATGATTTTTAATTTAAATTTTCCTACCACACGTATATCAAAATATTAACAAATATTTTTAATAAAAATTTTTATTTAGTAAATTTTACTTAAATTGCATATTTATTTATATAGAGCAAAGATATAATTGATCCCAACATGATATACGTATAGGCGAGATATATTCACAAAAGAATAAAAGGGGTAAATTTCTATATGATTATCGTATATATAGAGAGATATAGAAAAATCTAATCAATCTTACACTTCGGGTAGATTTAAACCTTCTGTATAAGATTCAATGGAAAATTATCTTAAAAACTAACAAATTTATTAAGACACAAAATATAGATTTGTTTATTATTGATTGCGAGAAATTAGACAGAAAAATTAGAAACTGATAGAAAACTATCCTAGAATCGTTCTACGGTTAATTAGTTTAAAGTTTACAAAATAAAAAACAATGGAATTTAACTTAATTTATTGTTAAAAGAACATATTATATATATAGATATTAACAACAATAGGTAAACAGACACAATATTTTTATAAAATTTCTAATACCTCTTTAATAACACAAAAACTAATGGATGAATCTGACTGAAAATTTGCATATTTATGCAAATAAATTCAAATATCTTGGTTTCCAATAGATTCAACCATGGGTTTTTGAGTTATGGCCTAATAACCGGATAGTCATTTTGGAAAAACTTTAATAACTTAAAAACCAATGGATGAACCTATTTGAAACCAAGGTACTTGCAATCTATAAGTATGCAAATCTATCCCTTAATCTATAATTTTTTTTTTTTATTTTTAGAATCTATAATTTACCGGCCCGATATCGTCCAAATTTAAAAGAGTTCTGGAAAACAACCGTTTTGTGGGTTTAGGAAGATTTTGGGAAATCTTAGCAATTCCATAACTCAAAAACCAATAAATTAATCTATTTGAAAACTAGATATTCGAATTTTATAAAAATATTGTGCCTGTTAACCTATTATTGTTATTATATATATATATATGTGTATATATATAAATATAAGAAAATTTAATAAACCATAAAATTTTCAGTCAATTATACAATTTTATATGAAAATCTATTGAATTATTACATCAAAATGCGGCGATGATGTTCATGTAAAATATATATATATTTTATTTATTTAAAAAAAAAAATTGTATATAGACAAAATCGATTTTTTTTTTGGTACCAATTTATATACAATAATTTTTTTTCTGATACAATTTTTGAATTGTTGTGTTACAAAAAAAATGTAAAATGTGTACAAAACAAATAAGCTACATTTATTATTTCAATATATAACCATATATATATAGAAAAAAATATGACGAAGAAAAAAAACAAGAAAATGAAATAAATATGGTAACGATTATTGTATTGTTCATTCATTCATAAAATTTTCTGTACATTGTAATATTTTGAAATATATGTATATATATATATATAAAAAAATACATGAAAAAAAAATATAAATAAAATAATTTATGGGTATATGCTCGTAGTATATATAAAATAAACTTTGAAATATACATTTATATATATATATAAATATATAGAACTTCAAAAGAAGTTCATGGACAATTAATTTTTGTTGTTTTGTTTAACAAATTTGTTATTATATTGTTACTTAATTTTTTTTTATGTTGTTGTTGTTATTATTGTATTGTATGATCCTTTTTTGTTTATATTTCTATAAAGACATTAATGTAATATAAGATATATTGTAATGTTGTTTTTTTTTTTGTAATATGAAATCTATGAAATATATATATAATAATTTTAATAATATATATATATATACTAACAATAAAATATTGTTATTAAGTCGTAGAGGTCAATAACGAATTTGTTATTAATATTTTTTTCTGAATATATACAAAAAATTCACGATTTCAACTTTCTGATACTAAACGAATACAAAATAATATTTTATGGTTTTACTTATTTTAGTTTAGTTTATATATATATATGAGTTTCTATATAATATACGATCTACCCATTCGGATATTCACATATATTATGTCACAATATTTCCATAAACGCATATATATGAATTCAAATATATATATCTACTATACACGCGCGTCATTCATTTCTTATATATTATTTAAACTTTTCGTATATACATATTTAAAAAAGAAAAAAAATATTTATCTTTCATTACATTAATATAATTTCCAAAAGAAAATAAAAGTGAATATGTATATAGAAAAGAAATGTTAGTTTATAATAATTATTATATGATTTTATGAGCATTTATAATAATTATATATATAAATATATAAATCGTATAATAAAATAATTGAATGTAAACATTAAATTTATAAAATTTTCTCATATCATTATTTGAAGAAGAAAAGAATTATAAATAAATACTCATATTATATATTCTATATTATTATTATTATTATATGAATTACAAAAATAAAAAAAAAATTATTTTAACAATATGCGATTCGTTTCGTTGATTTTTATATATTCATATATTTTTGTATAAATGTTCAGTTCTATCTGTGCAATTGTACTGATACAGATATATTTTGTTATGTAGATATATACACAAATTAAAATAATCTTATTCTTATATATATATAATGTTCATATATATATAATAGTATATACAGACCATGTGTTAAAAAATAAGTAATAATATTTAATATAAACGAGATTCAATGATAATGTTGGTATATATAGAAGGTATAAATAAGAATATATATTTTAATAAAACGTGTGAATTAATTTCATTTCATTTCATTATTATTATTATCATTATTATACAATTAATTTCAAATGAATTTATAAGAAAAAAAATCACGATTTCTAATTAACTTTATATATTTTTATATATAATTAAGATTATGTTTTTAAATAATTTAATTCCTTCCCCGCATATCTATATATATATATATAGAAATAATAGAGATAATCTATATGGAATAATATATATATATATATACATTCCATATATGAACATTAAGAAAGGAATTTAAAAAATATATTATAAAAATTAATTAGTACAAAAAAAAAAAAAAAGAAAAAGAAATTAAGATACAAATTAAAATTAAAAAATAAAATATAGGAAAAGATATTTTATTATTTATTTCTTTCACAGGTTTTTTCAATTTATTTTTTTTTCTTTACAAATATATATATATACATATATATTTATAGCAATTAAGAATGATCAAACGTAAAAGCATATATAATCATTTATATTATAAATACAACCAACAAAACATATATACATTTTTATACATCATCTCTCTATATATATATATATATATATCTATATATAAATAAATATAAGTTGATTATTATTATTTTGAATTTTTTTCTATATATATAAAGAAAATAAGTATATATGAAAATATATATACTGATGCACACAGGAGATATTTAAATATATTTTATATAAGTACGAATAAAGGTACAGATGATAATATGATGAATAAAAAATATCTTGAGGCAACGCACGTTCCAATTTAAATTTTTTATATATTTATAATATATATCTATATATACGTTATAATGATGAGAGATGAATATTTTACATCCAGATCAGAAAAACGTTTTTCTATATAATATACAGCATATCAGTATATAGATATTAAAATTGTATATATGGTATATAGAAAACAACGTTTTCTTGTTGTGAGTTATTTAAATATATAAAAATCAAGTATTATATATATATGGATTATGTTCTATTCTGAATATTATACAAATATACATATGAAATATCATATATTTTGATATGAATAAGTGTTTTTTTTTCTCAAATACTTTTGTACATGGATTTATTTTGTTCGCGTATATATATATAAATATATATATAGTAAGCAATTACCATAAACTAAATGAGCGGAAAATCTTATAAAAATAAAAGAAATTATTGTACAAGAATTTTTGAAAAAAAAAATTACAATTATTTTTACAATTTATTTAACAAAATTTTATACATTATTATTACCGAGTATTATTTATACGGAAAACAAACATTTTTATTCCTCAACTATATTTATTAAAACATTTTCTAATTGATGGAATTGGATTGAATCTATTTTTTTTTTTGAAGGAAATATTTTCATTTAACAAATTTTAAATAGAAATATCTATTACATTTTTATTTATATACCTGCGCGTTTAAAAATATTTGCATATATTAAAAATCTGTACTGATTTATATATAAATAAAATTATTTAAATGTTTTATCAAAAAAATATCCTTATTATTATATATAGAAAAATAAATGCGTTGATGTTGAATGTAAATGACATTGTACATATATATAAAATATAAATTTTAAAAAAAGTTTACCATTTGTAAACAAAAACAAAATAATATCTAACTAAAAACATGTAAATTTGTAATCGTGTGTAGATCGGGAATTTGTAAAAATAATAAAAAGGACTTTACTTTATATAAATACACCCACACACATATAGAGTATAACAACAGAAAACAAAAAGAACATGTAATTTAAATACTTGTAATGTATATACATAAACTTTCGATATAAACATTATAGCAGCAGCAGCAGCCAAAGCAACTTTACAAGTACATATTCTACATATTCTTGTATTAAAAGAATTCATATAAATTTACAAGTTATTATATATATATAGTAAAAAAATATAATCATACAATACAAGTATATATACAAATTCAAAGAACATATTCACAATGTCTTTAGTTGAGAACATATATTTATGTGTTCAACTATATAAATTTAGAAAATAGAATTTAGTAAAAATAATATATATATAAAACATAATATTTTTCATTATATTTAAAATAAAAATAAAAAAAAATCATATTATATACTCTCGATATCTTTTACAAGATGATATCATAACAATAACTTTACTTATACTTTTGAATATAAAAAAAAATATGTTTGTTTTTGTACATCCTTATTTTATACATATATAATCATAATACTTGGGTATATTTGATGAACTTTTTTCTTCTTCATTTTTTTTCTTTTTTTTTATTACAACATACTTGACAACTCTGTCAATTTACGTACATCTATAGTATATATATAATAGATATATAGTACGTCAATTTTCATTGTCAAGTCTTGTATATTTGGAATATCTTATACGTTCATTTTCTTATATATACATTTTCAAAACACTCAAAAAATTGTTATTTTACAATTTTGATAATTTATAATAAAGTGATGTTTCATAGAAAATATAAATGTATTGTATATATACAAACAAAGATCTATCTATAAAATACGTTATATATCACAAAACAAAAAAAAATAAGAAGGAAATTGTGTTTTATTCTTGTGTTTTTCCTCACAGCCTTTTATTAAAAAAAAAACATATAAACAAGCAACAAATTTCAGCAAGGAACTTTCAACAAAAATGTAAATTGTACCATAAAAAGATAATTTTGTTCCATATACAGAAGAAAATTAATACATTTCATTTTGAAAAAAAAAATCATTATAATAACCCCCGGCGGAGCTTTTCAATATATAATAGTATATAAGAAAATTTTCTTTAATTTTTATTATTTTATATATACTTGTAAGTTATTTTCTATGATTTATGGTATATATATAGAAATGTTATGCGTAAGATATTTAAAAAAGTATAATATTCTGATATCAAACTCGATGTATTTAATGTGACTTTATTTTTTTACGGAAAATTATGCAAATTCATTATTATTGGATGACAGATTTTTTTTTTGGAACGGCAAAAGTCATAAAATAAAAAGTTTATTTTCACTTTAAGTGATACGTTTCATAATTTTTCAAATTCTCTAAAACCATTCCTTCCTTAAACAAACAATAAGTCAATCATTTTCCATTGTAAACCAAAGATTTAGAGAAGAAGCTTCGAGTTTTTACAATCTTAAATGGTATTATTTAATTATGGATATTTATAGGAATGTATCTATATGATGAGTGTGAATTTACCGATATGAAAATATTTTCACGCGTCAATCATTATAATTAATTACATTTAAATACAAAAAATAATTTTTTGAAAATCATTGGAAATCTTTAAACTGTACTGGTAAAATATAGATTTGTGATTTATTATTTAAAAAAAAAATTATTTAAATCTATCAATGTATATGTAAATGACACTAATAATATTTTGGCAAAAGTATGATCGTATATAATATTGTTCTCGATTTGAATGTTCATTATTATTTTGTTCGATATATTTTTGCTATATACCTTCTGTCAAATGTACATTATAAAGAATTTGGACAATATTAACAAATATATTTATAAAATATATATATATATATATATATAATATAGATGTTTATTGTTCAGTATATACAGAATATATAGAATAAATTTATGAATTTTGTTACAATTAAATTACATAAATCATTGCACATGACCTACATACATGTATATTTGAAGAATGGAATTTTTCCGATGATATTATATATAAATATATAGATATTTGCATATTTATCTCTATATATCTACATATGTAGTACAAAAAAAATAAAGATGTTGTTATATGTATATACAAATTCTACGAAAAAAAAAAAATATCCCCATTTGACTATATAATAAAATTAAGATATACACATAGAAAGATTTTCAGATTTTTATTTAGTTTTTTTTTTTTTTGTCTATCTCTAAACAAAAATCTCAGGCATCTATAGATTTTTTCTTTTGGTTATAGTTGGTCGACATATAAAGATAATAACATTATAGAACCCTTGTTAATTTAAGACATAAAATACATTAAGAAATATATAATATTTCTTGCAACTTTATGTATTATATAACCTATTTTCATTTAACTATATACATATGTATATAAAGTAAAAAAAAAACAGAAATGATTTGTTTATAAACGTATTATATTTGTATTATATGCTTTTTTTAGGGTTGATTCACATTTATTTCTTTACATATTGAAAATCTTTGCAAATTGCCAAGATTTCCAATTGTTTTGTTATACACAACTTGAATTTTCTATATGTATATTTAAAGTGTATATAACCAAAATAATCAATTACATAAATTTTAAAAGTTAAATTATAAAGATTGAAATTTTTGTTTTGGTTATTGTTGCGATACTATTATTGTATAACTATAGTATAATATTGAAATTTTATTTTTTAAATATATTGCTAAGTATTTTTGCAGCGTGTTTTTAAATATGTATTAAATATATAATCAATATATGACAAATAGTAATAAAAATCAATTGGAATTTAAATTAATTCTTCGTGATTTTCTTGTCAATATATGTTTATATATATTCAAAACTATATCGATATAGAAATGTGTAAAAAAATATACAAACTTTCTATCAAATGCAGATATAGGTATATATATTTTTCGAAATAAATTTATCAAAGTGAATAAAAAAAAAGAACAAATGAGAACAAAAAAAAAACTTTAACTTTCAACTATTCAAACCCTTGTCAGTTATTTTTAATGTTTCATATATTTAATGAATACATAGATGGATGGATATGAATAGAATACATATACGAATATATATAAAGAAAGGATGTATATATAGAATATATTTGAAATATATTATATATATACCTAAGGTGTTTTCCCTTAGGTATTATATACCTATATATAACTTTTACAATATATTTATATATATTATTTGTGATATATAATACACACATTTATATTTTATATTAAATGAAAAACATCTTATTTTCGTTCTTTATACCTACAAAATTATTAATACAAAACCGTACAATTATGTATATTTGTATTTCGATGTACCCGCCGCGTTACCTATATGTTAGGTACCTTTATTTATATATGTATATACGATTAAAATAAAATGTTGTTTTATATTACAGGTTAAAGAAAATCGGTATTTTCTCTTTGAATATATAATATTTGTTATATACATATATATTTAATAATATATAAATATTCATGTATATTATAAATTTTATATCCATACATCTATATATATATATATATATATATATATATATATATATAAAATATATACATTAAATATAGTACATTAAAGGAATATATACATTATTATAATTTATATAAGTTAAAACGTTAAACCTATGTACATCCATAAAAATCCCATTTCAATGTTTTTAACATATTGGTATGTGTATAAATTTTAAAATACATCAATATATATATAAAATATATATAATTTTGTATAAAATAAAAGATCACATTAACATCACTTCGAATATAAATTATAAAGGAATTTTAACTTTAATATATTCTATATATATATTTAGTTTATCTATTCCTTTTTTTTTTTTGGTTTTTTTATTTTTTTTGTTTTACATAAATTATTACATAATCTATTATACCTTTCTGTACATGAAGTTATATTTAGAATCTTTAATGTTAAAATTAAACGGGCTGATGATAAACTATTAGCTTATTAAAAATTTAATTTTAATTTATTGATCATAATTGTCAATACTTTAGGACACAACAGTTGAAGTTGCGAGAAACATTGAGATTTTAACAATGTTCTTGTTTTATGGTATATATAGGAATTATTCCGGAAAATCGATTTTTTTAATTGTCCTATGCTTTTAATTATTAAAATTGTCCTATGCTTTTAATTATTAAAATTATTGCATAACTTTCAATAAATTCTTAATATTTCATAGAAGAAAATTTGAAAATTGGCCCTATTGGTTCAACAAATATAACCGATTTTCCATTCCAATTCAGTGAAAATTCAATGAAATTTGCAATACTGTAAAAGTGAACGACAAAACATTTTATACATACAAAGATTTTATACAATACCTCAAAAATGGGAGAAATTTGACGAACACCTTTTGTATATACAGTATATTATAACAATAGTTAAAGTCTTATAACATCTTGTATATTATTTTAAAAGTTTTATTTGTTGTTATAATACCTTATATATATTTCTTATTACCACGTAATTTGATTTCACCTATATATATATATATAATATATCTATACATATTAAATACTGTAATAATACAAATATTCTCGCATGTTTTACGTTTTTTTTTTGTAACACTGCGTATAAGAAATCAATCGTGATTATATATACCTTATTATATTAGATAAAATAATGGAAGAAAAACATGACATATTATATATTTGGGAATATTGAGATATATTTGCATATATATAGTATATAGACTCCTTGTAATTTGATGATGTTTGTATAGTATTGATGTCACAGGAAAGGCGAATTATGTGAAATATAACTAAAAAGACTATATATATAATTATATATATACACAAACTTAATAGAAATCAAGTTAAATATTCAATCAATGTCTATAAAACGTATATACTTTTTATTGACAAATTGATCAACTTAATTTCAAATATAATCTCGTAGTTCTTTTAGTATATATTTCTTGAAAAGTTTTTTTTTTTTTTTTATTTTAATGAGAAGACGCGAGTTAATAATCAAATATATATTATATTTAGATAGTCGAATTTTCCTATATCTTAAAATTTATGTTATTTAGATAGGAATTTTCCTATATATTGTATATATATCTTCAAAGGTAAAAATTCATTTTTATCTAAAATATATTCTCTATTATATGTAGAATTATAAACGTTTCTTAATGCAAAATTTATACATAAGCTTTATAATTTTATATATATATAATATAAAGATTTAATATTCTATATATATTTATTCGAATATTTTGCAAATTTCTTACATCTATAAAACCATATATATATAAGTATATAAATTAAAGAATGTATATACTTACAGAATACAAAATATTTTTAATGTCTTAAACAATGACGGTCTTCCTAAATATATAAAAGAAATGGCAATGGCAATGTCACATGAAAAACCGAGAGAAAATTTGAAAAACTAAAAGAAAAATTTTGTGTACTTATTTGACGAGGACATTTATTTTTTAAGTATATTATTTGTTGAGAAACAGAACTTCGTGGAATAGATAATTACAAAATTATATAGACTTTACTTTAGAAAAGCATGTCCATTAGAAAATCATACACATTCATAGAGAATTTTCTTTGGAAAATTATAAATAAAGAATTTTCGTACGTAAAATATACAGAATTTCTTCAGAAATATTGGAATTTCCCTTAAAAAAAAGTTATAAAAGATGTATAAACAAAATTGCCCAGAGAAAATTATAAAGAATTTCAATAAAATATATTAAAGAAAAGGTAGAAATAATTTCGGTACTTTAACTTTGTTTTTTTTTTTATGTTTATTTATCGTTAAAATGCTTTTCAAATGGTGGGATGTCAAAACGCAAATATGAAAATTTATTTAAGCCTAAAATAATAATATATATATACTATATAATCACCAGAATGGCATATTATAGAATATCGGGTCTGATCTTAAATACATATAAATATAGGTCATTGTATATATATATATAATAAAATATACATGAATTTTACGTGATAATTCTGTAAATGAATAGATTTTCCAATTCATTTCTATATTTCTATAAAACCGATTTAATTTTATTGTATTGTTATACACAATTTTACGTATAATATATACTATAGTTGAAATTTACGCGTATTCTTTTTATTTTTTTTTTAACTTACTAATGCTGGGGGTGACCTCCTATCAAAAAACAAAAAAAAACTCTATACCAATAAATAAATATGTATATAGCATTTTTGTATTACATATAATAAAAATGTAAATATATACTTATACTTATAGATAGTAAAAATATTTATATGTGCACGTGTTTTTTTGTTTTGTTTTTGTTTTTAATGACAATCGTCGTATAATAAAACGATAAAAAATTCCTATTATCAAATTTGTTTATACAAATATGATGTTTTATTTACAACAAATATATTTATAGTTTTCTTATATTTATTTTTGGTTTCACTAAGGGACTATATTATATTTTTATATACAATAGAGTATATTTTGTTAAATATTACTATATATATACATATAGAAATTATATGAGCGCATTTATGAATAGAATATTAATAAGATATTATATCCTTATATAAAATGAAATCACCAAAATGTAAATGAAGTATATATAAAAATTCACATTTACGCAAAAACAAATTAGTGTAAAATTTTTATTATACATGTCATACAAGATAATATAATATATATATATGGTATATATAAAAATAAAACATTTTCTTTTCTTTGATTGAGTTTTATCCATTTTGTTGTTAAATTATCCTTATTACATCGTTTTGATATTTTTTTATTAACATTTTTTTTACCAATTTTCCTAAGTATTTCTCTTTATATACAAAATAATTTTCATATATTTTCATATATAAAATAATAAAAAGACCACATAAAATGACATAAAATGTCATCTCACCACATAAAATGACCAATTCATATTATAAAAAAAAAAAATAAATGAACAAATTATATATAAAAAAAAAAAAAGAATATTTTTCGGGTTTTTCATTTTTGTTTGGTTTTTCTCTTTCGCATATAAAATACATTTATTTTTTATTTTTGGTAAATTTGAATATAATATGCAAATAATTTATCTTTTTCCATATTATAAATATACAGAAAATTCTCTATATATGGTTATCTTATTTAGTTTCTCTGCAGAAAAAAACCATATATCGATATAAAATTTTATATAAATGTACATATAGACAAATATTTAAAGGATAATGCATCTTATGATATGTTTTCTTGTTAATATACATACAGATATTTTATTATATATTTACTATATATATATACTTAAACCAAAAATAAAAAAAATACAGACTGGATAATGGCGGCTATAATATAATGATGATTGGGTTCCATCCATATACATATATAGTATATATAATATGGGGAAAAAACCAATATATGTTATATGATGAAAATCATCTATATATATTTACTTGAAAAGTTTTTCCATTCTTTCTCGTATGGTACAAACGTATAGCTTTGTTTGTTCTTATACATATACGAAAAAAAAGAAAAGAATATACAAAAAAAAAATTCATAAATGTATATTTATATATATAAAATATATTATAGTTATTTATGCGGGTCTGTTAAATTCCTGACATTTAAAGGTTTATACCCTGAGAGAATGTTTATCTTCTTCATATTATATATATATATATATATATATATATGTATATATTTGTAAATGTATAACTTACATCAATATATTTATCTATCTATTTTATAAAATACACATAATAATAATAATAATAATAATAAGATATATTGAATGTGGAAAAGTTGTATAGTTATATATATATATATATATATATAAAAAAAGGTTAGGGGCAACATATTTTCTTAAAATATTTATAAGATTAATTGTATGAATCAATCTTGTTTTGTATATATGTGAATTAGAGAAAATTCTATATAGATATATATATATATACCCTTATTGCTTATATATTTAAATATATAATAGATATCCTTTTTATTATTATCATTTATATATAGTATAAGAAGCGTATACTCTGCACGTGTTTTATTTATATACACATATTTATCGTATATTCATTCAGTAGCCATTTAAGGGTGATATATCTACATATATATAGGTGTATGTAATAATTATTATTCGTAATTCTTTAATTTAAACTATATAATATATATAAATAAATAATCTTTTAATTAATTAATTTTTTGGTTGTTTGTATTTTAACAAATTGCTTAATAAATTTATTGTCTTGTTTTTTTTGATAACAAACACATATAGTAGAGGAGTAGAGGAGCACGTTCGACAGTGGGATACCTTCGGACAATCCATCTTTTAACGAATATATTCATAATATTTCATGTATGTCTATTAATAAATGATGTATGAGTACAAAAACAATATCAATTAAAATTGAGCAATTGTAACCCAAAAATTTTTTCTTGATGGTTATGAAAAGTGTATGCAAATTATTTAATTAAAATCAATTTTATTTATATTAGATTTATCATCTCGTGGTACATTCGAACAAATGTAGTATTTTCTTAAAAACACTTTATCTCAAACAAATAAGGGAATAAACAAATTGAACCATTTGTAAAAATAAGGATAAATAATTGGTGAATCATTTTAAGGAACTTATTCCCAAACCAATAAATAAAAATATTTCTTCTAGGACCTTTGAAAAAAAATGGACCGAACCTGCCCCACTTTACCATATATTTTTAATAAATAAATCGATTACCAAATAATATATGTTTAAAATAATAATAAAATAGAAGTATTATATATTAAAATAAATTATATTCACCTCATTTTATTATTATTATTATTATTATTAATTATATATGCGTATTTTTAAATAAATAATATTTTTTTTAATCTTATTATATATTTATAGTTTTTGTATATATTTATAAATGAAATATATATTTCAAAATATATAAGCATATTCAATTTGAAAAATTATTAATACAAAATAATTAGATTTATATAAATAAAATTATTAAAAAAAAAAAACAAATATAATATATAGAAAAAATTGTTAACCATGACCTGAATTAATTTCTTTTAATATATATATAAATTTTTTAGGTATCATTATAAAATTATTATTTAATATATACTCACACTGTATATACTTAATATATATATATATTCATAGTACTACTACTTTACATATAAAAAAAAAAAAACTTAAAATTATATATACTCTTCTAACGCCAACAGAAAATGTTGACAATTTTTTTTTTTTTATCTTTAAAATAGTGCTATATTATGTCGTCGTTTATATATGGAAAGTCGCCGTGTCTCCGTGTTCATATAATATCTAAATATATATTTATTCATATATTTAAAAAAATGTATTTATATCAGTTAAAAAAAAATATCATTATATTTTGTTATATTAATATATTACATTATATATATAGTATTATTATTATTTTTTATGTAAATTATTACCATATATTTTTTATTTAATGTTATTGTAATGTATATATTATATATTATATATTATACATTATACGTTAAGTATACATGTTTTGTGCTGCCCATAAAAATTAATTTTATATATATATATATAGAATTAATGAAGCGAAATATATATATTATACTATTATAAAATTATAATATACTTATTTTGAAAAAAAAGAATAGACAATGAAGAAAGTATCTTAAAAAATCGATATTAAAAATTATGAAATTTATAAAAACCGAAAACGAGTTAAGGACCTTCATATAAAAATAAATAAATTTTTCGCTATACAACCAACAATCTGGTTTTAGCGTCCAACAACAGCCTTCTGTTGTTAGTTTCCTAATTTGTGCCTTTTACGGTGCCGATAATTAGCCGTACGACCAACAGCAAGCGGAAAATACAACTCTGTGTTAAAATTCAGATTCGAAAAATAACCGAAAACACAAAACATATTTTATGCATTCAGTAGGATTCGAACCCACAACCCCAAAATTTCGTTAGAATTTTATGTTGGCATTTTTAACATTTACACCACAGAGTTATTATAAGGACCTTCATATGTTTTATGTTATTTGTTATAAATGTTTTATTTGTTGTATTATTATCAAAAATATTTTATTGATTCAAATTATATTCGTATAACACTGTCAAAAATAAAGGTTGAAATTTCTGCAACTAATGAACCAAAACCAAAACAACAAGGGCGAAAAAGTCAACATTTTATTGGAAAATTATGTTTTCAAGTTTACAACAAAAAATATACAAGATGCAAAAAATTTTATTTTCAATCAAACATAAAAAACGAAAATAGTTGCAAAATGTCATAAAAAAAATATCATCGTTTTTTTTCGGAATCGTTAAATAGAAAAACAACATTTTTCGCTGTATATAGCTATATATAAATAGAAATATTTGAATTAAAGGAAAATCAACTAAATAATACTATACCCTATATATATTGAATTTAGATTTTCCAGATACATTTTTGTTACATAAAAATTAATTGTATGTATTTAATTTTAGTGTGCTGCTTTATAATAATATGTATATAGTTATAATTATTTATGATATTTATAGTTGCTATATATATCTATGGTATTTATTATTAATTTAATTGCTCTATTCCTCTTTATATACGAGTGTATGTATATATTGTTCTATTCAATTTCGCTACATTAACGATTTCCTCTTTCTATATACCGCACATATATACATAACTTATATACATATATATATGATAAACAACAATTAGTTTATGATGCATCTTCAGTATTATATATATACATAAATATAAATGAAATTTATTCACTAAAATTTATAATAATATACATCTAAAGTGAATATACATAATAATTAAATAATACTAATTTACATATATATAAATATTTATTTAACACTACTTGGGAAACATTCATATATTATATATAGCATAGTTTATGAAATATAGAAATGAATAAATTTTAGAAAAGATTCAAAGTCGCTAATATTTTTATAAAAAATTATGTGTGGACAATGCGGTTTAAACTTCAAAATACTATTGCACACAAACCCTATATAATTTATTAATTTTTGAAAAGATTTATGTTTTCATTGAAAACAGGCAAGTTTGACGAAATGTTTTAAGTGTATATGATCACGTCGAGGGAAGCAAAAAACCCCGATATTCTTTGAAGTATAGGAATACAAATAAAGTAGAACAAAAATTCTTGGAATTTGAATAAAATAAAAAGTCTTTTAAATTATTACCAATAGATGCACACTGTTGATGTGTTCATCATTCATTTTCATATAATATATATATTACTCTTTTGACTCGTCTGTTATTTATATATGTATGCTATAAATATATATATACAAAACGATTGTATTAAAATAGTCAAGTGGAAATTAAATTTTCATTTTATCATATATATATAAATTTATTATTATGTGTATAAAAGTATTATACTCAATATATATATATACAAATATTTGAACTATGATAGGATTTAGGAATTTCATATACATCTATTCTATATACTAACTATAACTATATATGAATGCCGATATAAACTTGGCCCATATCGTTCGGTATATATATATTTTATATAAATATATAGGGTCTTTTATATCGTTAAATTTATGAAGTGTATATGTTAAATACATTGTACTCATAAAACATTTATATATAATAAAATATTATATATATTGCGAATAAAAATGTATATATAATAATTTATATGAATTTAACATTTTCTATATATTCGTTAATCATTCATCAGCAGATTTCCGTTGAGTATAGTTGCGTCTAAATTTTATAATATATATATATGATCATATGTATATAGTTAACAATGAATATTATATATCTTCATTTATTATATATATATAGACAAAGTATATATTGTTTTATATATACGAGTATAATGCAATCTTAACAATTTATATTTATGTTTAATAATGTATCGAATTATTATATATATTCTTCTTCCATACACACGTATATCATTTTACATATAATAATTTATATTTTGTCCATATATTTACAATTTATATAACAACTATTCTGTTAAAATTTACTAATAATATATTATAATATAAACAAATTTCTATATTATATAGAATGTTAATAAAAAAAGTGTGTTCATACATAAAAAAAATTAAACTTGGTCCATTTCTCTTTAATGTCTAATCGTAAATTTTCATATTTTTATATGACATATAGTACATTTTTATTGGCATTAAAAGTAACAAACAAACGTAAATGATACAGTAATTCGTACATTATCGCGGTAATTATTTGCATAGTTATGGTGTCCTGACTGAGTCCATGCCGATCTCAATTATGTAGATAAAATGTGTTAATAATTTTTCAAATTAAAAACACACGTCGCAATTAAAGTCCTATATTGTATAAATTGAACAATCTAATACAATATATAGTGGATTGCTAACATACGAAAATATGTTCACAATTAAAAGTAATCGAGAATCGAACGGACGGGCGAGAAGAAATTATTAAATAGTATACAAAATGGATTTAAACTTTTCTATACAAACCCCTTTATAAATTGGATAAAATATATCAAAAAATGTTAGTCCTTGGACATTTCTTAAAAAAAAAAAAGCTTGCTCGTCCTATTTCCGTCTATATAGTATACTCACTCGACGATACACTTCAATATATAAAATAACACAACTATACGTTTTATAAATTCATATATGATATATATATTCACAGTTTAATATTACATTATGAAATAAAAATGTATATAAGCGAATTTGTATATATATATATATACGTATATATATAATAAATAAAGTAAAGTTATATATACTATGGATATATATATATACATATAGTAAAAGTAAAATTTATCCAAGTATAAAATAGTGTTTGCACATTATTTTAAATAACGATATTCTCCATAGTATATTCTATATCTATATAGTATACATAACTTATATATATAAATAATATACAATATATGAATGGATATATACACTTATGGTCAATTTTACCATACCACGACAAAACTCATATCTTCATTAGTAGAATTCGAACACCCATAAACCCCAAAATTTTGTAAGCATTTTTATCAACTACACCACGGAGTTACGTTTTAAAACATGATATATGATAATATATATATTATTGGGAAATATTATTATTTCAAGTTGATTAGAATAGCATTTTACAATTTCCAATAAATGGTAAATGTTCGACGTTTCCAAATACATCAAAAAGAATTTATTTTCTTCTGCATTTTCTTGATTTCCATATAGGCGAACTTGTTCACAACGACTTAGTTACAATAATTAAGTTCTTATTTTGTCCTTAAAGTTATTCATTTATTAAAAATTTGAATGCGAAAACTCTACATCGAGCAAATGTGGCTTAGGACATAAAATCAAATGAAAACAGTCATATATATATATATAGTTCCCAAAGTAATATTTTCTCAGTTAGACTAAAATTGACCATAAGTGTATATTTGAATAATATGATATGATCATCATATGTATTATTATTAATATATAATACCGGTTTATGTTTCTTAAGTTCTTATTATATTATTGGTAAGTTTCTTATACTATTTTCATTTCAATATATAATTCATTTTTCATATATATATGCACATTTAAAGTCTCTAGATAATTTTTCGTATGTACATTACATACATATATAATATACAAATATTAAAGATAAATCTGCTTATATATACTTATATAATATACGGTATATATGTAAAATATTCATACAAAAATATAACAATAATTTTTCGTCATCTTCATATATAGCATATAAATATATAGATATATATATAGATATGATACAGATAACATAAATTTGAATTAGTTTAATTGAATGAAAATCATGAATTTAAATATATTTTACGTATGTATATAATGATTAATTTAAAAATTATCTAATTTGATATCGAGGGTCGGGTTTTATTGGATTTGATAAAAACAAAAAAAAATCTCGATATATACAAATATTATCATTGATAAATCTATAAATATACAAGTTATATATAAACACTTTAAATATGGAATTCTAAAAGACTTAAATAATTAAAAGATGAAATTCAAGATTTATATTTACAAAAATTTCAGCATACGTTTTTTGTGAAATCTATATAGAATTTACAATGGACATTTCAGGAAATTCACGTGGTTTAGAAGTCCGGTTTCCGATAAGTTTAAATGTAATAATATATCGAATTACTGTAATTATATTTTATTAGTCCATGTGAAATTTAGTTTAAAGATTCACAATTTTTTTTAAATACAAAAAAAATCGATTTGAATTTTATAATATTAAAATTTTATCATCATCTTTTTAATATATATATAATACATCCTGCAAAGTATATATAGATATAGTCATAATAATTATAATTATAATAGCATGGATATAATTAAAATTATAACCACATTTTATATATAGATATATCAATATACATACATATATTATTGAAATGATATATATGAAATAATATATATATATATATATATATGATGATGCGGTTAATATATACATAATCTTATACAATAACATATATAAGATTATAAATTTGATTTCATTTTAAAGTAATGTTTAAGTATAGTTGGTTTAGTTACATGATAGCATATACACATAAGTATCTATATATGTGTATATATAATTTATGTGGTTGGTTTATAATTACAATTTTTTTTTGTTGTTTGTGTTGATGTCATATATATATATATATATTGAAAATTTACAAATGCTCTTACAAATATAATTATTGTATAAGATTTACCTGTCTGTATATATATATAAAAAAAAAAGAAGATCTTTATAGTCTACATCGCGTAAGATTTTCATAGAATTTTATTATTATTGTATACACCCAACTCCCAACCCTTAGCACGGTTTCTTTTTTACATGAATTTAAAATAATATACTATACGGTCTATATAGGAAGAAGAACATTTTTCAACTTTTTTTAACGAATTTTTTTAGGTTCCCACAGCGACAATTGAAATTATTTAGATTTTGACAAATGAATTATTGCAATATTTCATTCGGTTCGTATTTCATTAAAACTTTAAAATATTGTGTGCAATTGTTTTTGTAACGAATTTGATAATTTTACTATCTATTAGGAATATATTTTTATACCGTTTTGCATCAGAACGTATATTTATCGTGTAAAAAAAGAGTTGATTGTATTCATAAAGTTTTTATTAAAGAAACATATATTTTAATATATATTATGATATACGTATATGTATCAAAATGAAGAATTCTAAAGACTATATAATATGTATTCATTCTTATATATTAGGTTAACCACATTTAACTGATTCACTTCCATACCAAAAAACAGTTAAATAGTGAAATACAAAATTGTAGCATAATCGGTTGATATTTAAAGGTTGAGCAAAATTGATTTGTAGCTCAAGTAAAATAAATTTTTTAAACATTTTCAGCTATGTTAAGTGGTAATATTATTTTTCTATAAAATTCAACTTTCCTCCATAAATCACATCACATTGAGAAACGACCCCAAAACAACTTGTCCATAAAATTTTGTATTTTTCGAAATTTTCAAACCGGCTTATGATTTAAGGTTTAACGAAACGTCCGGTATGAAAAATCAAATATAGTATGAAAGACTTTTACTATATTTTTATAAAAAAACGGAACATTTTCATGGACGGCATTATCAAAAAGTGAAAGACAATAAAGATTTAAAGCAAATTTCTAAGGATGTATATGAAGATACTCTGAATCCACCGCCAACGGTGCAAAACATAGTTACCCTAATATACATATATATAATATTAATTATTTGTCAAATAATATTATTATACAATTTTCCATACATGTATATATTATTATGTATTATATATATATATTATTATATTTTATTATTCAACATATATAAAATTTTCTATTTATATATATTATAAATATATACATAAAATCTTTTCTCAAAGGAATTTCAATAAACAAATAAATATACTATATCTATATGTGAATATATACAATCATTTTATTGTGCATATATAATACTATACAATATATATTTTATAAAATTTCAAAACAAACATTTCTATATATAACAATATACTATACGCGTATATAAAGTTCTAATGTTATATATATGCATAAACATGTTGTTCTTCATTTAATATTCATATATATATAATATATATAAAGAATTTTAAATTAACAGAAGTTTCAAATAGAATTTGAATGTCTTTATACTTATATATGTGTATTATATATATATATATATATAGCAGTGACGTTGTTCTTAACTTTCAAATTATTAAGAGAATCAACCAATACCAAAATTAAGTATACATAAAACATATATAACAGATAGATAGATATATATATATATAAAATTATCTTCTTAAAGGGTATATATATATATATATAACACATAAAATTTATCTAATTTGGTATTTATACTAAAAAAGTGGTAATATACGTGGGTGTGGGTATAGGTTTTTTTTGTGTCTGTATGTTATATATATATAAATATGTGGTTTTACTATCAAAAAACGACGGGTGGGTGGTGGTGGTGGTTTTTATGGTGGTTTTACCGAATTATTATGTTCACAATTTTATTGTTATTATATTATTATTATTACTATTATAATAGGTTCTGCTTACATTATTATATATACATATGTTACTTACGCAGCAAATATATACATAATATACCACATACAATATGCATGCATACATCATCATTCATGTTTATATAAATATAAATATAATATATCTATATATATATATATATATATATATAGGAAGAAAATAGTTAAGTATAGTATTTTTTGTATATTCATTGGCATATATAAAACATACATATATGGTTTTCTTTGTTAAAATTTAATTAGTTTATAATGTTATATGTAAATATATTCATATATATATATAGAATTTTCTTCCTCTAATACACTCTATATTTATTCTATAAGCATGCACACTCACTGTACACTTATTATTTCTTAATATAAAATTACTTCCATTATTATATAATATAATGCATATATATGTTAAAGTAAATACTATAGAAATTATTATACGTATAGAATAGTATATAATTCACAAAGAAATTTTCATTCGATATACTGTGCATTATAAATAATAAAAAACTTCTTTTTAAACATTTATATTCACGTGTATATTATAGAAGAAGGCACGTTATTAATGGATATATCGAAATTCACAATAAGAACCATATATACAATACATATATAGACGAAGGATTATAAATTATTTAATCGATTGAATATATATATGTATATTGACACCGATGAAAGTATATTGAAAATAAGATACTCGATATACTCTTGGATACCTCTAAAACTCTCGTAAATCTTTTGTAATTGTATATATATATATAGAAATTCAGTCATTTATCTATATAGCAACATATACATTGAATGCATCGTCGTGAGCTTATATACAAAAAATATACATATATATAAATACATATATATAAATATCAAAAGAAGAAAAACGAGAACATCCTTCCATATATAAAATATACAAAAAAAAATGTGAAAATAGTAAATAATAAAAATCATTAATGTTGTATTTGATGAAATTTTCAATTAGCACTTTTATTGTGTCATATATATACATATATGTGATGATATATAACGATAAAAAAAAGATATGTATAAAAAAACTTAATCATTACATTACATACATCAAATATTACATCGCTTTTGTGTTAAACAAAAAATTTATTAAATTTTCAAGAAAAAAAGTACAATATAGCGCAATAAGTTTAGAGCATGAAGTTTAGAAACATAAAAAAATAAACATATATATAGAAATATATTTATTTTGAAATAAAGATTAATAGATATATATAAATTTAAAAATTGATGTTGATGAGTTTATTAAAAATATTTACAAAACAACAAACAAAATATTATATATGGATTGACCAATTTCTAAATGAAAACAGACAATTTTAATCCAAAGTAACTTGTATATATATATATCGATCAAAAGAATATATATATTTTAGATACATATAGTTGTATATATAGATGTTATTCTTGAAATATAGTATTGATATATAGATATATTGTAGTTTTTTTTAAATTTTATTTTCTTTGTAAAGTATATAAAATTATATATAGTTAATATTTTCCGATAAATTTGTATATGAAGAAAAAAACGAATGTTATATTACTAAAGGAAAAGCGTACGGTAAGGGAGGATATACAGGAGCAAATCATTTATCACCAATCAACTACTCATAATATTTTACTATTGTGCTCCAATAAAAATATATTTAATTTAATTTCCAATAATCTATTATTGGGATCTATTTCAATGGAGCTGGATAGAAGACTGTGATTAGAAAAAAATTCGGATACAAAATTTAGTTCAAACTTTTCTGTAAATTAACAAACAGAACGAGATATCCTTTATAATAATAAACTCAGGATTTAATTTAATGCGATAGATTGGAATCGATGGAATAAGAAATTTAATATCCATTGCAAGTAATGAAAATGCATGAAAAAGGAAAAATATTCAATCAAAAAATTAACTAATAAACCATCACTTTACTAAAGTCCTTAAAGTCCTTAAAAATGTTTATATCAAAAAAAAAATACTATATAAAATTGATTAATATGAAATTTTTTAAAAACTCATAAATAATATTAATTATAAATCCATATAGAGTTATCCAGAATTCAATATAAATATAAAAAACTGTATATATTAAATAAATTATTTATAAAAAAAAATATATACTCATGTTAATTTTACTATATATTATATTTTTATATATCAAAAATGATTCAATATATATAATTTTTAAATATAAAATACGTACATCACGAATTTTGATAAATTTAAATTTTAACATTAATTTTGTAATTAAAATGAATTATATATAAATATATATTAATATAATAATCGCAGCATATCTCGCAGCATTTAATTTAAAATTGGATACTAACAAAAACATTTTTTTATTTATCTCTACCATAAATATATAGTATATTATATATAAAAATTTATGTCTGATGGATAATTAAAAGGACACACGATTATTTATTTAATTATAAATTGATATTTTTCATATTGAAAGATTTAATATAAATTATATATCACGACTGGCTGATATGTGAGAATAATAAAATTCCTAAATTTTGAACAAAATCAATATATAGTAAATTTTAATAAAAATTTCTTTTTAATTTAAATCGACCGTACTATTTATTAAAATTTAAGTTTATTTTATTCGGCTATCGGTCAGTTTTACCACGGTGTTGATGTGGTTTAATAAAAACACGTATTTTCTGTTCTATATATATTTTATTAAAAGAACAATCATGAATACACCTACGTTTCGATAAATTTTTTTATCATTATCAAGGTGGTATTACTGTAAATATTAATAAAAAATTTTTTAAACGGAAACAAACATTAAAAACAATTCACAAAAATTATAAACTATATAATAACAACAAAAACCAACACTTTAGTTAAAAAAACGAACTGAAAATAAAAATGTTCCTTACTTGATCAATAATATAAAAAAACACACAAAACTGAACATAAATACACATATATATGACATTCACAATATCACAGTGTATACGTTCACCTGTAGCCCTTTAAATTATTAATGAATCAAAATGAATCCTAAATTTGCACTGTTACACGGGACTGGGGATTTCCCATTATTTGACATTATTGCAGATTCAGAAGAGGCCTTAAAAACTATAACTCACACCAAAACAAGAGACATTGCAAGGGCCAAAATAGCCAACATCATAGAAAACCACAAATCTTTCCAGAAAACACAACAAAAAACATTCCAGAACACAACCATACAACGTATCTTTAATAACACTAAACACATCCTACAGAAAAACAAAAACATTGTAATAGTAAAGAGTGATAAAGGGAAGTCAGTAGTACTGATGTATAAAGAACACTACACAGAAAACATCCAAAAATTGTTGAACGACAAGAATACTTACACAATCTTACAACGGGACCCTACAAATAAACTTCAAACTACCAATAATAACATCATACAGAAATTATTTAAACTAAACCTCATAAATAGTAAAGAAAAACCTAGCCTCACAACATACAACGCAACTCCACCAAAACTATATGCCTTACCAAAAATCCACAAACAAAACATCCCAATGAGACCCATTGTCGCGTCCATCGATACTGTTTCATCAGCAATGTCTAAATTATTATCCACCATATTAGTTCACCTCACAAACAACGACCCGTACACGATACAGAATTCATTCACCTTAAAAAACAAAATTTCAGAATCAAAAATAACACCTACTGAAACCATGGTCAGTTTTGACATAATCTCCTTGTTCACCAACATACCCACACACCTAGCTATCACAGTAATTGAGGAACATTGGAACATTCTAAAAAATGTAACAAATATTCCCAAACAAATATTTATGGAAATGGTAAAATTCTGCCTAATTGATACTAATTACTTTGTGTATAACAATACTTTTTACAAACAAACATATGGAATGCCCATGGGCAATCCATTGTCATCAATTATCGCAGACATCATCACCAATGAACTTATTCGAAATACAATGAAAAAACTTTCGTTCACACCCAGGATGTTTGTGAAATATGTAGATGATATTTTTACAATCATCCCAAACGATAAAATAAACGAAATGTTAGTTAACCTTAATGATTTCCATCCGAAACTCAATTTTACATATGAGGTTGAACTAAAACAGAAATTACCATATCTGGACATCACAATAACACGAAACAGTGATGGTACGCTAGACACTGATTGGTATCAAAAACCTTTTACGTCCAATCGAATCCTGAATTACCTTTCACACCATCCAGAAATACAAAAATTAAACACAGCACAAAACTTTATTAGCAGAGTCCTCACGTTAAGTTCACAAAAATATCATAAAAAAAATAAACACAAAATACACCACATACTAGAGATAAACAACTACCCCAAAAACATAGTAAACAAATTAATAGCCAAAATCCAACAATCAATCTTTAACAAATCCAAACAACAAAACATAATAGACCCAACCGAAAAACAAACCATCATATACAAGAGTATGACATACAATCACATAATTTCCGAAAAAATAGAAAAAATTATTAAACATTATACCACAAATATACAGTTAGCCTATAAAAATAATAATACCCTTCATAACATGTTCACGAAACTAAAAGATCCCACACCTCTTCTGAAGAAAAAGAATGTCATCTATAGGATACCTTGCCTAGGAACGGGCAACGACGAACCATGTGATAAAACCTACGTTGGACAAACAAAACAGTTTTTAGAAAAACGCATCGGTAATCATAAAAGAGATTTGAAGTGTGTTTATGATCCATCAACGGCCAAGACGGCCCTTGTGGAACATTTTCACCTACACAACCATTACCCTGATTTTAAATCGGTAACTGTATTGGACACCCAAAGGAGTTACGCAAGGAGGTTAACTATAGAGGCTCTACACATTTACACCCAAAATACATACAATAAGAAACGTGATACAGATGATTTGGCACCTATTTTCTGCAATATCATTAATAATAACATAAACAATATTACACATAATAAGAAACGAAAACATACACAAACATTATATACAACGTTACACAATTCAAATAACATATCAACACAACAAAATCCCGCAAAGAAGAGACGATTTTTCTAGTTTCTAGTTATCACACAACATATGTTTGTTTTACAATAAAAATTTTTTTAAATCACATTTTATAATAATTGCATTACCGCTAATTACCATACAATAATAATGAAAAATAATATTTTGGTTACTAAGCGAAATTGAATTTAATAAAAATTAAAGTTTCATTTTTGATTCATTAATAATTTAAAGGGCTACAGGTGAACGTATACACTGTGATATTGTGAATGTCATATATATGTGTATTTATGTTCAGTTTTGTGTGTTTTTTTATATTATTGATCAAGTAAGGAACATTTTTATTTTCAGTTCGTTTTTTTAACTAAAGTGTTGGTTTTTGTTGTTATTATATAGTTTATAATTTTTGTGAATTGTTTTTAATGTTTGTTTCCGTTTAAAAAATTTTTTATTAATATTTACAGTAATACCACCTTGATAATGATAAAAAAATTTATCGAAACGTAGGTGTATTCATGATTGTTCTTTTAATAAAATATATATAGAACAGAAAATACGTGTTTTTATTAAACCACATCAACACCGTGGTAAAACTGACCGATAGCCGAATAAAATAAACTTAAATTTTAGTAAATTTTAATTTCTTATAAACAAATCCTATTGCAAAAAAAAAGAGAGCAATCATCTTTATATATATTCACAACGGTATAATAAAAGAAAAGTCTATTACTTTATGTAAATATATCCTATATACGTATAAAATACGAAGGTGATTATATGAAACGTTAACAATTATTATAAATATTTTTCTGTTATACGTTTTTTGAAATAAAAAAAACTATATATTTATAAAATATAATATCTGACAAAGAGGAAAAAAAGGAAATAAACAACCTTTATATATATTTATATATTTTATTTATTTAATTACATCCACAATAATATACACACCATATTTTCATATATAGATATATAAAATACAGGTGGTATATATATATAAAAAAATAAATAATAAGCATCCATTCACCACCATATATATTTGATGCATAATATTATAATTGTGCATATAACGCCGTTGACCCATTTATTCATTCATAATTTTTTTATATTTAAACAAGTATATATATAAATATATACTTCTATAACCATAGCTTCTATAATATACTGAAAAAAAATTCTATATATTTAAAACCCGTATATAAATATATATATATGGATGTAATTTAAACCAACATATATAGGTATACATATTTATAAATAAATGTAAATGGAAATGGAAACCGTGCGACAGTAACATATGACGTATATATATACAGGTATAAAAATGATTGTTTATCTAAATTTTTATATTACCTTTATAGTTCTATGATCATATAATAATTGCTGTATGGTAATTTAATTTCAGAAATGAGTATATGAAAATTTTTTTTTTTTTATTTTTCCACACACACACAAACAAAATTAACTTTAATATCATTCAAAAACAAATTAGAATAAATTCTTGTGTAAATTTAGTAATAAAGTTATATGGTTGGATTATATTCAAAGTAATTTTTAATTCATATATACAAATAAAGAATTTATTAGTTAAGTATTCTGCAAAATTATAATTGTTTTGATTTGTAATTTTAAATTTTTTTTAAATTGTATAGACTCATTTTAAAGATCAATTTCATAGATTTATAAAATTTTTTTTTAAAGAAATCACATTTTATCTATATAGGGTACTTTAAAACGTTTTGTATTATCAGTCAGTAAACATATTCAATAAACGTCCATGATCTATCCAAATCCCTGTATACAAACAATTTTTTTCCTGCAGAATTCTCTAACTGCGTCAAAGTCAAAGGGTATTTATTTACCAATAATTGTCATTGTTTGTGTAAATTTTAAAAGTTGGTGATACAAATCATTATAACTTTTTCTTAAAGGTTCTGATAAAAAAAGATATAAATACAGATACATTTTTCCGTTAATTCATAATTAAAGCTCTTCTTGATTATTATCAGTATATAAATGAAAAAAAAAATGAGGATAATAGTTTAACAAACCTCAACAAAGTTGAGAATAACATAACGCATAGCGCACATAATAGTACATGTAGAATGTATATATGTGCTAGTAATTTTTATAAAAAATGTAGAATATAAAGTAATTTTTTTTCTTGGAAAATTAAAGAATAAAAAAAAATGAAGAATTCACATATGAGTTTTCATTTCATTTTTTTTATTTTTGACGAAATACATTATTTTTTTTACATTGTATATGTATAATATAAAAAATATATCGTGTATATAAAAATAAAAATTTAGCCTTTGAAATATATCAACAATAAGTGAACAAAAAAATAGGGAAAGGAAAAGCACATATAACAAAATAAATATATAGAACAGCATGAGGAAAAAATTTATATATCTATAGGTATAAATGGTAAAAGGAATATAAAAAAAAGTTATATGAATATTTATAATAAAATATATACTTTTGTTATAAATATTCATACACGAACGTTTGTCAGAAATCATTACACATTTTTTCATATATAAACATTCATTATTTTTGTTTGGTAATCGTAATGTATATAATTCATATAAAGAAATTGTGGAAATTTTCCACATATAAATACTTTCATTAGTATAAAAGATTTAGATATATATAGGTATATATAGAATTTGCTATTACAATTATTTGTCGATCTATTCCAATTATAGGTGATATCGTTAAATTATATATGTAAACCAATTTCGTAAATTGTAGACCATCAAAATAATCTTTGGTTACTCAGAATAAAATCCAGGATTTCAGAATAAAATATCAAATGTCAGTGACAATCGTGAAAAAATTTTATTTGATTACCCACCAATCGATAGAATATATTATGTACATGCATTTATGAAACCTTATATGCCAATATAAATATAATATATAAATTAATTATAATATATACAAAATAAAAGCAAACAAATTTCGAAAAAAATTTATAGGAAAATGTAATTTCCGAAATTTGTAATTTTTCAAATTAAAGTCATATAGTTTTTCTGCTAATTTTCATTGTTTTTTGCATCATTTGAAAACTCAATTAATTTCGGATAATTTCGGAGAAGAAACAACCTTTATTTTTTCAATATTGTATATAGCAGATTTTCCCAAAAAGAGTCTGTGAAAACTTGTCCCATTTTTCACGCTATCAGGGCTTGCATGATATATGGGAATAATCAATGACTTATAATTTGATATCCGTTTTGATATCAAAGTCATTAAAACTTTCATGATGATTTTTCAAGGATTACAAACATTATATAATTTAGCTGTCGCAGAATTTCTAAATAAAATTATGTTAGAATTGATTTGATTTGGTTATTATATTAGTTCGCTCACCCCTAATATTTTATTTATATATATATAGGATAAATAAAGAAAAAAAAACATTATATATATGGTATATATGGTAAACAAGAAAGTAATAAAGGGAAATATTTTCACAATTCATACACACATATTTATTTATTTATATATAATAAAATAATTTATAATATATGTGTGTGTGTGTGCTTTTAGAAAAAACATTACTGGTGAAAGTTTTCTATTTTGAATACTCATAATATAAAACATAAATATATATATATATATATATATATATATATAGGTCTTTAACCTATTTTCTTAGTTTATTAACCTTTTGAATATCCTCTATAAATTTTTTTTTCTATTTCTATATATAGTGTTATGAAAACTATTATATACATATTAATATATATATATATATATATATAATGAATGATTTATACAACGTCTGTGGTCATATACATACAATAAATATTTAATAGCATTAGCCATTAATATAGAGTAAAAAAAAAAAATAAATGTAATTATATTTAAATTTCTATATACAATATACATCGTATATATAAATTGTAAAATTGAATATTTATTATTAAAAGAAAAAGAAAAACCTCATCAGTAAATTCTAACTTAATAATAGATACATTATATGTATATTATATATTGTTATTACTGAACCATATAATGAACTTTATATTTTATCTATATATAAAGTTATATCCATTTTTTTATATATATATATATTATATTCTACTATAGAAATGCACTTCTTCGCATGAGATATTTTCGATATTACCATATCATATATATATATACATATATTTTATAAATATTTATATACATTGCCTGATAAAAATTGAAAAATGAAAAAAAATTCTTAATATCATAATACATTTCACACACATAATTTAAATTGAAATATTATAAACATATATTCACCCCTTTTGCTTATTATATTTGTTATTCATTTTAAAATTTCTGAATGTGAAAAATTACACAATAAACAATTATGTGAAAAGTTTTTTATTATATATATTTATATTTCTTATAGAATTCAAATGACAATTGTTTGTCATATTTTTTATTTTATATATATGCTAAATATCCTTTATCGTGTGCATCTATACATATATGGTATATATTCAATATTGATAGTATGCCTGCGTGTGAAGATGATAAACATCTGTATAAATGTTATATTTCCGTATATACAAGGTTCCAAAAACACACACGCAAATACATAACATATATATCATTTTTTTTGTGTTTTTCCTATATACAATATGTTTTTTTCTATATATAAATTCCATCATAATAAGCTTTATCAACAAAAGGGAAAAAAAACAATATAAAAAAAGATAAGTAATAAATATATATATGTATATAGAAAAAAAAAATACACGACAGGTGCTTGTACTCATCATATATTTGCGGTTGTTCTTTTACTCTATTTATAATATATTCATGAAAATAGGTATTTATTTATAGTACACATTCTATATATATAGATATATATATATATAAAACTAAACAATAACTTTTTATTTTTCCTATACAAGTATTCGCGTAAGAAACATGAATGATTAACATATATATTTATATATATATATATATATATATTATATATATATATGATTCCAACATGTATAAAGAATAAAGTTTTATAATTGAATACATTTCGATTTTTTTTTTCTATATACACAACAATAAATTCATATATATATTTATATTATTTGATATGCATTTAACAACAATTTGTGATAGTATAATATATAATATATAACAGAGTGTATATTTATTCATATATGTTTTTTTCTTGTTCTTAATTGGTTGGTTCTGCCAAAGCACATATATATTATAATGCAAAATAAAAACAGTCGACATATACGTAATGGAAATGGTAAAAACTTAAAAACTTAATGCAATTGTCGGTCTGTGATTGTATGTCGTTTTTTTTTTCAAAATTAATTAAATACTTTTTTTTGTTTTGTTATTTCTAATTCTATATATATATATTATATGATCAATGGGGAGCCTATTGAATGTTGAAATGGTTTAAAAAGATCTCAAACAGCTCGGTTGGCTTATAACATATATTAAAAAAAAATGGCAAGAGTATATGACTTTAATGGATATTGGTTTTCTTTGTCCCTTGGATTTATCACATCAGAGAATTATATAGAAATTTCTATATTGAAAAATTATTAAAAATTTCCTTTAGAAAATTATGCAGAAGTTTCTTTAGAAAATTCAGATTTTCCTTTAAAAAATTATACAAAATTTTCTTATGAAAATTATGCAGAATTTCTTTTAGAAAATTTAGATTTTCCTTTAAACAATTATACAAAATTTTCGTATGAAAATTATGTAGAATTTCCAATATAAAATTCTACAAAATTTTCTTATGAAACTTATGCAGATTTTCCTTTAAAAAATTATACAAAGTTTTCTTATGAATATCATGCCCAATTTTCCTTTAGAGAAATATATATACAAAATTTCTTCTTCTTCCTTTATTCCGACAAAAGATCGTATTTTATTGATAAACTTATATATAGTTTATAAATAAACTATAAAAAAAAATTTGCACAGCGGACACCAGATTGGAAAATGGATATAGTACCGAACCTGCAGCGATATTTTCTATATATAAATATTTGCCGCATTCTCACACTATATACCCATATATTTAAATTAAACAAAATTTGAATACGTTTTTTTTTGTGTTTCGTTGTTTGTATTTTGCAGAAATACAATATACTATATATAAATCATACTGTGTGTGAGTTAATATACCGAGTTTTTAATTGTGTTAACAAAACAAAACCAAAAAAAAAATGTAGATCGCCAATTTAAAAATTAATTTAATTTGCCACTTATTTTGAATGATTGTTTTTTTTTAAATCGATTATTTTAATAAAAGTTTAATTCATTTGTGTTATATCATTATAATTTATAGTGTATGGGGTGAATCATATTATCTATAGAATCATATTTTTTTTAATGGGAGAATAGATTTTGAAAATCCATTTAATATTTGAAATTAGGAAAATTAAATGTATGTGTATCGTGTATAAAGACGAATATATCTACATATCTGTTTTATTGGTATTATATTATTATGAAATGATCAATGATGTTCTTCTTGTATAGATATTTTTTTAAATATATTTTGTTTGAAAGTAAATAAACTAAAATATGATCTTATATAAGAAAAATTTCGATTTGAAAATTACTATTGGTACAATTTTTGTAAAAATCAGGAAAATTTAATATTAGTTTATTATTTAGTTTATTTTTGAAAAATACATTATATAGCAATTTTATTAATTCAAGACAAAATGGCATTAAATCATAATACAAATTGGTCTAAAATTGTAATTTCAGCAATGTTTAATTACAAGAAATCTTTAAATCGAAAGTGTTGAAATTTTCTATTTCAATTCGTATGTTATATACATATAAATATACTAACTTGATCTGCATCGATATTGATTTATACTTGGATGAATAAAATCATTTACAATTTATCGAACTTTCTCTTACAACCGACGATTAGTTTTAGCGATTGACAATAAAGCCAGTGTTTTGTCAAAATTTTTTTCAATGGTATACCATCAAAATGTTAATTAAAAAGTAGAAAAGAACGAATCCACATTACCAAATTATCTCAAAATTAAATGTTTGATAGTTTTGCCAATCATATTTCATGCGGAAACAGTTGGTGACAAATTCAAGAAAATTAGATGTTGTAGATCTTCCATGAAAATGAAAACGTTTTCATTTCACTTTTCCGATGTCGATAATTAGCCGTACGAACAACCGATAAACATGCAACTCTGTGTAAAAAAGTCAGACTCTAAAATAATCAAAAAATACAAAACATATTTTTTGTGTCTTCAGACTTCACACCTCTAAACTTTGTAAGAATTTTAGTTTTTGCGTTTTTTTTATGTTATTGTCAACTACACCGCAGAAGTACGATTTAATAATATATATATTTAAAAGGAAAAATTGAAAGGAAAATTTTTCCATTGAAATAAATAAAGTATATACGTTTAATGTATAACAATGTCTGATCAATGTCTGATTTATATAGCAATGTTTCATCCATTCACAATACACATTACACCACCATTCATTCGCATATATACACAGGAGTTCACTCAGCACCGCAAAAAAAATCTTATAATAGCAAAAGAAGCAAAAAAAAATAATAAATTTATTTACAGTTCACCTTTTAAGCTCATATTCGATATAAAGGATAACTTTACAGAAAACTTATATATATACGAAACATTGCATCACAAACAAATCGATATAGATAGACCATATAAATACATTTATTTCTATAATACATTCCGCAGTAAATATTAAATGTCATCATTTCTTCTTCTTCTTTTATTATTATTATATATATATCTATATTGTATTTACAATTTCTTCAAAAAAAAAATAAATAAAATACACAATATTAATAATAATAACAAATAACATACAACAATATAACAGAAATTTTAAAAGAAAATAGAAATAAATATAAATAAATAGTCGAAAAAATTGAAAATTTATATCACGAGGATATTTTATGCATTGTTATATTTTGCAATATACTATTTATAAATAAATGAAAGCTGAGTCGAAGCAAAAACAATTTCCATATGAATTCATTTTATCAAAAAATATATAATAATAATAATAGTAAAGCGCAGATATAGACAACAAAATACAAAACCAACCCCAAGAAAATACTTATTTTTTTTTTTTTCTTAAAAAAATTTAGTATAGTTTTTTTTCTTCAAAATTATAAATTTTATTTCTTCATCATCTACTTTCTACTACATATATATCTATTATATATATGCGATGATGTGTGTATTGAGATGACAAACAAAGTCTTGCATTTAGTCAATTCATTTTTTATTATAGAAAAAAAAAAATATTTCGATGACAAAAATTCATCATGCGAATATAAAAGAAAATATAAAACAAAATTACAATTCAACAACACGAAACAATTCTATATATATATATATAAAAAAAGAAAAGCTATAAAGTTCTATTTATTTTTGTTAATATTCTTTATATATATATATATAAATAGATATGTATATATAAGATATATGAAGATGAAAATATATATTTCTTTCTTTTTTTTTTTAAGAAAAAAATTATAAGAACATATGATTTTTATACATCATTTCTATATAAATAAATAAATAAATATATCATAATATTTTTAGATCGTTTCAATTCTTTTTTAATATATATATAAATGCATATACATACAAATATAGATAGAAAATATATTTTCCTTTTTAAAATTCCAAACATTTAGTTATAACATATATATATATATAGTGTGCTGCATCATTGAAAAAAAAAACACATGTATATATATATATATTCATGCATGCACTTAAGTGCAATTCTTTTATATTATTTTCATATTCATTTTCATACCGAATACATATATAGATAGATAGATAGATTTTATATCATATATACGGTGATATGGAAAGTATCTGTATATGAATTCAAAAAAAGTATCTATATTTATATCGTATCCAAATGAATCAAGAGTCGTCGTTGTTATGTTCAAATATACAGGTAAATACATATAATACTTATTTTGTAAAAATAAAATTTTTCAACGTACACATATATTTGTTAATATATATATATAAAATTAACAAAAAATAAAAACAGAGAAGAATAAAAATTTAAATAAAAAATACGCTGCAACGGACAAATCACCTATATAGAAGGGCAAAACATATAGGTAACAATATAGGGGTGACATGGGGGACGTTAAATTGATTAACAATCATTACTTTCTCATTCGGAAAGGTTGTGTCCTGAATGCAATATTTCTTGATAAATCGCTTTCGTATTACGTACGGAGTACGTACGGACGGATACGCCTAAAAGATTAATAGAAAATATCCTTTAAATATCCTCTTAAAATATCATCCGCGAATTTGGCTCAAGATGAAATTGACACATAGTCTGGAAGAAAAATATGCGATGTGAAATGGAATTTTATCAATATTACTATTTAATCCTAATGGATTATTTGATCCTGTTTGGTGAAGAAAGAGTAAATGGATTATTGTTATTGCAACAATAATAAATGGTATAGTAAAAAATGAACAGAATAGAATCGTATTAATGTAGCATTATCAATTGCGAATTCTCCTAAAATTCCTTAGTACAATGAATTTAGTATTTAGTATTTCCTAAATAGAGGATCTTTATCGAAACTTTATTGTGATTTTAATTTTTATTTTATCCTCAGGGCCACAAACGTGATTTTTTCAATGATTTGTGATGCTAAGGCAATAAATAGAAGATATACTGTCTATCTATCGTGCAGATGATCAAATGTATGCTGGGGTAGGAGTAGTAGTGAATCAAAAAAATTGGATTTAATTTTTCACAATATAGATACCCAACAAAAACCCTATATCAAGAATTTAAAGTATACAATTTGAAAACATTCATTGATGATATACGAGAATTTAAAAAAAATTGGAAAATTTCGCTGAAACATCTCATCTTAGAACTTATATGTAATTTTTTGGTGTTGTGGATAAAAAAAACGCCAACCTAAAATTCTCACCATAAATTTTGGGGTCGTGTGTTCCAGGATAAGTTTTGAATTTTTTGTATATTTTCAACTCTGAAAATTTTCACACTAAAACTAATTATTGGTTATAAAGCGAAAATTTTATTATTTATTAGTATTCGTGAACTTAACGGCAAATCACAAAAGAACAACAAAAGTTTAGGTTGAAAATGTCATTCAAATTGGTTTAGTATACGCAGTTTTTGAGAATTCTTACATTTATTATAACAATATGAAAACTCATGAAAAATGGAATAAAGTTAGCGAAAAAATTAGCGGAAAATTTCAAAAACTAAACGAATAAGCCACATTACCGTCGTACAGCGTAAGTTCTTAATAAAATACACTATAAATATATATATATATAAAGGTATAAATAAGTACATGTTCTTATACTATATATATAAATATATATACGAGTTACTTTTTACTAAAAGTTTAAAGTTACTTTACATGTTGTTGTGACGTTTGCATGTTTGTTGCACTTCAAAAAAAAAATCTATATAAAGTATATATGAACATAACAAAACAAAACAAAAACAAAAGTATTTGTATGTTAACGGCGATTTAAGATTTTAATGCCATTTTATTTTTTTTTTATAAATATATAAACATTTTTTTTTTGTTTATTATTTGTTGTGTTTGGGCGATATTTTATATTAAATAATGAAAAAAACTGTGTGTGATGATCTTAAAAACCTTATCGCTGAATTTAAATAATATATTCACGATATACAAGGCGCCGTCATATAATAAGATTAATAATTTTTTTTATATATATATTAATCCTCTGTTTCGGATCAAATTTGATCCAACGTGATTTTTTTTATTAAAATAATTTAGCAAATCTATGATGAATTTAAATTTTGTTCGATTTTATATTAACAAAGGAAAAGATAATTATATATTATTTAAGTTATTTACGTTTTCCTGATTCTAGTTCAATTTTATCTTTAAATTTCTATTGGAAATGTTTTTGTTCTAACAGAGGATAAGGGTTAAGTCTATATATTATTGAATAAATATATGTATATTTTCAACAAGAAAATTAATATTGTATTTAGAATTGGTTTGAAATTGTCTTTATTTCGCAGATATCAGATAAAAGAAATAATATTCTATGGGATGTTGTTGTTTTATAATCAAAAATAAAATTTACATTTTTATATATATTGAATGAAATCTATTACGTTTTTCCGGTTCCTATCTACCGTATATAGAAAAAATATAGATGGATACATAAATAGTGAAATTTTCTTTTAAATAAGAAAGAAACTTTTTTTTTATATAACAGAATTTATATATATGTAATTTTTTTACCTTATAGTAAATGTTACAACTTATATATATACCTTTAATAATATTTATATTTACCTTTTATTTATTAGCAACAATCCACTTTTTTTTTTTTATTTCTTTTATGGTCCATTATATGATCTTCATATATATATATGATCATTATATTAACAAAACTTTACAATAATCATCAACAATATTATATATCTATAATCATCATCATCATCACATATTTTATGTTCTTGGTCTTATACTTCTTATAATTCTTTGTATATATACAGGATGCCTCAGTTGATTTAGTGCAAACGTATATAAACACGTAATTCAGAGCCTATTTCCTATTGCGAGAGCCTATTGCAAAAAATCGTAGCAGAATGGATGGTCGAACTTTAACCTCTGTGGAGTTAGAGGGGGTTTAAAATTGACGTTCATTGAAAACTATACATTCAGTAACTAAATTGTAACTTTTAAACTACTGAACCGAGTACAACCAACAAGAACTAAATTAATAGGTAATTGAATTAAAGTTTAATTTTGATTTAGTGAAATTTTCTACATTCTGCTTTCTGCTTTATATCTGCCTTCCATTTGGAGATATTGACATTGTAAGAAAAATTATTTTTTTTCATCAATTTTTTTGAAAAAATCAATTTTCCTCGAAATTTCCCCCCATCAAAAAATTTTCAAATATTTTACACCTTAACACACAATTTGTTAGTGTTTAAAAGTGAAACAACTTCTAAAATATGCGTCGTACAAAAAAATGCAAGAGACAATTTTTGAAGGGCATGAAAAATACAATCAAAATAGCTTTTAAAAAAATTTTTTACCAACGAAAATCAACATTTTTGAAAACTTTGATGAAAAAAATTTAATTTTCTTACTTTCAGTGTCAATATATCAAAAAAAAAGGAAGGCAGATATCAAAAATTTTCACTAATTTAAAATTAAAGGTAATTCAATTAGCTATTTAGATTTGGTTCGGGCTGAATATCCTCGGTTCAGTAGTTTAAAAGTTACAAGTTAAAAGTTGAATGTACATTTTTAAATGAGCTTCAATTTTCAACCCTAACTCGCCAGGGGGTTGAAGTTAGATCCCCCACTCCCAGTTTTTGATGGAAATAGACCCAAGATTACTTGGTATACGTTTGTACTATATCAACTGGGACACCGTGAATAACAAGAACAATATAAAAAAAATACAAATGAAAATACGCGCGATGGATGCTGCGATATATATATTTACATTTACTCTTTATATATACAAATTCTTATATTTATAACATATTTTGCATTCCTTTATTATATTATATATATTTATTTATTTATATGCTTTCTTATATACAGAGGAATGGTATAGTTATTCTTAAATAATGCTTATGCTATATATATTATATATATATATTGGTATATTTATTGTTGTTATTATTATTATTATTATACTATAGAATAAAAACCAACGTAAACCAACCACACCAAAAACTAAGAATTAAAAGGTTAAATAATATTAATAATCGCTGCATAATTTTTTTTGTATATTATATATAGTATATTGTATAGTATTTATTTTTTCTGAATAAATATTTTATAAAAGTGTTTATGTACAAAAAAAAATCACAAAAAATGAAATGTATTTGTATAGTTTTTATTTTAAAATTACAACCAGACTATTTTTATTAATTTTTTTTTTTTATACATCGCGATCAGTTATCGATTTATTGAATAAAATATTTATTGATATATTGTTTGTTTGCATATAAATACCTATATATATATATTTTGTATGGGTAAAAAATAATTGATATAACAAAATAAAAATATTTAAAAATTATTCAAAATTAAAATGTATATACTAACAACTGTTTTTTTTTTGTATATGTTGTATTATTGAATATGGTATGAAAGCAACGAAAAAAAAAATACCACATTAACATCTTATAAAAAAGTAAGTATATATAGAATTTTCTCATATATAATACATGAGATTATCATCTCGATCTGTAAGTTGTTCTACAACTTTTATGTTGTTTTTTTTTTGTTTTTTTTTATACAATCGCATAAATAATTCATTTAATTTTATTTTTGATACTATTTGAAATATAGAATTTTAGAATATATGTATTAGAATCAAAATCAATAGAATAAAATTATTCTAATATCATCCAATTCAAAATGATTCCTTGTACATTCTATTAATTATTATTTATTTATTTATTAAATATATGGTTTAAATTAAAGTATTATAATTTTATTTTATAGTATTATTATAATTTTAGTAAAAAAATTATTATTTATAAAGTATATTTGTTATAGTTGGTTGTTTACAATAAGTTGGTTACATTACGAAAATTTAAGCAAATAAATTGTATGGTATGAAGTGATGGTTCTATGTTTTTTGGTTACATTTTAACAATTGATATTATTATATTATAGTTCAAGCATCAAGGGTCAATTATTGTGAAAGAATTGTCTTTTTTAATTATGGTATAATATAACATATATATATTTAAATGAAAAAAGATATATATGTATGATGATGGACGGTCAATTAAAGGATTAAATTCAAAATTACCTTTTAGAATAAATAAAAATAAGTATAAATAAATATAATATCAAAATTGTTATCACAGTTAATGGATTGGGAGAAATTCAGAACCTATAAAAAGGTATTTTTATCCTCTCTATAAGTAAATAAAAAATGAAATCATGTTTTAAAAGAAAAAATCAAAGTGAAAAATGTAATACTGTGAAACAAAAATATGGCTCATATATAACCGTAAAGTTACTATCGTACGTAACACAACAATTTAATTGCTGATACACTAAGAAAGGTCATAAAGAATTACTATGAGTTTTCAAACATCACATTATTTATCATATCTTTCTTACAATTTATGGGCGAAATTTACATTTTAAATTTATTTTATTAGCATGAATAATGTCCGGGCAAGATTAATAACAAATCGGAATGAAATTGAGTATAGAGGGCTTTTGAAATTCAAAATTCAAAAGCTGATTAACCGTGGACTGACTTTTTATTTTAATTGTGGTTCAAAATTGGTTAATAAATACTATATATATATATATATTAACTCAATACCGAATTTTACAATATATATATATTTTAAAGATCATCTGGGGCCATTTAGGCCAATATATTTAAAATAGAATATATATAATAGAAAATCGGTAAAATTTCTTGTACATATTTTGTACTCAAATAACAGATTACGGCAAATAGAGTACTAATATATAGAAAGGTTAAGGTATAGGTATATTTGGACATTTCTTTAAATGAAAATTGTTTGTAAAATCATCGTTACTCATAAATTTCCATTGGCAATTCTAAAATTTTATTGTATATATTTAGAAATGACATGAAAAAAATGGATACTTTTAGTTATCCTTCGTATATATTACATTTATATATTTAATGTATACATTTTCCGAAAATTTTCCCTTCCGGAAAAAAATACTTTATAAAAAACACCGAAATTTACAATTAGATTTACGTTTTAAAATATACAAGTTGTTTAATTTTGTAATAATTCGATGAATTTTGGGACGCATCATAGAGCACCATATCGATAGCAAAGTATTAAAATTATTTACGATATTAATAAGGCTATAGAATAGTGTTTTTGAATAGAGAATCATAGTGAATAAGTTAAGTTTTGAGAGCAAAAATCATCAATGCATTTATAGTTCTGGAATTTCAATGGGAATCTCACAATTTTATGGTATATTTAAAGAACATGATATAAAATTAATATATGTATAATACACCATCATATAGATATATATCTGGAACGAATTTATAGAGAAATTTCACTTTTTAAAACACAATAGAAAAGCAATACTGAAATTTTGATAATAAAATATAGGAAAATAGAAAATTAGATAAGTAATAATATTACTAAATTAAAAAGTGAAATTTCTCGGCAAATTCATTCCAGATATATATAAATAATGGTGTATTATACATATATTAATCTTTAAATATACTATAAAATTGTCGGGAGCAGAACGGAGCAGCGGTAGAAAGGTATTAATGATGTTTATAAGAATAAAATAACACGGGATGGATGATTTTAAAAAGAATTTCATACAAATAAAATGATTTGATTAAAGTCGTCATTATTTATGGTGGAGTTTAAATGGTAATCCTCACAAATATAATTGAATATATTTATATCAAGAGCGCATTAAACTTTAAACTATATAAGCTTGATGATCTAATAGCAATTTTATGGTTTCGATTGGAATCTTTCAAGGGTTTGGTAATCATAATTTGCTAATGAGACCAAAGAAAATCACCAAAAGCATATGTGGTCAAAAGTTATAAAGGTGATCAAAGCTTTTGGTAGGTTTTATTATATATACATATATATATATAACGATATTTTGTCGTATTCTGATTATATTCAAATTTTATTTGAATTCTATAGGTACTATATTTGCAGACTGTGTATATATATTTTCAATATTACATATGCATAATACAATTTCTATTATAATTCTGCAGTACATTTTTTATAGTATTTATAAATAAACTATAGAACTATAGGTATATATATTATATATGATAAAAAAAATAAAACATACCTGTTTTTTATATTGATTTAAATTAAATTGCCCCACTATTTATATAGATGTAATTGTAACAAATCTGGATGTTGCGGTTGTGATGATTCTTCCTTTATATTTATATATTTAAATACTTAAAATCTCACTTTTATTATATTTTTTACAATATATTTTCTTATTTTGTTTTAAAAAAACACAAATAAAACCGCTGTATATATATATTTCTTTTTATTTATTTATTTATTTTATTTTACACTATATATATAATAATTTCACTTAAAAACACAAACTAAAAAAAAAAACAAAAACAAAAATTAAACAAACAAATTTTACAAACTTTTTTATTTAAACAAAATTATAATGTTAATTTTTTTTTTATGCAAAACTTATTATTTTTTTTTTTATTTAAATTTAAATACGCATGTTATTTTTTTTGTATGCATTTTTTACATTAATTTTATTATTATTTATATTTATTATTTATAATTTTATATGATTTAATTATTTTAATTGTTATATATAACGATTTTTTTTAAACACTATACACAATATAATAATATGTATTAATAATTTTACAAAGTTATATATTACTTATACTTATAAACTGTGTGAAATTGCAAACGAATTAAAAAATTATATCCCGGTTTAATTGTATGAAAATGAAAACTAAAAAAAAAAAAGAAAAATCAATGAAAACTAATTAAGAAAAATGTTATACTGTTTTTTTTGCCTATAACAAATTATATTAAACAATTTTTCCGTTATGCTAACCGTTATTTTATGAATATTATTTCAAATCAATTGTCTATCATGAATTTACAATATTATTATAAATTATATTTTGTGTGTCGGGGTTTTTTTCATTTTCCTTTTCTTTTTTTTTTTACATATATTTTTTGCACAATTAGTTTTTTGTTTTAAATTAAATATCGCACAATGGAAAATGTAAAACGCACATACACTCACACCTATGCACGCAAATATTCAATGCAATGCAATGTGATGATAAAAAAAAAATAAAAACAAAATCCAGCTATCTTCACAATAATCACAGAGAAATATTCTTGAAAAACCACAACTTTAAATTTTTATTTTATCAACCAACCATCAACATAAACAGTTAACGAACGTCTGCCTGTACTCTGTCTGTTTTCGTTTTGTTTGACTGTTTGTTTGACTGCTGATTCTGTCTTCTATTTCTATACTGGTAATTTCTTTTAACGATGATGATGATTATTATTATTATGAAAATTATGATGAAGGTGATGATGATGATGATGATGATTGTACTGTTTGATAGGAGCTTGATGATGTTGCTGCTCTGGCTGGTATATTATATTGATTATTGTTTGGGGTATTTTATGACCAATGGTAAAAATTTCATGTATGCGGCAGATTGGTATTTTTGCATTTGTGTGCGAGAGGTAAATGGCAGAGTGTACATTCCACAAAATTTGTTGTAATTCTCAAAAAAATGTATTCCAAAACATAATTTTCTTATTTTCATATTGGAAAACCATGATGATGATGATGTTGTGTGCGTGCGTGAATAAAAAAAAATGCCATCTTTTTTTTTGTCACGAATCAAATATTTTCTATTTTGATGATGATGAACATAGTGGGGAAAATGAACCGATACAAAAACAAAACCAGTCACAGTTAGATGGCGATACGTTGTTACAACACGAGCAAACGGTGAATGCATTGAATATGAACAATTGTTGTAAAAATTATCCATTATGATGATTTCCAATTCTCCAGCATTTTGTCAGATCATAAAAAATTATATTATTTTTAAATAATATAATAAATTAATAATTAGATTATTTCCAAATAGAATAATTATTAAATTCTATTCTTCTGTTGTAAACTTTTTGTTACAAAAAAAAAAAAAATCCATTGTTCAAATTTTCAAAAAAAAAAAAATTAATTAATTTTCATATTTATTTTCATTGCTCCAAATTACATCTAGTTTTTGTTTATTTAATAATTTGTTGTGAATTGCATATTTATTTAAAGAAAAAAAAACACAATTCATATATAAAAATACAGTTGTTGTTGTTGTAATTTGTGAAGATGTTTGTAAAAAAAACCAAAACAAAAATACGGATAATAATCTCTGGAATTGACGACCGCTTATTTTAGCTTCTTTTTTGGACGTAAATTATTTGTGTGTCCACATTTCTTTTTACGGCAATTGGTGGCACGTGGATGTAAACGTGCATAACACTTACGACAAATCATTTTGTCACAATTATATTTTTGTGCTAAAATACGTAATGATGGTTCAATGATACCACCACGTAAACGTAACACTAAATGTAATGTTGATTCTTTTTGGATATTATAATCGGATAATGTTCGGCCATCTTCCAATTGTTTACCAGCAAATATTAAACGTTGTTGATCTGGTGGTATACCTTCTTTATCTTGAATTTTTGCCTTAACATTTTCGATTGTATCGGATGGCTCGACCTCTAAGGTGATGGTCTTACCCGTTAATGTTTTAACGAATATTTGCATATTATTTTAGTCTAAAATTGTATAGAAGAAAAGTTAATTGTTAAAAAAAATAACTATTGATTGATTGATTAATTGTATTTTAATAATCGCAATATTAAAAATCAAAATTTTATTTGGTTTGGACTTTTTTTCCGATGTTGAAATATCATCACATAACCTTACAATTTTCTTTTCCATATTCACAATTCAATTTTTGTTTTTGAATATTAATTTTTAATATTAAAAATCTATACATTTTTTTTTTTGGATTATTTAATTGAAATTAATGTTTACTGTAAATAATTACTATAATAGTAACTATTTTCTGATTTTTTAATATTAAATTTAATTAAATTTTAATTTTACATACCTTTCAACGTGGTTTATTCCCAAATTGCAAACACATAAAAGAAAAATGATCAAATTTTTTTTTTTAATTTTATGACGTTTTTCAATATATACATATGACATTTCATACGTTTCCTAGTAATATCGATAAATCGTTTTTATATTATTACCATATGGAAAATATTTGTGATGAGGTTTATTTATTTATTTTAATTATATATAAAATAGATTATGGTTAAAATAGTAATTATAATTAAAATCAATAATAATAATTAAAATAATTTTATAAATATATAATTAATAAATGATTAATTATAGAATTTAATTTAAATATTGATTACAAAATTAAAAAAAAAAAACCACTCATACCCATGGAATAAATCGAATATCGATTTTTCACCACCGCCGCCAATTGAAAAAAAAAAATAAAAATAAAATAAAAAAAGTGGCAAAAGAAAAACCACCTTTTTCCATTTTCACATTAAATTAAATATATTTTTCATTTTATTACAACAACAAAAAACGCTTTAGAAAATAAAGTTTATTATTTTATTTTTTTGAATTATTAATTTAATTAGTAATTACTGAAAGATATAATTCTTAAATGATCCACATCATTTTATTGTATCCTGATATAAAAATATTAATTTAGTAAAAAAATTAAAAATAAATAAACCAGAAAAAATGGTTTAAAAAAAAAAATAAGGTCCTTTTCATATTAAAAAAAAAAAAAATTCACTCCTAAATTTTATTTTAGTGGATGACAAAGTGAAAAAAAAATTAATTAATTTTTGGAATAAATTAAAGCAATAAGAAGAAAATCCCTATAAAATAAAATATAGTTAGGGATTTAAAGAAGAAAAAAAAAACCGCCCCCATCTCAACAATAATGTCACCAAATAAAACAAAATCTGGTGATTCTTCAGGTGGTGGTGGTCAATCGGAAACAAATCCATTAATTACTCCACAAACAACAACAACAACAACATCCGATGTAAGTATTATTTATATTTAATAATTCACGTGATAAGATTTAATTTTTTTTTTCTTTTGATAATTTATATAAGTTATTAATCATAGTCAAAAGAGCAACGCATCATAAGAAATCTGATGTGGTTTAAATGTTGTTGTTGGTTTTTTTTTCTATTTCTATTATAGAAAACTATAGAAAATAAAATTATTGTCTTATTTGTTGGTTGACGACAGGTTTTTTTTTCTTTTTTTTTTTTTTGATTGTGAAATATATTCATATATAGAATATGATATTCTGTATAAAATTTAATAGATATATAAAATAATACGTACGTGGTGTAAATTGTTGATTATTATGATGATGCGATTCGCGTAAAATATATTCATATCTAATTTGGGTCGGGGTCTTTTCAAATCTTTTCAAAATTCACCGGCACACGGGTTGAATTGAAGTAAAATGAAATGTTTTTTCAATCAGATTAAGAAGATTTGCTTGAATTTCGGATATTTCCAAATCGAATCGGTTTTTTTGATAATGGAACATTTTTCCATAAACCAAAATTACCGTGACCAGGGAGGCGGAAACAATTCAGTGGATTGAATCGTGGATCTTATAGGAAAAATAAAAAAAAAAATTAATTCATTTGAAATTTTAATATTATTTTTGTCCTTTTCCATAACAAACAATCATAATTTTATCTTTTAAAATATATCCATTTGTTTCCGCTAACGCTCGTTCAACTATCGCATAATTTTCATCATCCAAATACGGTTGATTAAATGTAATGAATGCTTGTCCCTTCATCCGTCCCGATTGCATTAAACGTATATCAATTTCATTTGGTTCACCATCATCATTCTGATCAAGTGTTTCCAAACGGTGCGTAGGATCGCGTCCACGTCCTCGTAAATACCGATAATAAATTGATTTTAAATCATTTTCATTAACAGTTTTTGCTAAATTTTTAACATATAATTTATTTGATCGTTCACGTTCGATATAATTGGAAAATAATGGATTTAATTTTAATTGTTCCATTGGCAAACGATTATCGGATAGTTCTTGATCCGTTAAAATATGTAACTCAGCTGTATCATTTTGTTTATCGTTTAGTTCTTCTTCTATATGTTGATGATGATTAATCACCTCGGTTTCATTAGAATTTAATTCTAATTCTTCTTCTGATGGTGGTGGTGGGGGTAATTGACTTGGCACAATAATTTTTATTGATTTATTTTGTACCATTGAATCTCGTTCAAAAATTTTCGATGATTGTACAGCATTATCATCATTCAAAGATGATGGTAATCCATTTGAGGAGGTTTTTATTTTTTTGTCCGTCGCAACGAAATCAAATAAATGTGAATTTTTTAACATTTTACTTGAATCGATCATCGCACGAAAACGTTTTAAATTTTTCATTTTAATTAATTGTAATTTTCGTTTACGTTTTTTCGATTTGATTGTATTTTGATTTTTAATTTGAGCATTTTCATTATTCCATTGATGATCATCACCGTCATCGGATGTTTCCAATTCGGATTCATCCGAATCATCCGTAATATTAGATAATAGATCATTTTTAGTTAATTGTAATTGTTCGGTTAATAGACAACAAATTGATGATGGCCGTAATAAATCATCATTGTCGTCCGTTGTTTGTATTGCAATATTATTTTTTTGACGTGGATAATCCAAAGTGGGTGTACCAAAAATAAATGGTGGTTCTAAATTCATACGATTCATTAAATGTATTACTTGTGTATAAAATTTTGTATTTGTTTCAAGTGCACTTGTTATTGAATCAATAATGGCACGATTACATTTTGGATATAAATATTTTAAATGCATTGGCGGTGGTTGATCAAAATCTAAATTTGAATTTATACCATAAATTTTTTTTATAAATTCTATTGAATTTTTATTCGTATTTGAATTGTTTTCATTTGATTTGTCTTCTTCGTCATCATCATTGTCATCATCTTCATAATTATCTCGAGTTTGTTTTATTTTACCAAATTCAACTGATAAAATACTATTGAATAATTCTTTTTGATGTAAAAATTGTAATATTTCGATAGCTTCAGATTCCGTTGAAAATTTTACCATTGCTGAATAGGTTTTTGTTTTTGTTTTTGTGCCAGTACCAGAAGAATTTTTACATTTTACCGAAATGGCACCGAATCCATTAAGAAATTTAATTATATCCGATTTTTTAAATTTATTTGGAAAATTTTTTATATAAATCGTGGTTTTATCCAATAATTTTGACTTGGTTAATGTTGATTCTGTTGTTGTTGCTGATTGTTGTGGCAATATGGGTTGTATTATTGGCGGTGGCATTCGATGATAATCGATCATGTGTGATGGATAATTTGAAAATGGTGGTGGTGGTGGTACATTAAATGATATTGGAAATTCCATGATTATTCTGTAATAAACCAAAAAAAAAACAAAAAATATATATCAATTAATTTAAAAAATAATTTGTTTTTGTTTTTTTCTTAATATTTATTTATACAGGGAGGCACAACAACAATGGCACAAACAGATCAACAACAAGTTGGTGCCGCTACTGCGGCTGATGGTGGTGAAGATGTTCCAGTACCGGGTGCTAATCAACCAACACGTTTAGAATCATTTATGGCCATGTCAAAATCATTAATATTACGTGCATTAATTATCTATTTTATAACATCATTTTTTCGTAGTAAAACACCAACACAAACAACATCACCGACATCGAATACGGATGTTACCGGTGGAGTTACACCAATATCCAAAATACCAGCATGGAATTATTTTGAAAATGGAACAATATTTGATTTGCATGTGTATTTATCAAATGATTATGATACGGTAAATTTTACAGATGATAAAAATTTATTATGGTTTGAAGAATCACTTACATATGGCGATTGGTATGGTGGTAAAAATGGTGATGGTACATTTACAAAACACATTGATATTATACCAACGGAACAATTAAAGAGAAATGGTTCAATATACATTCATGTGTACGTGACAAAATATGGTATGAGTCCGGATCCGGCAGCCGGCAATTATTATGCTAAAAATGAATATGGTTATGTACGGCGGATCCTGAATAAATATAAAAAAATACGATATACAAAAACGAAAAATTTACTAACCGGTGAAACGGATAAAAGTGAAGAAGAACAACGTAAATCACAGATAATGTCAAATGAAATTCTATCCCATTGGCATCCAAATTTAACGTTGAATTTAGTGACGGATCAAACGAATTGGGTAAAAGGTAGTGTACCGCAACCATTGGATGAATACGTTGAATTTGATCGTTCGGGTAAAACCTATTATCCGATATTGTTTCTGAATGATTATTGGAATATGTTACGTGATTATCAACCGATAAATGAAACAACAACAAAATTAGAATTATATTTGACATTTCAACCGTTATCATTGTTTAAATGGCAAATTTATGCAGCACAAGCAATGAAAAACAAATGGACAAATAATATGTTTGGTGATGTATTCGGTGGTGGTAGTGGTGGTAGTACCGGTGGTGGTACAACAGCCGATGAATCTGATGAAGATCAAGATTCAATTAAAGAGACATTGCTCGAAACGAATCCATATCTATTGGGCATTACAATTGCCATTTCAATATTACATAGTGTTTTTGAATTGCTGGCATTTAAAAATGATATACAATTTTGGAATAATCGTAAATCATTGGAGGGATTGTCGGTACGTTCGGTGTTTTTTGGTGTATTTCAATCGATAATCGTTTTGTTGTACGTTATGGATAATGAAACAAATTTTATGATTCGTGTTAGTTGTTTTATTGGTTTGGGCATTGAAGTATGGAAAATACAAAAAGTTGTTGATTTTAAATTTGATCGTGAACAATTGATTTTCGGTGTTTTACCAAGGATTACGTTTTCTGATAAGGGATCGTACGTTGATTCGAGTACAAAACAATATGATAATTTAGCATTTAAATATCTTGGTTGGTTATGTTTTCCATTGTTAATTGGTTATGGGTGCTATTCGATTATTTATAATGAACATAAAGGATGGTATTCATTTATATTGAATATGTTATATGGATTTTTATTAACATTTGGTTTTATTATGATGACACCGCAATTGTTTATTAATTATAAATTAAAATCTGTTGCTCATTTACCATGGCGCATGATGACTTATAAATTTTTAAATACATTTATCGATGACATTTTTGCATTTGTCATTAAAATGCCAACAATGTATCGATTGGGATGTTTCCGTGATGGTAAGTTTATTTTTTATTTTTTCTCTTCCAAAAACCACAAATTCGATTTAAGGGCGTTATTTTGTCTTATGTCTTAATTTGATTGTTTATTTATTTTTTTTTTTTCATTATTCTAGATATTGTATTCTTTATATTCTTGTATCAACGTTGGATTTATAAAGTTGATCATAAACGTGTTAATGAATTTGGTTTTTCTGGTGAAATGGTAGCTGATAAATCATTAGCATCATCACCAACACAACCATCAATAACAAGTGATGGCGAAAATAGTAATACTAGTCAGTCAACAACAACAACAACAACCACAATTCCTGCTCCTACTCCAAAATCGAATGTTGAAAAGAAAAAGGACTAAACAATAAAAAAAAAGTGTTTTTTTTTTCTATATTTAATTTTTACGTTAATTTTTTGTTTTGTTTTTGTTATTTTGTTGGTTGGAAAAGTAAATAATTAAATAGAAAAGATTCATAAAAATATAAAACAAAAAAAAACCAGATTGATTTCTGGCAGCAAATAATAACTCATAAAGATTCAGAAAGATTAAAAAAAATCCAATAAACCAAGTTAATATTTAATTCAGTATTTTTGTTTTGTCTGTCTGTATGTTGATCATTAAAAATTAAGATTAATATTATTTTTATAATTATTAATTAAAATCAATTTTTTGTTATAATTAATAAATTATTGTTGTTGTTGTTAAGGTTTGATTTTGAAGATTATATGAATTTGAGATAATCCAAAAAAAGAAAAAAAAAACGATGCACGAATTCACGACTGATTTTTACAAAAAAAAAAATTAAACAAAAAAAAATGTAATCAAAAAATAACTTAAAAACTTTTTCTTCCTGTAAATTTTTTTTTTTTTAATTAATAAAAATGTGTATAGGGAAAAAGTAATTTTGATCAGTAAAGAAACAAAAAAAAAAAAGAAAAAACGACGACAAGGGCAGCGATAACACATTAATTTTTCCATTATTATTATTTATATTCGTAAAAAAAAAAAAATTCATCATCAAAAATGTACTATTAATTCGCGTTAATTTAATTAATATATCTTATATATTTAGATAGATGATAATAAAATAAATAAGTTTTTATCCATTCAGCGCATTCACACATTAATATATATATATATATATATATTTAGATAATTAATAATTATAATGTTTTTTTTTTTTAAATTAAATGAATAAATACATATAATAATAAAAAAAAATAAGTTTTTCTATTAAACATTCCCATATCCGTTAATATATCCTGATTTACCATCAGGATTTGGTTTTATAATCAAATTTATATATATAAATAAACTAAAAACGTTGTGATGCATTTAAATATTTTCGAATATTTATCATACATTCAATGGGCAGTCCAAATAATCCCGGATATCGTTGATTGTGCATAGAAAGTATCCCATTTCGTATTGGTGTAAATATTTCATTTTTTAATTTAATTGTTATGTCGGTTAAAATGTTAGATGGAACCATGGTTGTTGTTGTTCTAGAAGTCGAAGCAATGTCGGATGTTTCACAAACAACAATTGGAAAATAAATTGATGTTCCTTCGGCATGTGCCGTTAAATTTGAATTCACAATTGAACACATTACTAAAATACCCAATGTATTGGCGGATGTCATCAATTCACTGATTAATAATCTTACTTTAACGCTTTGGATTTCGGGTAATTTCAATAATAATTTATAACGTTTTTGATTATTGCCATCGTATGGTGGTGGTGGTGTTGGTGATGGTGATAAATTTGATTGCCAAAATGAATTTGGTATTCGTTTTGAATATTTTCTAACAAATTGACTATCAAATGAATATGACCAATTTAATTTATCACCATCGGGATCATTTTCGGGATCATGTTCGTCGTCATCGTCACCAATTGGTATAAATCCTTTTTCAATTGCCGTTGCCAAAATGATAACGGCAAACATATCCACATTTGATTCATGATTTTTATGGATTGAATATTTTATTAAATCCATTACATGCATTGGTAATTTTTTATTTAATACTAATGAATCTTCAATTGGTAAATAATTTGGTATGTCTTTTTTTGTGGTTTCTTCTTTGGTTTGATCATCAACAGTTTTTTTCTCATCATTTTTGTTGTGTGTTTCCAAATGTTCGGCATCTACAAATTCTTTGATAATGAGCTTAAACTCCTTGTTTATCATAACATTACGTTCATATGACATTTTTTTTTGTTTTTTTTTTACACCAATACGAAATTTGAGTTGATACTATATGGAAAATCGTGGTTATACTCTTCTTGTTTTTTGTCTATTTTTGTATATTTTAATTTAATTTATTCATTTAAAAACCAATGAATTAATTAATTAAAATGATTAGTAAAAAAAATTGCAATAAAATACTTACTTTTTTGTTTGCAGTTTACATAACCAAAAAATTTGTCGTTTTTTTTTATTTTGTTATTATATTTAATGTTTTGTTGTTGTAGATAATTTTTTTTTTTATTCTGTTTAACTTTTGTTTAATAATAATTTTATTAATTAATTAAATTTAATATTTATAATTTATAATATAATAATTAAAACAAAACAACAAACAACCGTAATTTTAATGCAATATCCAATAATAAAATAACAAACAAAATCACAAGCCCGTCAAATGTCAAAACACAACAAGTAAAAAAATAAAAAAAACATTAAAATTTGACAAACTCAAGATATATTGAGAGAAGTCGTCAAATTTTATAAAACCTCATAAAATATCAAATATAATAAAACCTCTGAGGTGAGGTTTTAAATAAACCCTACAACAATATTTATGAGGTTTTTTAAATAAACCCTACAACAATATTATTTCGTATTTCGATATGCCGCATGAATAATTTTTATGCAATAAATTTATTTTAATTAGAAAAAGGATTTTTAGAAAGTAGACATTCCTTAAATCGGGCTGCCCCAAATCTCCTGTTTATGAATCTTTATAAAATTAATTTTATTTTTAATATTAATAAAATTAGGGGGGGAAAATATTATAAAATATTTAATATTAGAATTTATTTAAATATCTTATATAATTTTTTTTATTTATTTTTTTTTTTGTTTTTTATGTAAAATATTAATTTCAATATTAAGTTCTTATTAATTATTGTATTTTTAATTTTAAATTTATTTTTTTTTTTATTAAAGTAGAATATATATTTATTTATTTATAATTAATTTTGGTAGTTGAATTCTTAAAAATGGTTTGTTTGTTTGTTTGTTGGTATTTCAGATTTTTTATTTCGTAAAATTTGCCAAAAATAGTCGATTTATTTTCGTTTTTTTTTTTTTTTTTTGTAAATTCCTTTTTATTATTTATTTATTTACTTAAAAATATATTTAAATGATTGGTGGTAAATAAATAAAGAATATAATAAAAGTGAAAATAAGAAATAATAAAATTAAACAAACAAAATAAATGTTTTTTAATGAAAATTTTTATTTTTTGAATTTTATTATTTTAATAATAAAAATATTTTTGGCAAATATTTTATTTATTTAATTTTTTTAGTATTTATATATATCCAATGTTAAACTGTTTTTTTTTTCTTACTTAAAAATATAATATATATTTAATTCAAATTTTATTTTTTATAATTAATTTTGTTTTTGTTAAATGACAACATTTAAAAATTGAAAAATTTGATTGAAATATATTTTAATTGATACATAAGAAAATTGTTTAAAAATACATTAATTTTTTTTTTTTTTGAGGGGGGGGGGGGGCTGGGTGATATGAATATTATTATTTTTGTTCAGGGGATAGTTTGAGATATTTTTGTAAATTTTTTTGGGATTTACCAAAGGAAAGAATGTTTAGGTAGTAAAATTAAAAGAATAAAAAATAAAAATAAATTGAATATATATATTTGATTTTTTATATTGTCAAAATAATATTTGTATTTTTTAATATTTATTTTAAAAAAATATTAAATACATATTTAAGATTTTAAGTGTTTTTCTTTTTTGTTTTTTGTTTCCTTGTTTTAAAAAGTCACAAATATTTTTAATATATAATAAATAAAAAATACAACTAAAAATGATTCCCGGCATTTTTCAATTATGTATTTATATTTTTATTTTTTTGTGTTTTTTTAAGAAAAAATTACAGTTGAAAAACAAATAAATAAATTTTTTATTTTCTAATTTTAATTAATATATAAATAAAATTTTATTAATTTTATTTTATTTTATTTATTTATTTAATACGTAATTATTTCATTTTTTTAAATTTATTATTCATATAATTATAAATAATAAATATATATATAATTAATAAGTGTTAAATATTTAAAGCATTTGTTTTTTTTTTCTTTTAATCCTCGGTTGAATTTTTTTTCTTTTCATACATTTTACAATTATAAAAAAAATTAAAAATAAATGAAAAAACGAAAAATGTAAATTAAATTTTATTTTATTGTGTTTTTTTTTTTTTATAAAGAAACCATTGAAATTTTTTAATTTTTTTAAGTAAAAATAATCTAATAATATTTGTGTTTATTAATTTTTGTTTTTTTTTTTTTAATATTATTTCTGTTAAATATTTATTTATTTACAAAATATTGTTGTTCTATTATGTGTCATTTTTCATTTGTTTGTGTTTTGTTTTTTGAAAATATTTTAGAGATGAGTTGCAAAAAACAAAAAAAAATAAAAAAACTATTTCATAATTATAAAAAATAAAAAAAAAAAAATACAAATAGGTTAGATTTCATATTACATTAAGGTATTTTTTTTTTGTCAAGATTTTGTGTGTGTGAAAATAAATTAAAATTAATTTACTCTATAATAGATTATTGCAAAATATTGACATTTAACATTTACGAAAAAATTTACTTAAATTGAATTTATTTATACTGCAATTAATATTTTTTATTGAAAAAAATTATTTATTTCGTTTGTTTTAGTTATTTTGTTCTATTTAATTTCTATTTAATTTAATTTAATCTTGAAATATTAAGAGGTATTCATTAAAAATTTATCGCTAAATTAATCACGTAAAGATATTTTACTAAGAATTTACTAAACTCTTATTGGATAAACTTTAAATATGTATAAGAATATTTAAAATTATAGTTTGAGTTTTTTTTTTGTTCTTTTCTATTATTAAATGGAATTTAATTCATTCATATTTAATTTAATTTTTTTCGTGAAAATATTGAACATAAAAAAATAACAATAAATTAATATTAATTTGATCTTTCTGATTAAATTAATAAAAAAAAAATATTTACTATGAAGAGAGAAATTATTTTTATTATTGTTTTGTACGAATGTAAAATTCTTTAAAATTTTCATAATATTATAAATTATTATGATTTTGTTTTTTTTTTTTAATCTGGCAATCGTGAATTTTTAAAAAGAATTTCACAAATTCTAAACAAAAAAAAAATAATAAAAATAAAATTAAATAAAATAAAAAATAAAATTATTTCTATAAAAAATTGAAATTAAAAACTTTTTTGTTTGTTTGTTGTTTATTTTTTTTTTTTTTTTTAATTTGGAGCGCATTCTTTTTTTTGTTAAACATATAAACAAATAATTAAAAATTATTATTTAAACTATTAAAATTAATAAAAAAAAAAAAAAAAAGAAAAAAAAAACATTACATCAAATTACTTTTCTATTATAATAATAATAATAATAATAATAAGCATTTTGTTACATTTTTTTTTATTCTATTTATTTTCTATTTTAATTTGTTTTCTATTTTTGGATTTTATTTCAATTAAAATTCAATTAAATTATTTTGAAATAATTTTCATAATTTTCTGTTTTGTTTATTTAAAAAAAAAATAAAATTTTTTTAAATATGTTTTAAAATACATTTTTGTTTGTGTTTGTTTTTGTTTTTTTTTTTTGAAATATTTTTGTATGTTTGTTTTTTTGTACAAAATAAAAATTAAAAATTGAAAATTAAAATAAAAAATATATTAAATATAGTATTAAATTAAAATTAATTAGACACAAAATGTTTTTATATAGCATAATTATTTATATATATTCAAATTTTTTTTTTTTTTATTTTAGGTCCATTTTTATCTTTAAATTACGATCTTTCTATTACGGGTTTTTTTTTTTATTTTTAATTAATTAAAAATTATTTTTATATTATTATGTTTTTTTCCCCTTTAGGTTAGATACATTTATTTATATATTTATTTTTGTCTATTATTATATAATTATTGAATGTCTTTAGAATAAATAATAATAATAATAATAATAATAAAATAAGTAAAAATAATGTTTTTTTTTTATTTTATTTTTGGGCAATTAAAAACTTTATTGTTTTTATTTTCTTTTTAAATATTAAAAAAATAATTGATTGTTGTTATGACGTTGATTTGTTTGGTTTTTGTTTTTCATTTTTAAAATGTGGTGTGATTTTAAGTATTTTTTTAATATAATTTTTAAGGCAAAACTTTTAATTAAAAAAAAAAAAAAAAAACAAAATTCCCTAAACAAATGCAAATGTATACATAGAGTTCTTATATTTTTTTTTTTTTTTAATAGTACTTTTTTAATAATTAATTTTCTTAAGGTGGGTTTGTGTGTGTGTGTGTGTGTTGGGAGGGAGGAGCAAGGCGTTCTTTCTCTCAAAACATTGTTTAAAAATTAATTGCATTTTTGATTTTTATTCTATATTTTATATTTTAATAATTAATACTAATTTTATTTTTTTTTTGTTTATTCTTTTCTCATTATTAATTTTTTTTTTCTTACATATTTTTAATTTTAAGCAATTTTTTTTTATTTTATTTAAAAAAAATATTCGCTTTTTATTTGTTTTATGATGTATTACTTAAAATTCTAATATTTGATATTTATAATTAATTATTTATTATTTCTTCAATTTATTTTTCAAATCTTTTTTTTTTTATTATTATTATTATAAATTGAATTTAAATTTTTTTTAAATATGAATTTTATCCAGAAACAACCAAAAATTAATTAAAATTGTTCAATATTTGATCATTTTGGCGGCGATAATGAAATTTTAAAATTTTTTTTCTAATAAAATAAAAATATTAATTGTGAATAGAAATAGAATAGAATAGAATAGAATAATAATAATTAAATATTCACAGCCACAAATTACTTAAATTTTTTGTTTAAATTTTTAGGTATAGTGTAAAAATTATGTGCATTTTATTTTTGTTTGTTTAAATATCACAAAATAATCAACAATATTTTTTTTTTTTTTTGAAAAAGAAATAAGCAAAATTTGATTATTTGATTAATTTTTGTACGACTAGAAAAAGAATTTATTATATAATAAAATATAGTGTAAATATTTTTTTTTAAAACTTAACAAATTTAAATTAATATGAGAATAAAAATAAAATAATTAATAGATTTTCTCGTGTCTGGATCGAGAAAATCTTTAAAATGAGAGATTTTTTTTTTTAAATTAAAAATCTCTTAAAACAATAAAAAAATTATTATTATTATTGTTTTGAAAAAAAAAAATAATTAAAATAATAAATTCAATGAGGACTTTAACGAATATAAAACTGAATTCATTTTTTTTTTTTTTTTTTTTTTGTAATTTGTGGTAAAATATTTAAATATTAAAATTTTGTTTGTTTTAAAAAAATACATTTCCAATATGATGAAAAAAAATATAAAAATAAAAGAATTCAAATTCAATTTTCCCGGGAACACAACGAAATTTTAACTTTAATTTGAACAAAATTCATTAATTTTTGGTGAATTTCATTTCATCCACAACAAAAAAAAAAAAACAATTAAATCATCACAACAATAATAATAAAAAAAAAAATTATATACAATTATTATTTAACTAATTATAATACAAACGAGAAAAAAAAAAAATAAAACCACAGATTTATTTATTTATTTATATTTTTTTTACCAAAATAAACTGATTGATTTTTACAAAAAAAAAAAAAAAATTAATTAAAATAAATATTGCTTTTAAACATATTTTTGATTATATTTCGTTTTATTGTTTAACATTTATTTTTATATGAATTCGTGTGAATTAATTATTATAGAAAATTCGAAAAATTAATTAATTTTATTTTTTTATATTTTCTTTCTCAAGTTACATTCGAGTTAAAATTTTTTTTTTTTTAGTTTTATATTGGCGGGTTTTTTTTTTAAGTTCTGTGACGAATTCGAGGAAATATTCATTTTTTTTTTTTATTTATTTAATTATTTATTTTTTTCTACTAGAATATTTTTTAATATTACTTTTTAATATCCTCTTTTTATCGCGCGCGCGAGCTGACGACTAATTAATAATAATTCAATTCAGTTTATTTTTTTATTTATAGTACTTATATATTTTGGTTTTCTTTTTTTTTTTCTTTATGTTCAAATTTTTTATTTTTATACGCTAAATAAAAAAATTATTTCTATTATTTTCTATTTGATTTTTTTTTTTTTTTGGTTTATATTTTTTTATGTTATATTAATTTAATAAAATATTTCTTTTATTTTTTCTGTAATCGAATTCTGAGAGATATTAAATTGTTTTTGTGTTGATTTTTTTTTTTTTTTTTTGAAAATAAATGAAATGAAAATAGCAAAAAAAAAAAAACTATACAATTTATTAAAATAATCGAAAAATGGAAAATTCTCAATTGGAAAAATGTATTTAATAATTAATTAACTATTTTAACCGGATCTATGACGAACAAAATATTTTTTATAGTTCTTGCCAGTAATGCTGCCAGAATTTATTAAACCAGTAATCCAGCCGAGTAATGAAAGTAAAAATGTAAATAAAAAATTTATGAAATTTCTTCTTTTAGTTCTTAAAAAAAATTTTCACAATAATTTTCTATTTAATAATTTCAATTAAAATGGAATATTTTTTTTATTAAAAAAATAATAAAAGAAAAATTACTGTAAAAAAAATTATTTTGCTATTTGTTTTGTTTTCATTTCATTCAAATTATTAAAAATTATTTTTTTTTGTACTTATTTTTTTTTTAAATCATTTTAGCAACACAATTTAAATAATAATCATAATAATTTTCTTTAACAAAAACAATAATTTAAAAAAAAAAATCATTTTAAAATATTTCCAAATTTTAATAACATGTTTTTGTGTGTTTTGTTTTTTTGCGACACAGCCCTTAAATTAATATATATATATATATTTATTATTTTCCATATTTTGTAATTAAAAAAAAAAAGAAGAAAAAAAAATCAAGCGTAATTATTTAATATTTAAATACACAAAAATTAAAAACAATAAGACAAATATCAGATATGAGACAGAAGTTGTTTAAAAAAAAAAAAAAAAATTTAATTTAGTACATAAAAATCACCACAATTGCTTTTTTGTTTTTTTTTTTTTCAAGTTTTTGAAGTTTCCCAACTTTAATTAATATTTTTTTTTGTTTTTTGTTTAAAAACCAAAAATGTCTTAAGTCTTTTTAAGACACTGAGCGTTTTTTTTTATTTTTATTTTGGATGTTCTAATTTTTTTAATTTTTTTTTAGAACAATTAAAAATTATCTATTAAAAATATAATATATAATTTTTGTTTGTTTGTTTGTTTGTTGGTTTTTTTTTTTCGAGTGTATGCGATTTTTTTTTTAATTCTATTTGTTTTTTTTTTAATTTTTATAACTTACAATTCTATATAATTAAAATTATAAAACCATTTTTCTTTTTTTATTTATTTTGGATTCTAAAGAATTGCTTTGAAATTTCTTAATGTTACTAATTTTTTTTTTTATTATTATTATTTTGATAGTAAAACACAAAATACATTAAATAAAAAAAATTCTAACATTTATAATATATATAATTCTTATTTTTTAATCAATAACTTTGTTGATTTTTTTGCTTTATAATTCTTACATAATTGCATTTTTTTTTCATAATTCGTTCGGGGGTTGTTTGTTTTTTACTTGTTGTATATAAAACAATTAAAATTAAAAATAAAAATTTAAAGTTTTTTTTGACAAATTTTGCTTTTTTTTTTTTATCATTTTATTTTGTTGTACAATAAAAAAAAATGTGCTTTGTTTGTCTTGTAAAAGAAGAGTTTAGAGTTTTTTTTTTAATTTTATTTGTTGTGCATTGGTTTTTTTTTATTATTTTGATATTTTTTGGTTTTATTTTTATTATTTTATTCTAAATTTTATATAATATTTTGATTTTGATTTGAGGATCCGAATTGCTTTGTGTTTCTTGGTTTTTTTTTCTCTTTTTTTTTTGGTTATTAAACTAACTAAAAAAAAAAAATTATCAACTAATTGATTGTTTTTTTTTCTTTTTTGTTGTTTGTCTTCTCATCGATTTTAATCGTTTTTTTTCTTTTCAAAGGCTATTTTTAAAATTATTTGATTGTGTGTGTGTGTGTGTGTGAACAAATTCAATGGTGTGTAAATGTAAATTATTAAAATTTAAAATATCTTAATTGCGATGGATTGATGAAGATTTAAAAAAAGAAAAAACTAATTTTTTTCTTAAAAATTAATATTGGATTTTTTTTTGTATTTTTTTTTTTTTTTAATATTAAAATTCAGTTCAGTTTCTGTTGTTGTGGTTGTTGTTGTTATTGTTATTGTTCTGTTATTATTAAAGATGATTGATGTGAATATGAATATGGATTTTGTTTTGTTTTTAAAATGGTTTTCTTATATTCGAAGAGACTATTTTTTTTTTATTTTTTTTTAGTGATTGTATTTTTAATTTATTTTGTATTTTATTATGTTATTTATTAAAACATAATTTAATTTGTGTTTGTATCAAATAATATAATAGATATATTTTTTTTTATATCTATTTTTAAAATATAATTAAAAGCTTTTACTATTTTTTAAAAAAAAATAAAATAAAAATAAAAATACCCGCCTTTACACACAAAAATCGTTATTTATCAAAACTTATTTTTTGATTTTGTAGATTTTGCAGATAGTTTAGAAAAATAATTAAATAAAATGAAAAAAAAAAGAAATAAATAATAATCATCAACAATTGTCTTCTTATTCTTCTTCTTCTTCTTCTTTTTTAGGCAAAATACATAACTTTTTTTGTATCGGCATGTACAGTAATTGCGCGTGCCATTGCACCTGGCGTACGCTCTTCTGAACAACCACTTTGATGTGATCCTTCACCAGAATCATGTTCTTTTTCAACCAAATGATATCTATATCAATATAATATAAAAAATTTTCAAATATATATTAGGATTAAGATATATTGTTGTGGACAATATTTGCCATATTATATTTTAGACGGTATAATACCTTGCACGGAATGCAACTAAATGTGCATAATAAGCTGGTGCTGGTATTGAAACGGATCTTGTACATCGTACATACGTATGACACAATTGATATGTTAAACATTGTAATTCATCGGAATCAAATTGATTGTCATCCCATAGAACATGATAATGTGATGGTCTGCTCGTACCCTATTTTTTTTTTAGATATACATATAATTAATAAAACTATTTGAAACAAATTTGAAAATTAAGATTAAAAATATATTGTCTGTTACTTGAATGCCTTGATGACTGCATAAATAAAAATCGAATTCAGTTGGATGGGTAATGCCAACGTCAACGGTTGTGCCCGCCGGTATATTACCCGATTTACCACTTTGTTCTTTTTTATCAGCACAAAATAATCGAGTATGATGACGTTTTTGGACAACAATAAATGTTATACCCGGACGATAATCACATTCCAATTTAATGCATGCCTCACGGATGGCCGTTAATTCATGTTGTAATACATGTGGAAATTGTCCTTCTGATACACCATCACGATACAATATAATACGATGTGGTTTATAGCCGCCCGTTGATTTATAAAACATAACCAACAGTTCACGTACCATATTGCTTAGCTCTTGAATGATCTCTTGACGATGCTGTTGAACACGTACGGTTGCCGAATACCGTGATGGATGGGCATCCATTGAACCGACAACGGCGGCTATCGATGGTTTTTTATTATCGCCAGCCGGTGGATGCGTTACATCAGCGCCCAAAAATATAACCGGTTCATTGAATACCTGAAATACAAATTGTGTTTTTTTTTAATAATATTTTATGGTTACATTCAAAAAAAAAACCACATTACCTTTGGTCTTATTGATGGCACTAAAATTGAATTAATTCCACCCAATTTTACATTAATTTTTAAACATAAATTTGATAATGTTTGCGGTGATGTTTTATTAACATTTTTTGCTTGAACACATTGTGTGGCCATACCAAGAACTGTATCTCCAACACGTTTTACTTCAGCTATTGTTGAATACAAAAAAAAAAATTTTATTATCCAAATTCGCAACTTCTGGGCAGCAAAACAAACAAACAAAAAATGTTTAATATTTAATTTGAACTTACCATAAACAGGTGTTTTACCGGGTAAAATAACAACAACCAATTGTAATGATGTAAATGAATTTTTTAAATATCTAAACATTGGTTCAACCTGATCGGGACCCGTAGCATATTTACAAAAGCATGGTTGTCCAATTATTGGCATACCAGCATCATTGGAAATTTTCTGTAATTGTGTGGTGAACGAACGTAATGAATCCTCGCGTACCGTACGTTGTGGTGCAAAACAGGCAAGTGCCCAGACACGTATTTCAACACCGGTAAAAAATTGTTTACCTCTCATATCCCAAACACCTTGATTTGGTGACGCAAGACTTACTTTTTGATGAAGACCAAATAATGTCTAAACAAAATTTAAATTAATAATTTAATAATAATAATGTGATTTGTTTGACACAACAAAAACAATGTTAATTCAATTAAAAACGTACCGGAGTGCTCATACTCGACGATACCCGTCCACCATATTGTAATTTTGGTGGTGGTAAAACACGACCACGTACTTCCATCATACTATTTGATATTGTTAAACCAAATTCTTGTACATATGAATCATTATTGAAATCAGCACGTCTTACTAAATTATTTATTTCACGTTCTCTATATTAAATATATTAAAATAAATTAATAAAAATTAAAAATAACCACAATTAACTTGAGAGACTAAAGCAAAAAAAAATAAAACAAAAAAATGATTACAAACCTATCGGGTGCCGATCGTGCTGTTGCCTTTATCATTGTTGATGTTTGCATATCGGTTAATTTTTTGATACAACGTTGACCGGCTACAATATTACAGACCTCCAACGGTAAATATGTGTGTTTATGTTCTTGACCCACTTGTAAACACGGTAAATGTGGATGTTTTAATTTCATTTTATATTTATCCAAAAAATATTTCGCAACTGTACATTCAACGGTTTGTCCATTTTCTAATTGTAATGGGAATCTATATATAAAAAAAAAAATTAATTAACGAAAAGAAAAGAAATTAATAAAGACAAAAGACAAATTAATCAATGTTTTTTTTTCTATTCACCGACATAATTGATTTAAAATTGAATCAATTTGGGTCGTTTTTGTTCAGAGATTTCCCCGGTAATTAAATTAAATTCAGTATTATTATTATCAATATACTTACGATTGCATTTGGGCTGGTCGTCTCGTTACATTACACACACGATATTTTCGACGCATTGAACCACAATGTGTTATTTCAATTTTTAAACCTTTAATTTCTTTTGTAAATTTAACACGTTGTGAATCGGTTAATGGTTTTCGTTGTTCTAAAATTTCTCGTATATCTAAAACTTCACACATGAAATCGGTTACCGGTTGAGCTTTATAAAAGGCAGTTGCCGAAACTATTTGTATGATAAAAAATCAATTAACAATTACGATTCATTTAAAGGAAAAAATAAAAATTTTTACACAATTTTACCATCAATATTCAACATCATTTTCCATTGTGATGGACGTACACTTTGATGAAAACCAAACCATACCTCACGGCCACCGCCCAACGGATGATAATAACCTTCGGGTGAACTGAAAAAACTTCTGCCAACTGGTGTATACGTCATACTGGGTAAATGACGCATAACCACGTCTAATGCTAATATCGCATCATATGGTATTTGTCGGGTTCGCCCTTCGAGCGCCTCTTCCAAATTAAATAATGACACCTGGGCTAACCATTTAATGGCAACACGAAATACACGATCTTTTCCTTCACCTACACACACACGCAAGTAAACCAAATACACACAAAAATTATAGTTTTACAATTGCTAATTGCTAATTGCGTTAATTACATTATATTTAAACCAACCTGGTAAAATAACTTCCAATTCTAGGCGTTCATTACCGATTGGCAATGGATCTCGGGTATACAAATTATTTCTGCCATCAAACACCGGTTTTAATACACCAAATATTTTCGAATAGGCATGCACCATTGTTTCGATAATTTCACGATTTACTTTACGCGGACACTTATCCGGTTGTATATTTATGTCATAATGATGAACATAACCGCGTGGCATTGATATTTGAAAATGATTGGCACGCAATACAATCGGCCGGCCTTCACGACCCAAATTCGGGCGACGTGGACACGTAAATATTGGTACATCGGGTGCGGGCACCGGCGGTGAAATTGCCACAACATTTGCCAATACATTTACCGGTGACGTTACAGTACCGGTGGCCGTTACCGTTTGTGGATTTAAACCAGCCGATGAACTTGATGTTGTTGGAGCTATTTATTGTTTTTTGTTTTTTTTTTTTTTAAATTACAAAATTTTTAATTTTGTAAAAGAAAATTAAAAAAAAAAAAGAAATTATTAATAAATATTATTATTATTAATGAAAATAAATTTTTAATATAAATTAGTAAGAAATATAATAAAATTCTTTCTTCAATTTAAAAAAGAAAAAAAAAAAACAAAAAAAAAAATACTAAACAAAATAAATAATCTTTTTTTTTTTTTTATCCATCAAAAATTAATTTAATGATGACGATAAAAATAAAAAAAAAAAAAACAATAAAAAAAAAATTCTTCATTATTTTTCATTCTTCATTCACGCTATAAAATTTTATTGTATTTTAAACACACATTTTCATAATTGTATTAATATTTCTTTTTTTTTTTCTTTTTAATTTAATTTTATTTAAAAAATAAAATTTTTCTATGTGAAAATGTTAATTAATAACTTTTTTTTTCGATTAATTTATCTTTTATCACTTTGTCAATGAATCCAAAAACAACAACAACAACAAAAAATGTTAATAATCCAAATAAAAAAAAAAAAAAATTGGTTAAAACAATAATAAATTATTAAAATTTTGAAGCATTTTGAATACAAAATTAATTTAAAAAAAATTATTAAGCAACATTAATTTTTGTATTTTTTTATATTAATATATATGTTTGTGTTTAAATAATTAAATAAATAAAAAAAAAAAAAAAAGAAAAATTAATAAATGCACTTGTTGTTGGTGGTTTTTTTTTTCTTTATACATTATATATTTTTTTATTTTTTTTTAAATATATAAAAGGGTTATATTTTTTACTATTATTTAATATATATTTACAAAAAATATTAATATTAAAAAAAAAAAAGTTTTTTTTTTTTTTGTTGTGTGTGGTTGAATTTATTAATATTATTATTAAATGTATTATTGAGTAGTTTTTTTTATTATTATTATTATTAAGAAAATTTTTATTTTTATTAAAAGTTAATTTTCCATTTCCATTTTTTGTTTTTTTTTTTATTGTTAATTAATAAATTTTTGTATTTTTAATGAATTATTTTTTTACAATTTTATTCCAATTGATTTTAATCTTTTCTTTTTTTTTTATGGAATTGATAGGAAAAAAAATCATAAAGAATAATTAAGAAATTATGACAAATTATTCTTTACGATTTTTTAAAGAATTGAAAAAAAAAAAATGAAAATATATTTAGAATTATAATTATTGATTCTAAATAAGAAGATCATCATTTAATCAAAGTCTTTCAAGATCGTAATTTGCTAAAAAAACAAACTAAATATTTAAATGAAAATTTAGTTTTTTATAACCGATTTTCTATTCAGATATTTATAGATAACCCTTTGTTTTAAGATCATTCAACATTGAATGAAAACAAATCTATAAATATGAAAATAAATAAGAATATACCTGTGATATTGACCACCAATTAATTTAATCATACATCTGGGTAATCATATAACAAAGAAACAATTCTTTATCATATACAATATATATTGAGAATAATTTCCCATAGTTTTTAATTTATGATAAAACGATTCATGAACCAAAACAATAACAAACAAAAATAATAATAATAATAAAATCAAAAAAGAAACTAGACATAATGTCTAGCAACAAACCAATAAACCAATAGCTTATTTACATTGCAATTACAAAAAAATATTTACATTAAAAAAAAAAAAGATTGAATGAAAACAAATGGAATTTAATTATAAAAATAAATCATCCTCACAATAAATATATCGGTACTCTCGCGATAAGACATTATTGTTTATTCCTAATTATTCATAAATGCGAATAACCAATACACAAATTGATATTATAAAACAAATCAAAATAAAATTAAAAACATATAAATATAAACAAATGAAAAAAATAAATATAAACAAATAATAATAACAAATCATTGTTTATATTAAATAATTTTTTTTTTTTCCGATTAGAAATAAATAAATAAATAATAATTTAAAAAAAAAATAAACAATTATATAAACATACAAAACATATAATAAAATTCATAAATAATAATAATAATAATAACAATAAAATTAAAATAGAAAATTAACTTGTTTTTTGATTTTTTAATTAATAAAATGTTATATTAATACATTTTTTTATTTTTGTTTTTGAAAATTATGAGTTTGTGAGATAATTTTGAAAAAAGAAAAAAAAAAGCAGAGTTAATTTATTGTGTTTTTTCCATAGTATTTTAAGGGGGGGATGTAAACAATTAAGAAGAAAATAAATTTAATGCCAAAACAATTGGAGAAATAATTAATAAAATTAAATGGACAACGATATGGTGGACATTGAAAGGTAAAAAAAAAAAAATATTAGCGAAGATCACGACGACGTAATTATTTTTTTTTTTAAAAAACGACAAAATAATTAAATTAAAAATAAATTAAAATAACCCAAGTGCAAAATGTGTGTATTTTTTTTCCTCTTCTTCTTTTTTGTTGCTTTTTCAATTACTTATTTATAATAATTATTTAAAATAGATTTAATTATTTAATTTTTTTTTTTTTCAATTATCTATATAATATATTTATATGAAAATTTTTATTTAATCTTTTTCTATCATTTCCAATTATTAAAATTAATTTTTTTTTTTTACTTTTTTTTTTACAAAAAAAAAAAAAAATAAATAATAAAATTTTAGTGTTTACATGAGAGTGTTTCGAAGCTTGTCTGCTGCAACTGAGCAGTTGGTTGTGGTTGTGGACTCGGTGGACGAGGTGGCGAAGACGTCCATGATTCTATTAATAAACAAAATTATTTAAAATTTTGGCATTTATATATTTTTTTTTTCTTTTTCACACATGCAAAAAAAAAAAATTAATTTCATTTTCTTCTTGTTCGTCTATAGGTTTTTTTTTTATATAATTTTCTTATTTAAATTAAAATGATATCTTTTAATTACAAAAAAAAAAAAAAAAACCAAATAAATAGAGAAATTTTTTGTTAATAATATAAAATAAATTTTTTTTTTTTTTTACCATACCACATATTATTTTTTTTTTTTTTGTTTTTAAAATTGTGTTAATTAATTTTTAACATTTTATGATTAAATTAATAGATAAAAATATACAACAACAACAACAACAAAACGTCATGCAAAATGTAATTGTTTTTGAAAGGGATTTTATTGTGCTTTTTTTGTGATGGTGGTGAAAAAAAACATATAAAAAAATAAAAATAAAATTATTTTAGTAAATAAAAATATTTAATTTTTGGTTTTTTTTTTTTAAAAAAGAAAAACCACGGGATTTTTTGTGTGTGAATTATTTTTTTTACATATTTACAATTTAAAGTTGAATTTTGTTAATATTTTAAATTACATCAAATCTTTTATAAATATAAATAAAGTGTTGTCCATTAACATTAACGGAATGATTTGAAAATTGATTGTGAAAAATCTTTTAATCGTAATTGCTTGTTATGAAAGAAAATTAATTCAAAAATTTCTGTTTTTATGAAACAAAAATTAATATAAAATTCCTTCGTTATTAATGGATGAGAACAGACCTCAAAAATCAATATAAAAAAAACTGCCGTCAACAATATGGAATAAATTATATTAGAGTAATTCGAAAAACTCAAATCAAATCTCATTAGAAATTTGATCTACAACAAGAATAATAGAAATATTTCCCATATAGACAATTTTTCTTTTGCATATAATTAACTAATAAGTATTTAAAAATATAAAATACGTTTTGAAATATAAAAAAAATATTCTTTTAGGAATTATTTAAATTTTTTTTTTTAAGAATTCCAATTATGAAAGCCTTAAAAAAAATTTAACCATTCCTTCATCCAAAATAGAATTTCATTTCTATGATAAGACAATTTTTATCAACTATCCACCAATCCAGAATCTTTTAAAATGTGAGTTTGGTTCTAAAAAAAAAAACCATTTCCAAAAAAAAAAACCATGCTATTAAAAAGCTTAATCTTACAATTATTTAAAAAAACACCAAAATACAAACAAACTAAAATATTCTATTCATAAAATACATTTTTAATCTTTTACTCAAATAAATTAAAGAAGATCTGCCTACATCTACAATTATCTATTCAAATTATCATGAAAATTCACAGAAATAAAAAAAAAAAATCGGACACACAAAAATAACGAGCAAAAATAATCGATAAATAATTAAATTAATTCTAATTTTTTTTTTTTAAGACCATTAAAAAATACATAAAAATTTTAATTAAATACCAAAAAAAAAAAAAAATTCATCCCTTTCACATACAAATAAAATAAAATAAATACAATTTCGTTTTTTTTTTATACTTTTTCAAACAAACAATATCAAAAAAAAAAAAAAAATTAACCATAAGTCAAATGCAAAAATATATTATATTTAGAAATTAAATTCTACCATAAATAAAATTTCAATAATTGGGTCAATTACACAATTTTTTTTATATATTCAATAAATCAATAAATTTTTCATTAATTTCATGATGGATGGATGGATGGATGCGATCAGAGATGATGATGATGATGAGATATGATCATAAAATAAATCTTCATCTCTACCGTTATTAATAATCGCACACAATATTTAAAAAAAATGAAATTATTTAAAGAATTTCAGAGATATTTTGGATTTTATTATTGATTTATCGTCATTTCATTCACATGTCGTTATTGTCACATTGTGTGGTGTTTTTTTGTCGGGTTTTGTCAAATTATTTTTTTTAATAATGAGTGTGGGAAAAGTTAATAATCTTAATTTAATGATATTTTTTTTATGAAAAAGACGAAAAAACTACTTTTGTGGACTTTTGTCCTTAAAAACAGTTCCTCGGTTGTAATGAAAAAAAATAATAAAAATAGTATTTAAAAACCTTTCCCACCACACATGATTAAAAAAAATAAATAAATAATAATTAACATTTGATTTTTTAGATTCGTGTGGTTTTGTCATTATATTTTTTAAAGACAAAACCAACAAAAAATAAATTCACTAAAGAGTTTTTTTGTCTGACATCGCATTAAAAATAAATAAAAATAATTTGTATAATATATAAAAATAAATAAATAATATATAAAATAACTAAAAATAATTCAAATTTTTATCATTTTTTTTTTTTTTTTTTTTTGAAATCAAAAAAACGACAGAAAACAAAAACAAAACAAAAAAAAATGATTCTTACTGGTGGTGCTATCAACATGAGACGTCCACACATTATTTGGTTCTAAATTTGAATCCATGTACGAACGATTTGTCAATTGGATTTGATCTGGATCAACCAAATCATTATCTGGTTGAATTGTTCCTATAATAAAATGTTTTTTTTTTTTTTAGAGAAAATAAAATAAAAAATTTGATTTTGAAAGTATTTTTTTTTCTTTTTCTTCTTCTTTTTGTTTTTAATAAATTAATTAAATTTTGGGGGTTTTTTTTTTTTTTGAAACATATAAAAATATTCTGATCTTTATGTTTATTTTTATGTAAATTAAATCAATAAATTTATATAAATTCTATAATAATTTTTGGGAATTTTGTTTTTTTTTTGTTGATTTAAATAATTAAATCAAAATATTTTTATATTATTTAATAAAATTTGTTTTTTTTTTTTTTTTTATTCGAATATTCTTAAAATTAATAAACTTATTGGTCGAAATAGAAACATATAAATAAATTAAAAAAAAAAAAAAAACAAACATATAAATGATTATAAGCCAATCAATGTATCAATAAAGTTTACAAAAATAAATAACGAATTAATTTGTTTTTTTTTTATAGTTGTATTTTAGCTAGATCACAAATTTCGCTAGAGATGAGTTATGATAAGTTATCCATATAAGAAGTTATCCGAATTATCTCTAATACGGTCGTATTAGAAAAAAAATAAAAAAGTATTAGAAAGGAATGATTAAATAAAAAAAAATGTAAAAAAAATTAATTAATTAATACGTAAAATGTCACAAGAAAAATTTGATTTAAATGTCATCATCCAAATGACATCAAATCGTTTTTGGTTGTTTTTTTTTTTGTAGTCATATGTCATGCCAAGCAAAGCGTTTTTTTAAAAAGTTTGTTAACATTTTAAAAAGATTTTCATAATTTTTTTTTGGCAGATTTCATTGAAAAAATACGGAAATTCTTCATAAAATGTGTACAAAAATAACAAATTTAATGGTTTAATGGAAAATCCAAACCACCAACAACAAAACGAGAACTGATTATTCATCAGGAGTGAATTTAATCAAATATTTTTATTAATTTACTTTCATTAATAGAATCGGTAATTTTTACATTCAAATTTTTTTTTTATTTAATTTTAAATATAGACCAAATACATATAGTGTATTTAATATAAATACTATTTATGTCTTTTGACGATAAGATAATAATCAAAACGACGACGACGACGACGACAAAAAAATTGATTAGGTCATTTGACGTAATATCTACAAAATTTGTTTTAACTATATAAATAAAAAATATTCTTTTAAAATATATCGTATAATTGAAAAAAAAATAAAAATAATAATCAAATTTTAAACACACAAACACACACACACGATGTTAGGAAGATAAGCATGAAATTGAAATCAAATCATTACTTAAAATCAATTAATATTCAGTTCGCAACGATATGCATTTCAACATTCAAAAAAAAAAAAAAAATTTAAATAAATGGAAAATACAAATTATAGGTAAATTCCAAATCATTTATCTCTATGTATCGGTATTAAGAAATGAATCCTATAATGGATTTACGTTGATGTTGCGTTGGATATAGGACATTAAAATTCATTCCATTTCTAAGATACGGGAGGTACATTAAAAATTATCAGTAATTTGGATGCATTCCTCTTTTTATTAAACTGTATCACAGGTGAATTCAATAACTGATTGATATTTGCATGGATTTTTCTTCTTTGTTGTTCTCTTATCAGTGTTATCCAACAGTAAATTTTCTCTATGTCGAACAATTCCTTGTTTATCTCAACAAGACTTGTACAATTTTAAAAATCATTAAATTCCATTAATATTATGCTTCCTTTTGGACATTTCCTATCTAATTATATATAATCTTTTATTTGATTTTTTTTTCTTTTTTCTTGTATTAAAATAGCACGAGGTGCAACTTGTTGTTTTCGAACGTAAAAATTACTGCTCTATAAAAATAATATACAGAATAAAAGCAAAAAATATAAAATAAAAATAAAAATATTATGTATGTTCGTGTAACAAAAAAAAATGTATAGTAAAAATTATTTTTGTTGTTTTTTGGTTTTTTTTTTTTTTTATAAACAACGGAGGGTTTCATATTTTATTTTTATTTTTATTTTTTAAACATGCATATTTACAATAGAATAGAATAAATACAAAAAAACAATCACCAGCAGCCCCCAAAAACAGATCATAAATAATAATATTAATTTAAAAATAAAAAATGGTTAATTATTAATAATGTGCTGATGAATGGATAAAATCTTTATCGTTAACCAAAACCAAAACAAAAACAAACAAACAACTGACACAAACGCATACAAACAAATATTTTTTTTTTCATTTTTAAACCGCTAAAACCTAATAATTTATATGCCTGATGATGAATAACGAAAGAAAAAAAAAACAAACAATATATAAAAAATGATAATTAAACGTATTGAAGTTTCATGTCTATGTAAAATTCAAGGTGTATACATTTAATGGGAACACACAAAAAAGAAAAGACATGGATTATATTCTATTGAAAATACAATTAATAAGAAAAAAATGTATGTAAAAATACTACGAGACCAGACAGATGATAAAATATTCAACAATACAACAAAACAATATGTTAACAACAATTGGAATGGGAAACTCCACCAAATTTTATATATAGGGAGATATTGATTTTAAAATTTTCAATATTTTATTTTTTAATTATATTATAAAAATAATAACAAAATAATATATTGATATCAATTACCGAAAACATTACAGAGGTAAATGATTAATTATAACAACGGTCAATGACCTAAATATAACAATATAATTTTGTCTGTATGTCTCTGTCTGTAGAATAGATTTGGGGAATCGTTTTTTTTTTTTTTCTTCTATTATTTTGAATTCTTCTATTCAATATGCACGCAAATGAATATATACCATACGCACATTCAATATGGAAATCGTTGATTGGTAATAATTTTACAATTCAATTACTACAATTGTTGTTGTTATTATTTTTTTTATAATTCTTCCACTTTTATATATTATGGACATCACATTTTTTGTTTGTAATATTATCCATCCACAGGTACTATGGATGATGGATGCATTAGTATTTAATCACAGATTAACGAAAAAAAACACACATCGTTATCGATCAAAAACACGAAGCGCGTGTTTTTTTTTTTCGTATATATTGATATTGATATATGCATATACATTTTTTATACATTATTTTTTTTAAATACATTTGTTTTTATGACTACAACACCACTATCATCATCATTATCCTCATCATGGGCATTACCAAAACCAATTTATATAAAATACAATAATACTTTTTTTTTTATCTTGCCTTTGCTGCAATGCAATAATACACATTTTTTCGCTTTTTTTTTTTTTTATTTTTCATTTTTGTGGTACTTACGTTGTCCTACGGGATACATATTTTTGCTGTATATTTTTCACAAATTATAAATTTGTGAATCAGCGGATGATTAATAATTATATATTTATATAGATATATAAACACTATAAATCACTTATATATATCACAGATTTTAACTTTATTTTACTTTAATTTAATTATTATTATTTTTTCCTAAAAAAAAGTGAAGAAAGAAAAAAAATACTAAATCGTGTAAATAGACGCCATTTGCAATTTTTTTCTTTCTTCTTTGCCTGCGCTTACTTTTTTCACACGCAAATGATAGAAGAATGAAGAAAAATGAAATTGAATGATGAATATTTTTTTTTGTATAAAAAAAATTTATTTTTTTCAACAGCATTTGAAATTTTTTGTTTTTTATTCTCCCCGCCATTTTTTTTTTTTATTTTTTTGACAATGGAATGAGCGTGATATAATTCTGGTGTTTGTCACACAGTAGTTGTTTGGGCGCTACTATCGAATAATATTTTAATATGATAGAAATAAAAAAGAAAATATCGCCCTCTAAAGTAAAAAAGGTCATGTATAAAAAATATGGTTGTTCGTTGAATTTATGGTAAAATCGAGAAAAAATTGTTTTTTTGTCTTGTGAGGTGATTTTGTTTTTTTTTATATAATTTAATTGTTATTTAATAAATATTAATTTAAATTACTACATTGAGTTTATTAATTTTATTATAGTAATGTATGCAAAAAGTAAAATAAAATGATAATCAATTAATTAAAATAAATAAATGGTGTTCTAATAAATACATATTTTTTTTTTTGGTAAATCTGTTGGTTATTTGTTGTTTTGATATATTTATTTTAAACTAAATAAAATTAACTATTAATAATATAAGTGTTTATGCTTATATGAATAATATAAGTGTTTAAAATCTTAATTATTTTAGTCGAATAATTAATATTTTTTAAAATTAGTTATATTTTATTGAAAAGTAATAGCGCTAAAATTGTATGTATGAAAAGAAAGAAAATACCCGAGTTCGATTTAGATTTTGTTTTTTTTTATTCGGTTGAATTCGGAAATATACAGCGCGATATTGCGGTTTGTTTGAATTTCAATTTGAAATTTTGAATTTGTATAATGTTAAATTAAATTTTAGTTGAATTTGTATAATGTTAAATGTATAATGTATAATATGTTAAATGTGTTTAATTATTTCTACTCGCAATAATTAATTTGGTGAGGTTTTTGATAGTTTTATAGTGAATTATATTAAAACGTGATTTTAATCTTTTATATAGAAAAATAAATTATAGTTACATTATTAATTGTGAAAAATATATATAATTGAAAAAAAAATCAATTATAAAAAGGATCAAGAAATTATCATCAAAATTTAAATGAATTTCAACAATCAATTATTCAGTTCAGTATTGGTATATGTAATTTTTGTAATTTATATTATATATTTATTTAAGTATATACAGAAATTATATTTATATTTTAATAGTCCATTTGGATTTAGTAAAAAAAAACACATAAATACACATTACTTATTTTTTTCATACATTTATTTTTTAAAATATTAAAATATATTTTAAACATAAATTATATACTAAATCTCTATCTTTATCGTTATATATCATCGCATATCGCTCTCTCGTTGCCGCAAATTATACAAAATATCATATATGTTTATAATTTTTTTTATATTTGAAAAAATACCATTAAAGCAAATCGTAAATATAATATAACATATATAAATTACAAATAGAGTATATATAAATAAATGAAAATCTGCATTTTGCTGACTATATATAAAACCATAATTTGTAACTCTTAAAACTGCTTTATATATTATTTAAATAATTCAATTTTTATTTAAAACAAAAACAAACACATTTAAAAACAATCATATATATTTTATCAACGCATAATAATTATATTAATAAATATATAATTAAAATATATATTATATTATCAATATATATATTCGATGTGCTTTATAATTGTTTATAACATTTAAAAATCATATATGAATTATTACAAAGTGAATTCTTTAGTTTTGTTTATATATAGTAAAATATATATTTATTATAAGAATAATAAATTATTCCTCAGGGGTTGGTTCAAAAACGGTTCCATAAAATAATGGTAATTTTGTATCATCATGACGTATTAAAAACATAAATGGGGTATCAACACGAAATACAACATCGGTACCGGTTCGATATAGTAATGTAATTGTTGCAGCACCACCCTCTGTACCACGTTCATTCATTGTTAAATCAACTTTATGTATAATTTCATCGGCAAACAAACCGGGATTTATATAATTACCCGTTTGTAATTCTGTACGTAATCTATCTAAATTTTTCAATGATGTTGATATCCCATCGGAATCGATGCTACGACGGCCACGTATATTTTTTTTACCCAATGTACCTTTTGTAATTCTTTTTGATATAATAAAATCTTTTAATCGTAATGTTTCATCTGATCGTCTTATTGATGAACTTGGTACTTTATAACTGACAACGTTTCGTCGTCGTCGTTCACCTGCACCATCATCTTCACCATGTCTTGAAAATATTAATGGAACATCATCGTCTTCACTACTATCCATGGCACCCGGATAACGTGGCATTTTCGTTGTTAATCGTTCGTTTCTATTACTTAATAAAACACCATTATTATTATTATTACCCAACGAAGAATATTCATCATTGTTATTGCCAATCAATGCCGATGATGAAAATCCAGATCCAGAAGTGAATGCTGCTGATGGTGGAGGGGCGCCAGCTAATGTTTCATGACCATTTGAAATTAATGTTAAATCACTTTGTGATTTATCAAATAAACTATGTATTCCTAATTTTTGAAATATTGATTTTAAATTAATATTATTTGTGATATGCATTTTTGGGAATAGAATCACAGCTGTTTTCCATTCCATTTTCGAAATCATATTTTCAATTTTATCGGCCGTTAATAGCGTTTGTAATGCACGTAATTTTTCACGATTTGAATTATTCGGTAATATAACATACATAGTTGTTAGATTTTTTTTATACGGAAATCCTAATATACGACAATCATATTCTTTAGCATCATAAAATGGAAATGTACCACCATGTGCCATCATATCGACTTGAATCGCTGGATTTTCAACACCATTTGGGTAAAAATTACGTCTATATAAAAAATAAATAATAATTTACAATGAATTTTTAAAACAAAAAAAAAGTTCTAAATCCGAAAAAATTCTTACTGTGCCGTAGCTCCATCAAAGAATGTTCGTTCCCATCTTGCCTTAAAATATAATGCACTAACTAAAATCACTTTTGTATCAGGATGTACAGAATCAACTATAACTTCTTTAATTTTTCCATTTGTTTGTGCATTCACCCATCTAATAAAATATATATATTTGATTAAAATAATTGATTTTTATTTTTGCAACTTCTATATATATATATATATATATATATATATAGCACAATTTTGAATCGAATGCTATAAATACTCACTCGTTAATAAATTTCGATGATTGATAACCCTCATTGAAAAAATCTAAATTTTTCATTTTACTTTGATAGACATCCAAAACGGCACTTTTATAATCGGGACGTATGGAAAATCCTTTTTGAACGAATATCCCATTGGCAATGGTAATTTTATGATCAGTTTCATTTGGACTTTGATCGGAATCGGTTCCCAAAAATGGCACCGAAGCCCGATCGAATTTCGTTAATGTTTTCCAAAGTGTTGATTGTCGTTGATGTTTTGGATTTGGATAATCTTTAATGATATCATCCAATAATAAACCGAATTCTTCATGTATTTTCCATGAATTATTTTGAAGATAATCATCTGTGATCCGAATATACCATTTATTTTTTATTAGTTTCTTTAAAATTTTTTTTATCGTACAATAAATTCAATTTAATTTATTATTTATATATACCTTCATTGAATTTTAAAAATGACATGATTTCCGTAAATGTTTTCCCATTTGCACCAAGTAATAATAAATTGATTGCACCAAAAATGCTTAATGGTGAAAATACTTCAGTTTTTTCATGACTGTCTATCAACAATGAATGACCAATGTCATGGGCTAATTGTAATGCACTTGTTGCCAATAATTGTGATATTCTTGGATCAAATCGTGGATCTGATGTTTTTTGGTCATTTAAATTCGGGCTATTATTATTATCACTATTAGCAGCAGCAGCAACTTGTCCAAAATATATTGAATCCATATTCATTTTAAATTCCGGAAATGTTGGTAAATTTCTGTATAAAAAAAATATATAATTATATAATTGAAATTGTAATTTTTAGACAATTAATATATGTATATACTAACTGTTGGGCTCCACAAACACCAAACCATAATAATAATTGACTAATTATTAATAATAATAATTGATGATTTGATTTTAATGTATTCATTTTCTCTTATTTATTATATAAGATTTGTTTCCGCGTTGTTAAAATCCTGGAAGACAAAAAAAAAATTAGAAAAATGTTCGTATTTAAATTTGATTTTTGTAGATTGATAGATTATATATTATATAATTAATCATTATTAGAAGGCGCGCCTCATTTAGCAAAGATTTCTATATGTTCGCATACACCTTCATAAAACAAACACTTGTTCATTTAAATACCTTTTGTTCTAAAGCATATATTGACTCAGGCAGAGGTTCAGGTGGCTTAAATATTTATTGACCATATAATATAGTCAATATAAACGCAGTACTTTCTGACTCAAATATCAGGGAACTATAGATACTTTAGAAATTTATCAATTTATATATAAATCTGATATTTTATATACAAAAAAAAGAACAAAATATAATACAATACAAACAGTTGATGAATAGCATTTTACAATAAATATTCTTTAAAAATATATATATATATATATAGCAATAATAAGTAACAATAATATTATTATTATTCAATGTTTTATTTTTTATCACAAAAAAGTAAATATAAACAATTTTTACAATTTAAATTATTCATAAACATGTACTAAAATATATATAATTATATTCTTATGCATACACAATTATTTTCTTTATACCGGTTAAACAAAAGTTTTATAAATATGCAAAAAAAAAATAATAAATAAAAATAAAAAATTGTATACAAATAAAATATACAATTATTCATTTTTCTTTAGTTTGGTTTGGATTGGTTTTATATTTGTTATTTTGCGGGGTATATCCCATTATGAATATATATATTAAGTATATGTACTTAACTTAATTTCGCATTAACATAACATGGCTCATTATATAAATATCACAAGTTTACAAAAATAAAAAAACTATATATATATATTAATGAAAATTATTAGTTTCACATAATTATTGTGTGTAAATTATTTTTAACACCATCTTGACAATTTTTCGATTGGTTTTTGTTACTGTTTTCTATTTTTGTTTTTTACATAATAAACACACTCGTTTAAGCCCATGTACTGGCTTAAATAATAAAATATAGCGCCCAAAAACATAATCAATAAATGCGTATAAATGTTTTTAAGACAATTAAATGCACATCATAGAAAAAAGGATCAGAGTTTTTTGGTAATTATTTAATGGCATTTAATTGATCAGTTCGTTTTTTAATCAATATATCTCTTATGATAATTTCCGTCTTTAGAAATAATATTCTGTCCACTCGTAGATTTTTGTTTCAATCAAATGTTTTATTTAAAATATATCTAATCGTTTTCAGTCTTGTTCGTTCGCACAAATATATCTTCTATATGTATAGTGGCGCGGTCCCTGCGATGATGCTAATAAAATATTAAATATATATGCCATTAAAAATTTCCCATAATCTCTATTACTCATCGTCATTATATATTATTTGTGAAATGGAATATTTTAAAATGTAATTGATCAAATATACGCGTATATATTGTAATAACAAAAAGGTATTCGCGTAATTATATTTACATAATTTGTTTATATTTTTGTATAATGACAAATAAATAAAAAAACATAAAAAATTAACAAAAAAAAAACACGGAAATACTCTTTTTATGTTTATTTATTGCTATATATATATGGTGCGTGGGAAACAATTAAGTGAATTTGTCACGCATATAGATTATGATATATAATAAGCAACGCACACATAGGAAGAACAGAAGGACGAATAGGATGGAAAGACACGCAGCTCGTATCTATATATGATAAAATAATTAAAACAGAGAAAAACATTGCAGGATATATCTACCGAAATCTGATAAATCTATAAAATTATTGTGAAGGATAACTTTGGGTATTGGGTACCTATAGAACTCATGCTATATATATGACCATATTAACAAAAAATTAATGTGGAGCGAGGTCTTATATAAAAGCAAAAATAGACCAGGAAGTAATTTAAATTATATAATCATATGAGGAAATTTTAAAAAATATGCCAACATTTTATTTTAATAAATTATTTATATACAATTTTATTTGTATAATTTCATAAGTTTTCCGTTGGGTTATCGTATGTGAAAGACATATATGCGGGAAAATATATATATAAATATAATTGTGTTAATTAGAATAAAAGATAAAGAATAAACATAAAATTTGTTTGAAGGTAAATAACTCGCTCTGGTCTTTTTTTCATCTATTTATATATATATATATATATAGTACTAATCTGATCAGGTAACACTAACATATGTTCGAAAGATGACATTTCGTAGATAAAAAAAAAAAATTAAATTTGTTTAGTCATTTAAAAGTTGTAGTGCATTAAAGTTGAGCGAAATTAGTGAAAAAATTCGATACATTTTACAATTTTATTATGAAAAAGGTGAAAATGCAACGCAGGCACATGAACAAATTTGTGCAGTTTACGGTGAAGGAACTTTATCAAAATTAACAGCCTATAGATGGTTTGCTCGATTTCGTTCCGGTAATTTTGATGTCAAAGATGCACCTCGTTCTGGTCGACCAATCACTGAAAAAGTCGATGAAATCATATCAAAAATTGAAGAAAATCGACACGTAAGCAGTCATGATATCGCTAAAGAACTAAACATCCATCACCAAACAGTTTTAAACCATTTGACAAAGGCTGGATACAAGAAAAAGCTCGATGTTTGGGTACCACAAGAAATTAACACAAAACAATTTAATGAACCGAATTTCCATTTGCGAAACGCTGTTTAAAAGGAACGAAATCGAGTCATTTTTAAAGCGAATGATTACAGGTGATGAAAAATGGATCACATACGATAATAATGTACGAAAAAGATCGTGGTCCAAGAAGGGTGAAGCTCCTAAAACAGTAGCAAAACCTGGATTAACACCAAGAAAGGTAATGCTGTCTGTTTGGTGGGATTGGAAAGGAATCGTTCATTATGAATTACTAGCACCCGGTCAAACCATTGATTCCGATCTCTATTGTCAACAATTAACAAGATTGAAGCACGAGATTAAAAAAAAAACGTCCAGAATTAATCAATCGAAAGGGTGTTGTGTTCCATCATGACAACGCCAGACCACACACATCTTTGATGACTCGGCAGAAACTGAGAGAGTTTGGCTGGGAAATTTTAATGCATCCACCATATAGCCCGGACCTTGCATCTTCAGATTATCATTTGTTCCGGTCTCTGCAGAACTCCCTTAATGGTTTAAAATTAAATTCCGCAGAGGACTGCAAAATGCACTTGGATCAGTTTTTTTCCCAGAAAACACAGAAGTTCTACGGTGATGGGATAATGTCGTTACCAGAAAAATGGCCAAGGGTCATCGATCAAAACGGTGCATATTTGGTTTAATAAAGTTCATTTGAAATATGTAAAAAAATCGTTTGAATTTTGTAAAAAACATTATCAATACTTTTTAGACAACCTAATATATATATATATTAAATTTCACATATGACATATTTTTTTTTTTTTGGATTTTTCCAAAAATATGATGTTTTTTATCTAATGGAAATTTTCAATATATTTTACTTTGTATATTAATATGTCTAAAATATATCGTGTTATATATTTGTATTTAATTTATTTAAGTATATTTATTTTATACGTTTAATTTCCATTCATTATAATGTTTATTTTTTACTTTTTTTTTGTAATTTTATTTACATGTTAATTATATAATTCTATAAATATATATATATATATTATTTTGATTCTTTGTTGTACATTATATTGTGTTATAAATATATATGCATATATGAGAGTTTATAAAATGTGGGTAATTTCATTAAATTATAGTCATACGCAAATTTTTCATTATGATGAAATTATTATAAAGAATATATGCAACTCCAAAGGTCAGTCTGAACTAAATTGAAAAGTCTCTTTTGTTTCACGGCAAATATATATGTATATTAATAACGCGACGACGAATGTCTATAATATAATAATAATAATAATACTTTATTTGAATGAATATGGAAAGGATTATTGAATAAATAAAATGAAAATATTAAAAATATATCCTATAAATATCCATTTCGTAAATTATTTATACGAATTTATTATTTTTATTGCTTTGCAAAGAAAATCTATAACTTATGGTAACAAGTGAACGAATCTGTATGAATAAATATTGATCGATAGAAAACTGTATGAGGAAAAAATATCATTAGATTGGAATTCAAAAGAAAATCCCTGCATATTAACTACATACTAACTAATGAAATAATATTTAATATAAATCGTCCAAATTCAATTGTCTAAAAAATGCCTTAAAGATTTAAAGATGCCTTAAAAAACACGGTCGATACCCACCCCATTCCATGAAATGCCTATATAAATTGTTTGCAAATTTATAGAAAATTTATTAGAAAGGCCCCAATAGAAATGTCCTTTCATCACTTTAATAGTTTTCAAAAAAAAAATGGTAGAGAAAATGCCCAGTAAAAATAATATAAAACCAACACAAAAAATATCATATAATAGCTGCTAATTGTATATTATATCGAAAAAAATCTGTAACATTGTAATAAGTGAATGGACATTGAGAGTTGGGACAAATAGACGCAACTATAGAAAGATTTTATATTCTTATAATAGAATTTATTATAGAATATAATAAACATTATAATAGAATGGAGTATTAGAAGAAAATTCGTACAAAAAAATTGCATATAATTTGATAAAAACATTCAAATCATGTATAATACAGATATAAAAATGTAATAATTTGGCATAAAACCGAATACCCTCTGATGATTTTCCATGAGTAAACCCATTTATTACATTTTTCAAAAATTTATGAAAAATTACATACATAAATATCCTTCCTTAAAATTTTTTTTTTGAACAAGATTTTCCTGGAAAATGCAATTTTTTAAACTTTGAATCCTTCAAAATTCCATATCCGCATATCATTTTTTTCTTAAAAATATTTCGTACAGTAACAAGTTTTCATTAGACATTTCTTGGAAAATCTTCTTGGAACAAAAATATACATATATTATAGAGTTATTACTGATATTATAAACATGAAGATAATTTTCCATGCACCATATCCTTTAATAAAATAATTTTGCACACTCTATAATCTGCCACAGTTTTTCTAAATAAATTCATTCAACAAATTCAACAAAGGAAAAAAAATCATTACATATTCTATAGACGCACTCAAATAATTATAATTAATTCTTAATTTTTATATATACTATACATATATAAATATAGAAATGAAACATAAATTTTGTTTTATTCCCATCATACAATTTTATTTATGATAAAATATATATGATAGATATGATTATGATTGATATGCATTTCGCATTTCGCGTTTATAAATACATATATATTCATATTCTTAATCCTATATATATAGAATAAGAACCTGAAATTAAAGTGTTTTTTTTTTGAAATCAATTAAAAAAAAATCCAACAAAAAATTGAAAAAAAAACCATTAATTCTGAGAATATCTACTTTTGTAAATAGGATTTTTTTTTCTTCTCCTTCTTTTATTTTTTTTTTATTATATTTATATTATTAATTGCATATTCGCGTTCTACCTTTTTAAGATAAAACAATTTTATATAAATAAATAAAAAAAACGTTGACAGGCAAACGTAAACGAATACAGTGCGAGCACATGTATTTGTGTCACGGAAAAAATTTCCTAATATAAAAATGTTTTCCATGTTTCATCGTTTGTTCGTAAAATTTAAATTCAATTGGTTATAGAAACAGATATATAGATATATCTTTAATGATCCCTTGGATTTGTATTGGTGGCTCCTGGGGATGAGATGAGATAATTAAATCTGATCAGTCAGGAATGTAATTTTTTGCATTTGGTACCAATTCCCCATCCTATATCCAAAATTTCAAGATAATATCTTCAAAACGCATTAGGACATCCAAATAAAAAAATCGAAAATTTGCAACTGATATATAGAAAGGATATAGTCCTAACATAATGAATAAGAGATGTTAACTTAAAATTGTAGGTTCCAAAACGATATACGTTAAAAAATCACATATTACATTTACCCATTTACGTGATTATGTATAAATGATAGGACGCACGGTATATATAAAATTGCATTATCATATATGTACAAAATAAATATAATAACTTTATTAAGTAATTAATAAATATATACAAATGTATGGTATATATTGAGATATGTTGCAATTCTGGTCTTTTTTTCGTATATAAATATATATATAAATAGGTTTGGATAAAACTATATATACAGTGTGTTTCATAGTTGTTATAGTACACAAACGCATACCACGTAATTCTAAAACTATATTTCCAGCAGAAAATCGTAATGGTGAAGTGGGGGATCTATAAATGCCCTACCGAGTTACATGTGGTTGAAAATTTACGTTCATTGAAAAACACATAATACATTCGGTGGTTAAACTGTAACTTTTAAACTATAACATCGAGCATAATCGACATGTACTTAATTAATAGGTAATTAAATTAGATTTAATTTCGTTTAAATATAAATTTTTGAATCTCCCTTCCATTTTGATATATTGATACTATCGAAGTAAGAAAAAATTATTTTTTTTCGTCAATTTTTTTTAGAAAAATCATTTTTCAAGCCCCATGAAAATTTCCTGGTATATTTTTTTTTGTATTTTCTTTAAATATTTTGCTTATAAAGTTTTTCCTAAGACCTATTCGGTTTATATTATTGATATTGAGGCTAAAAAAACGTATTTTTTTTCATTAAATTCTTCAGAAAGGTTGATTTTTTTCGAAATTTCCCGTGTTAAAAACTTTTTTACGTTAAAATTTGCATTCACAAGGACTTATTATTACAAATTTAAGCTTATTAATTTAGCTATAAATATGAAGTGCCTCCGCGGTCTCTGGTTATCATAAGTTGACAGTTTCGGAAGAAATGAGCAAAAGATTTATTTATTAAATTATTCAACACCTTCTAACTCGGTAACAGTTGAAGTTAGACGACCCCTCCACCGTACCATTTTTTTGGTGGTGGCAATAATCCGAAGATTATTAAGTGGAATTAGGTTTTTAGGGAGTCAAGCAGCATGCACCCTGTATATGGTATATGTATATAACTTATAGCGATTGAAATGTCCGTTTATATCTGCTCTGCCATCTCAATTTGAAATTGAAATGATGGGTTTATTTTGTATATAATAATAATATTAATAATTATTGTTAAATATATAAATGATTGGTTTATATTGCAACAATATTTCCATATTAACGCGATGTCTATACTATACAGTTTGATTTTTATGATATATATTACTATATATATATTGTATATACAGATAAACCAAACCAATATAATATAAATATTTAATGATTTTATTGATGCTGCTATATTTAATTATATATATATGAAAAGGTTTATACACACATAGATATATAAAATATATGTACAACCAGTTTTGTTTTAGCTTTTTATATACTTTTTAATTAATAAATTATATTATTTCATTTTCAATTAAACGCAAAATAGTTTATCACTTGCATTCAAATCGTCATATATAATAACAAATATATATTTGTATATACCCACATGTATTATTTCATCTTTTTACGCTACCGCACCCGAGCAGCAATATTTAGTGTAAAAATGGTTATATATATGAGGGTAATTTGGATGTTGCGGTAACTTCCATATACAAACATTTTTATTACCGCCAAAGGATGTTAGCACAATCGTCGGTCTTGACACACGTCACAATGTCTGGTTTTGCCGAGTTTTTTTAACTATTTAACTAAGGTAATTGACCTGTATATATGAACCCATGCAAATACGAGGTAATTATTATGTTATGATCTCATCAAAGTAACATTGTTATCTATAATTTACCGAATTCATAGTGTATGCATGTAAATCTTCCGAATCCTTAATCCCCTTCCACCCAAAATGCGTAGTAAAAAACGGATTCGGAGTATCTGCTTTTTTTTTGCGCCGAGTCTGCACATTAATGAGGAGGTGAACGCGTAATAAAATGTGGAGTAAAAAAAGGATTCGGAGGATCAGTTTTAACAGTAATAAAACCACTACTCCCTTGGAAAATCGCAGCCGTAATTTTATTACCCAAGTAATATTTGGCTATTTGGGGATGTTTTATATAAATATTATATCGTGTTTTAAATTATCATATATATTAATTCTAATTCAATTTATATGTTATAATTTCCATTTTATATGTGGTAATAATATAATTATTATATCTATTTTAAAATACGTTTATATATATTCATAATAATGATATAATTTTGTATTTACGGGATGATGGTTATAATATATTGAATGAAACATTAACCTTGTCTATATAAAAACTTTGTATCAACATATTTTTTTACTATACATATTTCATGATATTCGAATACAAATATTAATGTACCTGATTAATATAATCTATAAAAAAAATTAATTTTGTTTTTACCTGTGTATATACAAACAAAAACAAACAAACAACAAAAAATAATATACAAAGAATAATAATAATAAGATACGATATATTTTATTTGATATTTTTACACTAAATTTACATACATGTTTATTTATTTATTTATTTTATATATATATTCATAATTAAATGGTTGTTTATATATTTGCGGTTTGTATAATGATTTGTACTTGATCATTATTTTATTATTTTTTTTTCTCTTTATTTTTACAAAAAAAAAAATCAGTTTTTTGTTTAAATAAATTCAAATATTTTAATATACACAGTGCGACAATTAATATTCCGAACTCAAACCGTATCTCAATAGATCGTCCCCTATGTGATGCATTTTGAAGCTTGATGTTTTCTCTGTCGTCTGTAAACATTTCATTGCATTTGGTTGACAAATAAAAAAGTTAAGACATTTCTTGTGAAACAATATTTTAGTCAAAGTACAGAAATTTTAACATGGAACAAAGAGCAGTCATTAAATTCTACGCACGACAGCTTGGTAAATCTGCAACAGAAATGTCCAAATCGAGTTAATGGCGATAATTGTATGGGTAGAACACAAGTTTTTGAGTGGTATAAACGATTCGTGGATGTCTAAAACATAGGTTAAAAAAACAAGAAAAGTTCAATCGAAAATCAAGACAATGCTCGTAACATTTTTCGATAGCAAGGGAATTATCCATATAAAGAATTCGTTCCAACTGGTCAAACAGTCAGTGGCGCATATTATATCGAAGTTTTGAAGCGTTTGATGGGCAGAATTCGTCGTATTCGACCTGAATATCGTGAATCAGATAGTTGGTGTTTGTTGCACGTTAATAATGGACCAAGTCACACTTCACTTAGTGTTCGTCAGTTTTTGGATCGAAATCAAGACTGTGTGTTAAATCATTCACCGTATTCACCTGATTTAGCACCATGTGACTTCTCGTAGTTCCCAAAACTTAAAATGAAATTGAAAGGATGTTTTTTTGAGGATATAATTGAAACCATTCAAACAGCATCTACACGCGCACTCGAGGCAATACCACAAAATGAGCTGGAACAGGCATTTGAATCATTATTAAATCGATGTAACAGTTGTATTGAATCGGGAGGAGAATATTTTTTGAATAATAAAAAAAAAAATTTCAAAAATCGTATTTTTAATGTATTTCCTAGGACCGCAGTCCGGAATATTAATTGTCGCACTGTGTATAAAAATGTATTTAAAAATTGCAATAATAATTATATATATAATTTTACTAATAAATATTTTAATATTTATTTATTGTATATATAACACGAAAAGAAAAATACTAAAAAAAAAATAAAATTATAATTCTTTAGAAAATCTTGCTTTCAATGAAAATTACTTTTAAACGATTATTTATTTATTATTATTATTATTTGTCTTTTTTGATGGATATAGAGATTTTTTTGTTTTTTGATTGAGAGTGAATATGTAATATGAATAATTAATTATTTTTTCTTTAACAATTCTTGTTAAAAATTTTTTTTAAATATAGACTTTCTTTATTATATATCAAATGTACTACTATAATTCTATATATACATACAACGAATTACCTATTAATGAAATATTAAATATTAAATATTAAAATTTTATGAATAACACATCATTTATAATAATAAATACATATATTATAAATATAAATAATATTTATAATATGATTGTCGGTCAAGGTATTTAAAAATTAACGTTATTGGGGAAAATTTTTTTTGTTTTTATTGAGGCGCTTGTTATAATATAAATGCTTGTTTTATATTATAATATATAAATTTTTAAACAATTTACATTCAGTATATATTTAAGATACATATTACTTTAGTAATGGAATTTTAATATTAATAAGTTTTTTTTATTAAATATTTTTAATTTTCTATCATGTTTTTTTTTTTATTTTTATCGCAATATTGACTTCCCAAAGCATCTACTCTACTAAACTATTTAAAATTATATTTATTTATTTTTCACATTTCTTTCAAGACTTTCACACGAATTTTCCGGGAATTTTCACTTTTAAATAAATTAATTTTTGCAGCAAAATTATTAAAAAAAAAACTACATTTTAATTTGATTATAATTTCCTAACTATACTGAATGTATGAACGAATGTACTGCCGTTAGAAATGTATTTTTATAAACTTTTTCATATTATGTGCGTGGTGTAGGAGTTTATAAGAATTTGGTTTAAAATCCCAGGTAAATAAATAAATATATTTTTCGCTTTACAACTAACAATCTGGTTTTAACGTCCTTCTGTTGTTAGTTTCTTAATTTGTGGCTTTTACGGTGCCGGTAAATAGCCGTACGACCAACCGCGCAAGTGGAAAATACAACTTTGTGTTAAAATTCAGATTCGAAAAATAACCGAAAACACAAAACTAATTTTATGTTTTCAGTAGGATTCGAACCCACCCACCCAAAATTTCGTTAGAATTTTAGGTAGGGGCATTTTTATATCATTTACACCACAGAGCCATTAAAAAATCCCCAGGAATATAAAGGAATATTTCTTATACCATTTATTCTATGTCCCCTTCCTTTGTAAATTTTCCGAATTTTCCAATTGTATTCCAATTTTTTATCTTAAAGAGATACCAACGTCCGCGTATATATATATATAGAGATTCATATATATTAAAAATATATTTCGTTCAATTTCTATAACTATGCTAAATAATAGACTTAAAATTTCGAAGAGGTTTGATGGAAAAATTAACTAACAACTTTTGTAACAATGATGATTTTTTGGAATCAGTTTCACTAGCAATTCAATAGATTTTATTGGGTATTTTATGTTAAATATATATTATTTAGTGTCCATGAAACATTTTTTTATATAGTAAAATTTTGATCCGAAGGGTTGATTTTTTAATAAATTTAACTATATATAGTAAGTGATTACAATTCTATAGGTTTTTTTTTTTTTTTAAATAAAAATACTATTAAATTAATGATGATTTTAAAATATATTTAAATATTTTAACAAAAAAGGCACGTGAATATGCAATTTAATTTTTGTAATATATATTTTTCTGAACAAAAAACTATAATATATTTTTTTTAAATAGAATAAAATTCGTTTTTTTTTTTATTCATTTATTAAATTTGTATTTTTTTGTAGTACTATATATTTATTTTGCGTCAATTATATAAATATATAAATATATAATAATAAATAATAATAAAAAAATAATATATAAATAAATAATGTATATAGTAAAAAAAATATAATAAATAAAAATATAAGAGCGTGGAATTTCCAACAATTATATTTACGATTTTTATTATTTTTTTTTTTATTTATTCTTAATCATTTTTATAAATATGCCATATATATATAAATATATATTTGTTTATCTTTTTTTTTATACATGATTTTAATATAACTTCTTGACATTTTAAGACAAAATTTTTTGTTGTTGAATTTTTTAATTTTGTTTTTTTTATTACAATCATAATTATAATTTTCATATATATAATAATTATAATTATACAGAGTGATTATATATAGAGGAATGGTGAAATGTTATAGATTATTGTAATAATAGAGATTTTCACCACAAATCACATTTTCACATTTTCACAACAAGCATATGCATACAAACATTTTCACATATCCTTTTTTTTATTATTGTACAATCGATTAATATTATATTTTTTGACTCTTTTGAACAAATATAATATATATGGAATGGTATTTCCATAGAGTTCCAATTTATTCAAATTATAGATAAGAAAAAATTAAAATTAAATAAAAAAACCTATCGTAAATTAAAAAAAAAAACAAATTGAGAATTTTCCATTGGTCTAATAATAGATAACATTTTTGTATAATTATAAGCATAATTTATTTTTGATTATACTATACGTGATGAAATTATTATATCTCATATCAACAACTGAAGGAGCTTAAATTTTATATAAATGTTTTTCACGTTCCTTTTTTTGAATTAGATTAATAATACATATATTCTAATATAATTATGTGGAATTAATAATTGAATTGATCTCAAATCAATAAGTGACTTTATTTCATTTTGGTTTATTACTACGCCATAGAATCGGCTTAACGCCCGTAACACATCGGCATTCTATTGGAGTGAGCGCACGTAACAAAATGACTTAAATATGGTAATGCGAGGTGATTATGAACTAAATATAGGTTCTGTGATTTTAGGTGACAAAAATTTAATAATATGTGGATTAATTTATGAAATTTTTAAAAACAAAGCGAAAAAAAGCGCATATAAAACAAAAATAATAATATATTATAAATAAATAATTTTTTACAACTGGCACTTTAGATGGATAAAGTTTTTTAGATTTAGATGGTTCGAAAAAAGTTCCTAAATTGTAAGAGACGTTAATAGATACAGGAATTAGTTTGAAAATTTCATTAGACCGTTCGTTGTGGTAATATTTATAAAATTTGAATAATGAAGCTATACTGAGCGTCTACGATACAAAATAATCGAATGGAATTTGTTATAGTTTCATTTCTGCGATCAGTTAGAACACACATGTTTTTCGATCATCTGTCACTAAACTGTATAGTATGTATATAGTAATTGCGGTGAACCGGCCCATATGTATAATGATAATTATACTTTAGAAATGGTCTTATAATTGCCTTATAATCTATAGTGCTAAGTTTTCAGAATTAAGGAATACCTTGGATCTTCATTATGTTATGTTATTGTTATGTTATTATGTGAATGTTATTTTGTTATATAAAAAAAGGTAAATATTTCCTACATATATATATTTAATCCTATTTTTAATTTTATCATTTAGATACTTATTTTAAATATATAATGCAAAAAATTCTTATAATATCGCATATTTTCAAATTCATAAACATATATTTGCGAATGACAAAATATGTATAGCGATATATAAATATATACAATATAAATAATGATAATAATAGGAAAAATATAATGTTATGCACATGATTTTATGGAATTTTTCTTCTTCTTCGCATTATTATGTCGTATTGTTATACATTTTTATACATATCTTTTTATAAGATTTTTCTTATAATATTTATACATTTTATTTACATCATAAATATAAATATATATATAACAATATACGCGGACATATACAAAATATTCTATAGAAATGCACCCGGGTAATAATATATATATGTAATTCAACCAAACGCGTAATGCAATATATATGTATAACATATATGAATGAATATAGATAAATTTTGAGTTATTTAAATATATACATACATACCTTTCTATTTTGAATGCTTCTTCTTATCTATATATATATCGATAAATATATATCTAATGAAAACTAATATCGCTGAGAATTTTTTATATTATTATATATGATTCCGAGGTATACAAAAATAATAGAATTCTTAAATGGAAAAATTTCATTTAAAAATCGCATTCTCATGAAAAATTGCAATTATAATTTTTAATATACTAAACAAAAATCCATTCTAAATAAAATCTGTATGTTAATTTTATTTTTTCCTTTCAATCAATAATATACATATATAATGCTAATAATATAAAATCAACTTTCGCTGGCTGGCGTAAAATGTTTAAATGAAAAAAATAAATAACGTATGTGTAATAAAATAACTACAGTCGTGGTCAGTGATAAATAACACAGTGATTTATTACGCCAATTTGTTTTAGTTTTACAAGTACAAATTATATATATACAAAAACCGATAAGTTTCTGGAAAAATGTGTTATGAACCGATGAATCAAAGTATAATCGATGTGGATCGGATGGAAAAGTATATGTACGACATCTACGTAATCAAAGCATAAATCCATTATATGCACATTAAAAACAGTAAAACATGCTGGCGGTAGTATAATGGTTTTGGGAGCGCTACCTTGGCATGGTATTGGTCCAATACAAAGAAAAATGGATCAGAATATGTATAAAAACATACTTGAAAATGCAATGGAACCATATGCTGATGATTATATATGCCCCATTAAGAGGAAATTTATGCACGATAACGATCCAAACTCACCGCTCGTTGCATAAAAAGATGGCTGTTAGAACAACAAATTAGTGTTTTAGATTGGCCGGCACAAAGTCCGGCCTTGAACCTCATAGAGCATTTGTGGGCAGATGTCGAAAAAGTGATTAATGAAAATCGATCAACAAATTTGGACAAGTTGCGGGCAGTCGTGCAAGAAGTTTGGCTTGCAATCCCATCAGATCGATGCAAACGTTTGGTGGAAAGTATGCCTTGTCGTTGTTGCCAAAGTAATTAAAATGAAACGTTTCCCAACAAAATATTAAACCCGCTTTTAATCAATTTTTTATTTTTTTTTATTTTGTGATGCAAATAAAGCCAAAGTTCGTGGACTGTGCTATTTACCTGACCACTTAACTTTAAGAATTTTTTAAGTTTTATGTTCAGAATGTATTTGTTAAAGAAAATATAGACATTTATTTACATAAATTATGAAATTATGTATAATACTATTTCATTTCAATAAACTCCATTAGTCAGTTTAACACTGCTTCCATTAGATATTTTGAAGAATTCAATCCAAGAAATGGGTGTGTTATTTAACTATGACCACCGCTGTATATATTAATATAAAATTACAAAAAAATTTGTACTACAAAAATTGTAAAAATTAAAAATACAATTTTTTTTTATTTTGTTATAACTGACTGAAGGCGTAATTATTATATGTAGATGTATTGTAAACATTTTGCGTAATCGCATTATATACATTCTACCTGTACCAAAATTATAACAACAAATATATATATAATAATCATATATGGGTAATAATACCTTTATATGATCAAAAAAAATCATAAAAAAGTGAAATACATCCGACTTCCTTTTACGAAATTATGCTCATTTTTAAAATACGTTTTGAAACACATTGAATTATAATTTGAATATTTTACAATTTATAAGTGAATATTTTTTTATTTTTTTTGTAATTCTGTTACATATAATTATTTTTACCTTAAACATTATAAATATAACAATAAGTTTAATAAACCTTAATAATTTCATTGACGAAATAATATATTTTGGTTAAATTCTTCTTCTTCTTGTATATAGAGATATATAGACGAGACCAACGATGACGTAATATATTTTATTTATTTTTTATAAAAGATCATTGCTCCATAAATTCGGTACAATTAATTTAATATTTAAATATATATAAAATAAATATTCTTATAGTAAAATATAAACCATATACAAAACCAGTTTATTTATGTTAATTATTCTTTATTTTTGGCATATAAATAAACAACCGAAACCGTATATATTTATTTGGATAAATTTATGTGTATAAAATATATAATAAATTTTTTTTGTATTTTAATAATTAATAAAATTTTATGTCATAATTTTTACTTTAAATTAATTCTATATATTTGCGACCACACTTTTAAATGTTAATTTATTTAATTTCCTTTTTTTTATTTATTGTACGCGAGGGATCACGTGGATATACAAAAATTAACATAAAACTATAATGCAAAATGTAAAATATAAATTAAAATAAATATAATATAATATATAGAGATGATAAACCTTGAAATGGAATCACAAACCGAAAAATAAAAAAAAAAAAAAGTTAAAATATCTCTCATAGAAAAAATTAAATACACAAATCATTTAAAAACACAAAAAAAGTATTGATAACATTTCAATGTTATATACCAACCAAAAATAAAAACAATTTTTAAAACAAATCTGAACAATAATCGTCCGACCTGCGAATCTTAAAAATAAAAGATTTTTATTTGTTACAATAAAATTTTTATAAATACAAAAAACACAAATTTCAAATATTATAATCGCTATATATATATAAATAAATTAGATGTTAAACACAAAACAAAAAAAAATGAAATATCCGATCAAAAAGGTCAAATGAATTATAATATGTATAAAAAAATATCAAATTTATATATACAATTTTGTCGTCTTCATCGTCATTGTCAATTTTTTTTTTTGTATATGTATATATATAAATAAAAATTATAATTAATTCATTTTCAAACATATGTGAATTTTTATTAAACTAACTTACCTTTTTTTTATAAAATTAATATAATTATCACTATAAAATTTATTTATGTATTTATTAATCACTATTTTTTTTTTATATTCATATATATTATAATAAAATATTTAGTTTTTATTTATTTTTTTTAGTAAAACCTTACTTAAAAAACACTTCATTTATTATTTTAAATTAAATCTCACAAGGATTAAAAAAACATTTTTCTTTATTATTTATTTTTTCCCCATAAATATCACACACACGCATGAATTTTTTTTTTTTTATTATATTATTTTATTTTTTAATTTTAATTTTAAAAAATATCGGTATAATAAAATAAAATAATAATTTTTCCTTCAAAATAAGCTATATAAAACAAAAAACACGACCGTATTCATAAGATTTTCAAACTCAACTGATTTAACTTGATTTTTATTTAGTGCTTTTTGCTGTTTTTTTAATGTGTTTGTTATATTTTATTATATTATTGATGGTGGTTGATTTGCGACTTATATTTTTATTAATATTTATATTTTTATTGTATATAGAAAACAAATTTTTTTTTTTTTAATTAAATAAAGAGCGAATTATTATAATTTATAATAATAAAAAAGAATAAAGCTTAATATAAATTTTCCTTTGTATATGTGTAGATGTATATATTTATTTATTTTATATATGCCTACCTGTATAATTAAATGCACCTGTTATTAACGTGTATAAATAAATAATATATAGAATATCGCTTCTTTTTTTTTTACTCTTGATAATCTCATCATAATCATTATTTAAAAAAAATAATCATCATCGCAATTACTACCTCCACAATTACTATCGCTATAACATATATTCGTAAAGGTGTATAATAATAAAACGTAAAATTAAAAAAAAAAAAATTATGTAAATAGAATATAGAAAAAACCGCTTAATTTATAATAAATAATTTTTTTTTTTATCATTTTATTTGTTTTCAATGAATTTCTATTTATTTATTTAAATAAATATTATCATTTCGTATATTGATTGCAATAAAACAAAAAAAAAATAAATACCAAATCTTTTTTTTTATTATTATTTATTATATTCGAAATTTTTAATATATTTGTGTAATTTTTTAATGACGTTAAAAAATTGATAAATATATATATAATAGGAATTCTTATTAATTAATGGTTTTTTTTATGCGCGAGGATTTTATGAATGATGTTTTGTATACAATATGACGTATATTTAAAAATATATTCTGTTATGCGGGATTCACTTTTTTTTTTTCAAAGTAACTTTATTTTTCGCCGAATTTTTTTGGTCTTATATAAAACAAATTTATGTTTGTGATCTTGAAAATGTATATATGATAACATCGCAAACACAAAATTCTACTAAAAAGGTTATTATCGATTGGAATACAATTATCGTTTGGTTAATTTTCAAATTATCTTGTATTAGAATTTACTGAATTTGTGAAATTATGCAAACTAAAAATAAAAATAAAAGCAAAAATCCCTTGATTGTTATTAAAAATATAGAAATAAAACATTTAGAAAAGTCGATTTTCTGGAAAATTTCCGGTTCGGTTATAAATCAATGGTTTTTGTTATAAATCAACTAATTATAGACATATGGACCGTTCAGAATATCCTATACGTTCTTGGAAATCTGGATAACAATTTCCCAACTCTGCCTATATGTATAAAATATACATTTAATGTCCATATTAACTATAAATGCTATTTAAAATAATTTCAATTAATCAATTCAATTATTTTATTTATGAATATCATGTCTTATATATATAAATAAATTAACTAATTAATTATTTGAATTAATTAATATGGGCGTTTTATAAATATATATAAACCAAAAAAAGGTTATATTTATTTGAAAACACGTGCGCATACACAAAAAAATAAATAATTATACTTTAAGTCCTTATATAAATATATATTTAGAACTTTTCCAAATCAAACCAATAATTATTGAAATATTAGAGAAAAAACTGCCCACAAAGTCAAGGAAAAATATTAGTAAGACAGTAAGACGAACCATATAAATGTGATTGTCCGCGATAAGTCGTAATTTGAATATCATCCGCAATATAAGCAACATTTATAAGCAATATAAGTAACATTTTTTTGCAATTGCATTATAATGTAAAACAAAAAATTATGAAAAATTAATCAAAAACCCATTTATTTTATAACCAATATATACACTACTTTAACCATTATTATATCGGACACCTTCTATTTTATTCGTATGCTCGATTTTGAGATGCCAAAAATGAGATGCCAGGACTTTAAACAATAATTTTTTAATCCTTCCAAATTTTATTTCATAAAATGATGGTTTTAGTTAAATAATGGCACAGACAGAAGTAAAAAAACTTTTAAATTCAATTAGTTATGGAATTTATTTCAAAATGATTCAATTTAACAAAAAAAAAATTTTGACCATTATAATATATACTAATCTCCTTTGTAACGGGCTCCTTTGACCTTTATGATATCCTACATTCTCTTAGCCGTGATATTTACTAAATTTTTGAATTCCTCCGGTGTTTTTGTATTCCTCATTTCAATGATTTTTTCCTTGGAATTCTTCACTACTTTAATTCTAACTTTCGGATAATTTTTTAACTTTGTTTTATTAATACCTACAATGATTCTATTGGACTTAAATCAGGACTTGAAGATGTTCATTTCTAAAAGTGGATTTCTGAAACCATTTCTTTAGCTTCCAACCAGTTCTTATAGTTGCTTTAGCGGTTTGTGGTAGAGCAACATCTTATTGAAATGTATATTCGCCGTTTGAATATAATTTAATAGTCGATCGCAAAAGGTAGTCATTTAATATATGAATATGTTTTAGGGAGTTTTAGGAGTTAACCGTACACTAAATAAAATGTAAATTAATAAAATTAAGTAAGTACATTAAAAAAAAAAAAAGAAACGACTCCTTTTGAAAGGTAAATTATTCTAACTGGCTGAAAATTTCACAGTGCGTTTTCCGATATTATAATGGTTAGATGAAAATTAACATAAATTCAGATATACAAAACATGTATTTAAAAATTTCAATAGAATTCATTAAATGGATTTCAAAAGTTATGATCCGTACCACAAGGATAGTGAAAATTTGATCAAAGATCACCTTAGCAAAATATTGAGTTTTTGCGAAAATTTGTTATAGCTTTACTAATCGATCTGAAAATTGACGGAGACAACTTTCCGATGGGGAATAGGAAAATGTATTCTTCAATGTTTCTCGGGTAATATACAGAATGAATATCACATTTTCATCTTGTTAATTATTCACATCTTGTGGAATTTAACCTCTATATGGTTATTTACAGTTACATATTACAGTATTTTATGATTTTATTGATTTATTGATATATATTGACCGCAATAAATCAATCGCAGGGAGTGAGAAAAAAAATAAAAGCATATCATAATATAATGTGATATTTTTTGTTGCGATAATCAAAAATTCCATTAAATTAAATGGGCCAAATATTAATTTATTAATTTATAAACGCGTTTATATACTATTTATAATATATCCATGAAAAGTCTATAATGATTATTATATATGAAATGTACAAAATATAATAAATATATAGGAATTTATTTCCAAAATAAAATTAATAATGTTTTTAATCCAAATAATTACCATATACATAAATAGAGAATAATTAATAATATATTTATAGTATATAACCACCCTTATTCAAATAAATTATATATATGCGTATGGTCAGGTGATAACCGATAAAATATATCATAAATAAGTAAAGTTTTTTATTTATATTAAAAAATATAAATATACATTTTTGTTATTTTAATAACACATTTTTTTTTTTATCTTTTTAATAACTCACATAAAATATAATAACTATTTGTTTAATCAAATATATTGATTAAATGACAAAATAATTGTGACAATGAAATGAAATGAAATGGAAAAATATGATTAAATATATACAAATTTATGTATTATTTTTGATTATATCATTCAATATGATGAGGGAATAGGCTTTTAATTATGGTAATATTTTTTAATAACCAAAAAAATATTTTATATATTTTTATGAATTTTATATCGTTTTTTAATTTTTATTGAATTTGAATGCGATTATTAGAGCCCCGAATTGTTTAAATCAAGGATGGAGGAAAGCAATAAAAATAAAAAAAAAAACAAAAAACCAACCCCGACATATTTTGAAAAGTTTAGAATTGAAAAATTAGTCAATTTTTTCATCGATTCTATTAGCAGTAAACCAATAAAAATGGTACAGTTTTAATAAGACAAAAGTTTAAGTTTTATAATTAAAATTCTCCTTCAACACCCAATTGATATTCAATTGCCAATTGGTATTTTTAAAGTCATTATAATATCATCATAATGTATATGAACTACCTCGTAATCATCATAATGCGAATCAAATGCTTGAAGTCATGCCAAAAGGTAGTTTCTTCAATGAATAAAAAGATTTAGAATCAATATCTATAATTGCGGGGAAGGATAAATCTAATTTTCTGATCACACAAATGAATCGATAACCGCATCGATTCCACTGAATTTTTTTGATCATAGATACTTTTAAGAAATTCTCCAACAGCAATCCAAACTCTGTATATCTCTGTATTAAACTTTTTTTTCGAAACAACGCAGATTTGGAAATAAATTTTTTCCAAGAACATCAAGACTATGGATGGATGGAATAGTTTGCCAGAGCTAGTATCTAGTCCCCGGTTCTTATGGCCCATTGAATTAATCATATATAAATTAAGCATTTCTATTCCTATTTAAAGACAATTTTTTCAATTGTTTGGAAACATCTGAGTGAGATATTTTGTATTACTGTTTCCCCCCGAAATTAATTTCGTTATGGGCTCACGGCCATACAATTCCGAGGTTTTGTACACACAAAACACACAAAATCAATTCTTCGAACAAAAAAAAAATTATATTTTTGAAACTTTGTTAAATTACACACATAAATTAGATAATTTATTCTTCAAAAAAAAAAAACTCAATTAAATTTTTATTATAAAAGATTTATAAATAAAAGTTTACACCACTAATTTAATAGAAGAGTTTAAGCAAAAAACAAAAAACAGTTTAATCAAAACCATAAGAAAATCACTTGTGAACTTAATTTGAATTTAATTAAATTCAAATTAATTGCACGTCGTGTTGTCTCCTATCCTATATCATCTTACCCTTATCAATTATTATTATGTTTCTTAATCATTATTTAATTAAAAAAAAAAATAAAATCTTTATACGCGATAATAAAAAAATTTTTTAAAATAATCAAACACATTTTTATTTTTTATTTTTGAGTGAAAATATTTTATTAAAAATTATTAATTTTATATATTTATATAATATATTTTTTTTTTGTATATATTTGTATATATATATATTAAATTTAATTTATAATTTAATATATATATATAAATTTTTCAACTATTTTTCATTACATTCATTTTTTTTTCCTTCTTCCGATCCTCTTTATTAAATTTTGTATTTTCATCTTACTTTTCTCTTAATAATGTAAAAAAAAAAAAAAAAATAAAAATAAAAAGAATAAAAATAAAAATAAAAATAAAAAATAAACATTTAAAAATATATAATAGAAAAAAAAAGAAATTTTTGTTTGTTGTTAATGATAATAATAATAATAATATATATATATAAAATATTAATAAAATAATTAATTGATTAAAAAAAAAATGAATATATAGAATTCTAAAAAAAAATAAAAAAAATAAAATTTAACTAAATAAAAAATATAAGTATATAAAAAAAATGTAATGTGACAGGAGGTTATATTATATGAATTTTGTTAATACATTTTTATTTTTTTTTACACTATTTGTTAGGGCACTGATTTTTTTCTCTTTTGCTAATTATAATAAATTAAAAAAACTAATACATAAGGTAAAAATTTTTAATTTTTCATTTTCTCTTTCTGTTTTTTTTTTCTATATTGAAAAATTATACTTTTTTTATTTTTATTTCCCTAATTTATTTTCATTTATTTTATTATTTTTGTTATATAAAAAATTTATTGTTTTTTTTTTTAATAATATAGTTTTATTTTTCCGTTATCTCAATAATAATAATAATAATAATATTAATAATTAAATATTATATTATAATTAGATAATTAATATATTTGTTTTTTGTGTTTATCTTAAAAAATAAACTAAAAAAAAATTATTAAAAATAATAATAATAATAATAATAAATGGCAAAAAAATATTGCAAATTCATAAAAATTAGAAAGAATAAAAATTTAATTTATAAACTCATATATTTTTTTAAAAATATTTAGAGAAATATCTCTTTTGTTCTTTTTTTAACTTCGCTTGATCGCAGATTCTAACGCAACAATTCATATTTTATATATTTAATATTATTATTTAATTTAATATTATTATTTAATTTATTTAAAAATTAAAATTTAAATATATATAATAATATATTTTGTATGTATTTAATTAGATCTTTTATTATTATAGAGTTCAACATATAAACATATGAAAATGATCTGACCTCTGACCCACGTACATTCTGGCGTATTCTCTGGCCAAACATCATAATTATATTTTTTTTTTCAAATACTATTCGTTTTTTTATTTTCTGTATTTATGTTTATTTACGATTTTTAAGTAAATTGTTTTTTATTTATTTATTTATTTAAATAAATATTATATAAAAATCGAGGGGTTTATTTGTTTTTTGTTTGTTATAAAAAACAAAAATTTTAAGAACATTTTTAAGTAACAATTTACGATTTACAAAAAAAAAAAAACCGTCGAACATTTTTAAATATATAGTATTTTTTTTTATAATGAATTTATAATCATTATTATTTTATATTTTTTTTCTTTTGTTTTTAGTTTTTTTTTTTATAAAATATAATTAAAAACTGAAATAAAAAAAAGAAATAAAAACAAAAATAACATAAACAATAAAAATATAACAAAAAAACAATTAAAACAATAAAAATAAAATAAAAATCAAAGGTAAAAATAAAAAAATAATAAAATAAATAAATAAAAATAAGGAAATTATTTAATTGCTTTGTTTTTCGTTGTATATAATTTAAAAAAAAAAAAAAACAATAAATAAATAAATAAAAATAATAAAAATAAAAAAACAATAATAATAAAAGAAAAACCAATAAAAGAAATAAATGAAAAATTAAAAATATATAGAGATTTTATTTTTTTGGTCTTTTGAAAAACAAACAATATTTAAAAAAAAAAAAGATATTGGAGATAGTTAGAGTATGAGTGATAGTTTTTAGTGAAATGAAATGAAAAATGAAGATGAAATAATAATTAAAAAAAAAGGATATATATATTTTTTAATTTATTATGTTTAATTTGTTTTTAAAAAACACTTTAAAAATGCGTACCAGACATATCTTGATCATTTGTATTTCCTAGGCCACCGCCTCCGCCACGTCCTCCATTAGTTTTACCATTACCACCATCACCGCCACGATTTGACGAACCTGATGATTTACTAGAACCATTTGTTATTCCCACTGTTATAGATTATAGAAATAGAAAATGATTTAATTATATTGGAAGATTTGGGGGGTTTTTTTTTTGTTCTGGTTTTAAATTCCTAATTTTTTATCAATTTATTTATGAGTATTTTCTTGTCATCTAACTTGAAATTTAGTACTTCTATCGAAATAACAATCAAATAAAGGATTTAGATTTAATGTAATTGAAATTTTGAAGTTAGAATAACTATTCAAAAAAACTATCTCTTGAACGGGTTGAACTTAAATAATTAAAAACCAAAAAACCAATATTAAAATACAATTACTATTATTTGTTTGTTGAATTATTGACGTTACATCACTTTGTGATGCTGAAACATCCTTGCTAGTTAACACATCCGAACTACTTGATCCTGTAAAAAATTAAATATTTAAAAGTAGAACAGAAAAAAAATTAGAAAATAGAAAATCTTTATCAAAAAAAAAAAACAATTTAAGTAATAATATAAATAAATAAAAAAATTAAAATCACAATTCAACAAAAAAACCAAATAAAATTCATCAAAATAATTCGTAAAAATGAAAAAAAAATAATCATGAAAAAGCATCAATTTAAAAAAAAAAAAACATATTTTAAATATTAATTAAAACTCTGCCCAATTCCTCCCACAATTTCATAACATTATAAAAAAACATTGTGTTGTGTACGATCACTAAGAATTTATATTCTATTAACTATGGAAATAGTTAATTTGCACATTTGAATGATGTTTACATTTGAATTTAATTTGATTTGTTATATTGTCATTGACTTTATCTTATTGAGGATTCGGATTATACAAAAAATTAATATCATACAGAGACGTGAAGCTCTACCAATAATCGCAATATATTCCCGAACCAAAAAATTAATTAAAAATTCGTTTGCCAATTGATTTTTTGCCAATTAATAAAATTAATAAATCAAGAAGCAAAAATGCCATTAAAAACAAATTAAAAACCATAAAAAAAATTAAAATTTATACAAAAAAAAAACGAAAAAACAATCAAAAATCATATAATAGATAGATAATATCAATAATATTTAACAAATAAAAACAAAAATTATATGATCATACACAACCTGCTTTTTTTTCACTTCCAGAACTGGAATTTCTTCGATATACAAATGATTTAACTATTTCGAATTATGAATTTATACATATATATATTACATATTACGTAGAATTATTATTATTATTATATTATTGATAGTTAAATTTTGGTTTAAATAAAAAAACAAAAAAAAAAGGAAATTTAAAATAATAATTTAATATCTAAAAAAAATAAATATCAACTCTTATCCATCAATATCTTCTTTTGTTTTTTATAAATAATATGTGTAAATGTGATTGTTAAAAATAAAATTATACCTGATGAAATATGTCGATTTGTAAAACCATATTGTATTGCCTGATAGCCATGGCTAGGATTGTACGTTCCCGAATATGGCATATAAATTGGTGGATTCGGTAATGGTGCTATATCACTTGCAAGACTATCCGTATCACCCAATGGTAATGTTGATCTACCAGCTGTATAACGAATGTTATTATAGAATGAATGAATTTACATAAAATAATCAATCAATATTAAAAAAACACAAATGAATTTACTTTGTTTCTTTCCATCACTAAGTACATAATAACATTGTTCCGAAAATGTTAATTTATTAACGGTATGTTTAATTAAATTATTTCGTAACATAAGCGATATGATTCGACGTGCTTCACGTCTATCATTAACACCCTCAACGTTGCCCAATACCCAATTGACGGCATCCGCACCAATAAATGCATTTGGTATTGTAATTTTCAGCCACATACGATCACGTATCTCTAAACCGGAATCCGGTTTTGTCATAGCTTTAACAATTTCCTCTAAATTATCCCTGTCTGGCCGGTCCCGAATTGGTTCCTGTATTGTCGTACACACCGAATCGTGTGACGTTAACGCTTGTGTATGTGCAACCCATGCACCCGGATCTATAGGCCGTACCGGTTCCGTACGCGGTATCGTAAAATATCCCTTTGGATTCGGATCCCAACATTTGGCCACAACCAATTTAATTGGACCCGGTTGTTGGACAACCTCACGTAATACCCGAACAGCCTCATCATTTGTCATATTCTCAAAATTAACATCATTTACCTGGATATTTTTGTTGTAACCACAAAAAAAAACAATTAATATATATAAACAAACTTAAACATTTCGTATTTAAATATTTTTTTTAACCTGTAAAATCATATCACCGGGTTCAATACGTCCGTCTAATGCAACAGCACCACCTTTCATTATACTACCAACGTATATGCCACCGTCACCGCCTCGATTCGATTGGCCAACAATTGATATACCTAGAAAATTAACCGCTTCCATATTTATCGATATTGTGATGATATTCAATGACATTGTTGAATCGGTTATTGAACTATAACTGGATGTTCGACTCATACTTGGCGCTCGTTTTTTACGTCGTTGTGGTTTTTTACGTGACACCTGAAACCGTTGAACGCTACTACATTCTACAATTGAAAAAAAAATAAAAAAAATAATCGATTTTGAAATTTAAAATCCAATCAATAATACAAGCCATCAAATAATCAATTTTACCTGTCATATCTCTATCTAATGTAATTTCACTTTCTGTTTCAAATAAACTTGTTGAATCTAAATCACTAGAAATTACCGAAGCACTTTGATACGTCAATGGATTAGGAGGTATATTTATAAAATTTGAATTCATTGTAGGTTTTCTTAGTGTTGTACCTGAATGACAGAAAAACCGGTTGATTAACATTCGATTAACAAGTAATAATAATAATTTTCAAATAAATTTTACCACCAAGTCGTCCATCAATTTCACTATGTGGCATTTCCGAACAATTATCGGATTGATTTGAACCATCTGCTGTTACCAGCTATGAAAAAAAATAATTACAACAATAATAATAAAAATAAAATTAAAATCAAATGATTTAATTCAATTTAAATTACCCAAGATACAACTCGTCCATTTAAACATGGTAAAGGTGTTGCATCATCAGCTATCTCCTCTTTAACAACACTAAAAAAATTGAGGTAAAAATTATTAATAAAGTAAAGTAATTATAATGAAACAATCAAAATTGTTCTTACCCAAAATCAGCATCCATTGATTTAAAAAAATACTTATAATTACTATTTTGTTTATTTAATATCATTTTAAAATCTTTTAATGTGACGCATGATGAGGGTATTGGAATTTTAACTAAATATGGTGTTGCCTCATCATCAATATGATAAATTACTTTTGTTTCATTTGCAGTCTTTTGATCCATTTTGTTGTTGTTGTTATTGTTGTTGTTGTGATGTTTTGTTTTTATTTGTTTGTAGAAAAGAATTTTTTCTTTTTGTGTTTAGAACCGTTCGGGATTCGGGAGGAGAGTAGTTAGTTACGTTTTTATTATTAATATTTTTGTGCAAAATTAATGTTCCTGATGTCACAAAAAAGGTTGTTTTTAACCTTCTTTTAATTCAATACTAACTTTAAAAAATTGTATACTCGAAATGTTATCCTTTTTTCTTTTTTTTTGTATAATATTTTATAGGTTTTTGTGTGTGTGTGTTGAGTTTTAGACTTATTTAAGTGATTGCAATTAAAATTATTTTCTTCTTTTTAAAATATGTATAGCGATCACTAAAAATTACAATGTCCATCATTGTAAAATGTTTCGATTTTATTATTATTTTTATGGTTGGTGTAGTTCATACTGAATTATTATTTCGTTTTTATTCCTGGAAAAAATAAAATATATGTTATCGATTATCAAATAGAAAGGTAATAAAGTTATTGATCAAAGCCTATAGCTTTATTACACTATACAAAAAAGTGTGTTAATCATCGCAATTTACTCAACATTTCTTTAACCCAAGCATATTTTAATAAAATTATCTCATACCATATTTAAGTAAAAAAATTAATGAAGGTGTTAAGACATGTGAATAGACGAAAGCAAAATGTTTATGAAAATCTAAATATTTACATTACAAAAAAAAAAACACCTTAAAAAATTGTCTGTGTGCGTTTTTTTTCGTCTTATTTTTATTCTTCGATTCCAAAATATCCAGAAGATAATTTAAAATTAATATTTTTTTGTAATTATAATTATTTAAATAATGTAAATATATACAACGGCAAATATGTTCAATAAAAATAGACATACAAAAAAAAATTAGCAATATTTTTATTGAAAATTACGCACAGGAAATATTAATTTAATTTAATGATCAAAAAAAAAAATGTTTGTATATATTTTTTTTTAATCGTCGACATTTTCAAAAAGATTAATGTCTCAATTTTCTTGATAGGTTCTTAATGTGAAAGTTAAGGTGCTTCTTTTAGAATAGAATACCCACAGAGATTAGTTTAAAAAGTTAATTATCTTCGATATGGTAGATGTTTGATAGGATTTCGTTCTTCTATATGGTAGATGTTCGATAGGATTTCGATAATATATTATTATCGTTTTGATTAAAACATCAGAATGGAATCTTTTTATTATGTCTTCATCTTTTCAAAACCGTAATGATCTTTCAAAGGGTCATGTTCTTCAATTAGAAAATTGATGCGTTAGAGATTACAAATGATTTTGGAATCAATTTCATTAACTCAAAACTCAAAACTAAGATGCTCTGGGAATTTTAATTATAATAAGCTTCATCAAAAATCATCTAAAACTGCACAATGATTCCAATTTCCAATAAATCGTTACAAAAAAAAAAACGAAAATCAACAATATTTTTAAACACACTATATAGTTTTATATCCGGCTCAATATTATAAATAATTTTAATAATAATAATTAATCATAATAAATATGATTGAATTAAAATACATCGATTTTCTTATCATTTTTTTTTAAATATATATATTATGAATGGCTCAGGCACCAAAAAAAGAACGAGTATACAAAATAAAATGATACCTAATATATTGAAATAAATATATTATAAAAACAAATAACCAAAAAAAAAAAACTTTAAATAAATACAAATTGATAATCTTTAACATATTTTGTATTTTTTTGTTTTGTTTCGATTTTCGATTAATTAAGTAAAATTCGCACCAAATAATTTTTAATTATCAAAAAAAAAAAAAAATTATTATTTATTATCTGTTTTTCGGTTTCTTTTGTTTTTTTAATTTTGTGTTTTTATTTTTTCTAATTATGGAATGAGGTTTCGATGAGACCACTAAATAATTAAATACAGTTTTTATCAATTTGTCCATTCTTTCTTTCAATGGTTCAAGTTGGAATAAAACTAGAATGATCAATTGGAATAAAACAGGGGATGACGAATAAATTCACGATGAAACTTCTGACTTAAATTAACTTAAATGCAAAACATAATGATTTTAGTTCTGTATATCTATATTTAAGTAATTCTATAGATATTTGGTTGTGGTTTCCTATAAAAATTTAAAAGCCATGTCAAAATTAACACTGCCGTAAGTTACAGCTCAATTACAAATAAGAAGCATCAAATCGGAATGCATTTGCAACCGCATTAAGAGGGGATTCTTTGGCTACATTATTTTATTTTCAATATTATATTGGGAAAAATGTATATGGAAGAACGACGGCGATTAACACCAACAGTACAATTTTTACCTCATACCGCTCAATTACTCGGTTATGCCGATGACATGGACGTATTGTGGCTATAGAAATATGGATGTAATTAAATAGGAACCGTTCCTATTGTTTTGGAACGTGAAATAGGGTTATAGGTAAACGAGGAGCAAACAAAAAACCAAGTATATGATCGCACTAAAGAATAGTATGTTTATGGGACAACATCAATTTGCTATAACAATTCAGTCAGAATAAAACTACGAAACGGCGACGGACGGACAGATTTAATAGAACGTGGATGTCCCATTAACAGTGAAAATGATATTGTTGATGAAGTTCAATATCGAATTGTTTCAGGAAAAAAGGATTTTTATGGTTTGCCAAAGATTATTTGCTTCTCTAAGACAACGAGTAAAAAACTTAAAGTGGCTAAAGTATATCCAACACTTGTTCGACTATAATTGTCACCTACGGCACGGAAACATGTTGTTGTTTGACACGGGGGAACGAACGAACGACGTCTTGGGAGGTTTGAAAAGAAAATACTGTGCGTTATCTTTGAACCGGCAAGGGAAAATGGATGGTGGCGTAGGCGATACGTCCATGAACTTTATCAACAATTTGGCGAACCCGACATTGTTCGGTATATCAAGATTGGTCGCTTGAGGTGGTTTCGTGGCATGTTTTGCGTATGGCTGGCGATCGTATAGCGTTTAAAATGCTGGACAGAAAACCAGGTGGATCAAAGACTAATGTTAGAAAACCGCGTGATAGGTGGAAGGATGAAATGGAAGGCCACTCCTGGGGCTCTTGAAGTTTCCAGCTGGCGAACGTTGGCGATGAATGGGCCCGTTTTAGTGGAAGAATGTTGTTGGACGCTAAATCCCATTGTAGGTTGTAGATAATTTTTATAATCACTTAACGTATCTTATAATCTAGATCATTATAAAATTTAAAGGGTTTCCGATATCCCATAAAATATCTTGAAATTGTTTAAATATTTTCCTTAAAATATCGATCGGTAAACTTAATTGTTTAAATACAATAGAGACATTAGAGTTATATACAAAAATATTTAACTGTGTAAAAGAATATTTCATCTGGATTCTGATATGTTGAATCCACAGGTCTTAATTTTTAACGGTTGGATTGGATTCTCACGGAGATTTCGGCCACTTTTCGACCACTTATCAATATCTCATTTAACCAATAGCAAACTTTTTACTGTATAAAATAAAGCCTTATTGCAAAATTTATATTGCAAATTGCAATTCCAAATTGATGGCGGGGGCAAAAATCTCAGTTAAAAATCCCAGAAATAAAAGATGTTATTATAGAAAATTTATAAAACTGTGAAGGAATTTTGAATTTTAAATACATTTTTAATTTTTAATAATTTTGTTATATTTTTCTAATAATAATTAAAAAAATTCTATATGAAAATTGCTAATATATTAAATTATTTTATGTACGACCGGTAAATCTATAGATATTCTAATGAATTTTTTTTTTAATTATCAAATAGCCGATAATTACTAGCAGTCTTATCATAAATGTATTAGGTAGATAACCAACCACATATTTTTAGGATTTAATATTAATATATAGTATTAATAATAAAATAGTGATTAATATTTTTTGTGTAGCGAACCACAAGAACTTTTGTTCTTTTACTGACTTTTTATATATCATTTTAATCTTTCTTATTCCGCAAAAACCATATCTGTCTAGGTGAAGTGATTAAATATTAATACATTATAAATAATTATCAGAATAGAAATGTATTAGAACTTTTATTCTTCAGTAAAATCATAATAAAACAATTTAAAAAAAAAACCCTATTCAATGTGAAAATATTGAAAAGGACATCGAAACTCAATAATAAATTTCATATATGTATTTAATATAATAAGATTTAAAAAAAAAAAGGAATTCTTGAGACATATCTTTTTTTTTATTTATTTATAAAATATAATTGAAAACAATATCTCATCAGTTTTATTACGTATCAATGTGTATAAACGTATCAAAAAAGGATATCTGGATATATATATCATCTCATCATCAAAATATACCAAAATAAAATATATATTTATAGAGATGGATATGCGGTGTATGACTGACTACACCCATTTATAATTTCATTTATGAGTTGTTGGATTTATTGTGTGTCTGTATTTAGAAGATAGTATAGAAGAATTTTGTTTTATATCTATATGAAAATAAGGAATATAAAAAGCAGCAAGCAACAAAAAGCAGCCCCCCATTTAAAAGAAGGAATAAAAATGTCAATAGTTTCTTCTTCTGTTTTTTTTTTTGTATATATAAATATATTTATGATGATTTAGAGTTCCATCAAAAATGTAATATATTTCAGCACACAGATTTTCTGTATCAATATATCTTTGTATATCTATCTATCTATCTATCTATCTATATGATTATAGATGATTTAAAAAAAACTATCTCCTCTAAAAAGGATATATCTATATATAAATGCATATATAACATTATAAAAATCCAAATCATTTTACTTACCTTATTTAATATAATTTTAACAAAATCATGGCTTCTTTATCATCAACATTTCCATATATAGATTTATATATAAAAAAGTAAAAAAAAAAAAAAAATGTGGTGAATGAGAATGGATAAATCAAATATTAATAAATGTATCACCACCACCAAATGACGACGGCGGACGACATAACATTTGTGATTTGGTGTGATGGATGTGTTTTTGTTTTTTTTTGCTTTTTGAGTAGTAAATTTATATATAACAATGTTGTTGTTGTTGTTATAATAATTATTATTATGCTGTTTGTTGTTGTTTTCGTTGAAATGCAATAATAAAAAATTGTTTTTTTTATTGTTTGTTTTGATTTTTGTTGTTCAAACAAATCATATTTTAACTAGATTTTATTTATTTTAATATTGTTTTATTTATATTCAACCTTTTGGAGGTTTGATTAATGTTTATTTTTTTTTTTTTTCAATAATTATTATTTATTTTTTTTTTTAGATCAAAAAATATATTACACACACACAATAAAATAATATCGAAAAAAAAACAGATAAAGAATTTTATGTTTTTTTTGTTTTTTCTCTAACTTTCTTTTCTTGACCGATTTGACAAATTTTGATTAATTTAGCACATTAAATTAATGAAAAAAAAACGCATTTAGATGATGGAAAAATAAAAATTAAATTGAAAAATAATTAAATAATTAAAAAAAAAAATATATTATTAAAAAATATTTTCGTATACAAAACTAACACTATGATAATTGATTTTATTTTTATTATATACACTTTGTCGTCGTCGTCGTCATATTATATACAATAATTTTGTTGTCGTTTGTCGTCGTTGCCAGCGGCGGCGGACATCATCAAATCATCATCATCATTTATCATTTAAATAAACAATAGAATGTTTTTTTCCATAAAATTCTCAAAATTTTATTAAAAAACACTTTTTTCTTTTTTTTTTATTATAAATCTTTGTGCACTACACAAAACAATTATAAAAATGGGATAAATCTTCCTTTTTTTTTATTGAATACACAAAAGGTTTTCTATCCCATCATCATCATCATCATCATCATCATTAATATTCTTTGGCTGGTTGTACGTACAAGTGTATTATTGGTTTGATTGCGGGTGTTTATGTGTGTTGTATACGCTTACGGTTGGTTGGTTGGAGTACGTATGAATATGTATGATGAATGCAGTGATTTTTTTTTTATGTTCTTCAAATACTTTTACACAAAAAAGCATATAGAAAGAAAAAACATCTATCTATTGTTTTTATATTATCATCAAATTTTATTTTATATACCCAAACTGTTGTATATTTACATGAAAATAAGATTTTTTCTTTATCGTTTTTATTTAAAATTGTCTTTTTAATTCACTATTATATTTTGTATTTTAACAACAACAAAAAAAAAAAAACTTAATTAAAAAAACACTATTTTTTTTTAATAATAACAACTTCACGTTCGCATTCGCGTCGTCTTCACCACTCTTCAGTCGTCACGTTTTCTTCTTTCATGAAAAAAAATAAAAATAAAATAAATGCTAGAATGAATTCGAATTGAAAATGAATGAAAAAAAAAATTTTCTCTTTTGTCATATTTTTGACGAGAAAAACAAATATGGATTCCTTTTTATTTAGTACAAGTTTTCATCGTCAACATATAGATTGTCGCTTTTGGTTGAAAGTATTTATTTACAAACATTTACTGTTGCTTTTGTTTTGATTGTTTTTTTTATTGATAATTTTTTTTTTTATTTCAATTATTTTTTTTAATCTGAATTTTAATTAAATTTGTGTCCATTTGTATTTTTTTTAATTAAATTTCCTTAAAAAAAAAAAAAAGGTGTAAATAAATAAAATTATAATGTCTAATCAATCAGAAAATAATAATAATGTAATTTATGTAACGGGATTCGGTCCATTTGTTGGTCATGAAAAAACCAATGCAAGTTGGGAAGCTGTACGACGTCTACCCGATTCATTGATATTCAAAGAAAAAAAGTATATTTTAAAGAAATTAGAAATCCCAGTTGTATACGAAGAAATTGATAAAATTTTACCAACTCTATGGGAATGTAATCCAAAGGTAAAATTTGTTCAGACAAAATTATTCTAAACTATTCTAAAATTTGCCAACGTTTTGATATGAATACTAAATACATATGGTATGGTTTTTGGTTTTTTCATATGGTTTTTTTTTTTTTTTTTTGGGTTTTGATTTTAGTTAGTCATTCATTGTGGCGTTCATGGGCGTACAAATAAATTACATTTAGAAAAATACGCTTATAATGATGATTATTGTAAACCCGATTGGATGGGTAAATGTTTACCATTTAAAAGTATTCCATTAATGAATAGTGATCGACAATGTATGGTGTTACGGACCAATATTAATGTTGATAGATTAATTGATGATTTACAATTAGATGTTATTGGGGATAATATTAATAATAAAGAGCAGAAAATGCCTGAATCTTGTGATATGTATAAATGTTCAGAGGATGTTGGAAAGTATGAAAATATAATTGGTTTTTTTTTTGTTTTTTACAATATGTTGTTGATTTCTCTTATTTAAACTCTGTACATTATAGTTACATTTGTGGTTATACATATTTAAAATCATTGGATGTCAATCCAGATCGGACATTATTCATTCATGTACCATGTGAAAATAAACCATTTACAGCTGAACAAACAAAATCAGGTATTTTTGCTGTTTTACAGAAATGTATGGAACAACTTGATGAAAATCAAAAATTATAAAAATATAAACGAGTTCTATGATATTATATAACAATTATCCACCAGTTTATTGGTTTTGCTCAACAAATTAACCATTTTATTATTATAACTAACTTGTGAAAATTTGCAAAACAACATATTCCCATATTTATATATTTATATATTTATTTTATATCAAAAGAAAAATTAACATTATATTTTTTATTATATTTATTTATACTAAAAACAAAAAAAAAAAACAAAAATTATTATTATTATTTACAATATATTTCACAAAATTTTTAATAAGAAATTAATCGTTTGATGGCAATTTTATATTAAAAAAAAAAAACGTCAATTACCAATGATTGAATGAATGCTTGCTTATATCTTAGCTTATGTCTCTGCCTTATGATATCGTAAAATTTATTTATTTTTTAAGACCCGGTGGAATTAACAGACCTGTAATTGAAAAAAAATAGGTTCTAGTATTTGTTAAAAAAAAAAAAAAAAAAAAACAAACCAATTATAATGATTTTATTACCTAATTTTGCAGTTGGTTTCTTAACTACTGGTGTACCTTTTTTATTTGCCAATTTACGTTTTACTCCGGCCGCTGTCGAACCATAAGTTTTTCGAGGTGATTTTTTATTTGCACGACCCTTTCGATATCTATTTGAAACATAACATAATTAATATCTATTAATAATTATGTATTTATGTAAGTTGAGATGTTTTTTTTTATACCTTTTTGCACGTGTTCCTCCACCCCAATTTTTCATTCGTTTAAGACCACCAGAAGAACTGTTACGTCCACCGGTAGTAGGTATTGCTGAATTTCTTGCTATTTGTCCCCAATCACCACCGTCATCATCATCATCGTTATCAAAAGCATCACCTACATTTTTATCATTAGCTTCTTGCATATCCAATAAAATACCTATAATACAGAAGAATTATAAAAAAAAAACATTTATAAAATTTATCTGAATATAATTAAAAGAAAAGAATAAAAAACTTACATAATTTTTCCGCTGCATATTGTTGTGTTATATGTAAAAGATCATGACCATATTTTTCAAAATTAGCTTTTGTCACATGCGGTATTTGTAACATTTCCAATTCACTTTCGGGCATACGTTCGGCCATCGCTTTAATCGCTTGCATATTCATTATACTGACCATTGTAACATTACGTTGAACAGCCAAATTTCGACAAACATCCAATAAATCATTATGACATTTATCACGTAAATCACGTAACACTTTTTGTGTATCAGCATCAATTTTAAGAGTTGTTTCTTTATTTGTTGTCGTTGTTGCGGCTGTTGCGGTTGTTGTTTTTGTACTCGCACCGGCACCATTAGACGTTCCAGCTATTGTTGGTTTTTTATTTGCTGTATCGGTCCGGGCCACTGGATTTATTACCTTTTTATCCGATGTTATCGGGAACAGTACCGTTATATTTGTATTCATTAGCGTTTCAATATTTGGTCCGATGCGTAGGTACGCTTGTGGAATATCACCACAAAATATTAAATCTTCACGTAAATATTCGTCTAATACCATTTTATGTAATATTCGTTGAATATCCGTTTTTTGCCATTGTTTTAATAGACCATGAAATTGTGATTTATTATGCATATTATCCATAATTTTTTTTGTTTCACAACCTTTTATCACCTCAACCATATGCAATAGTGTAAAACGATTATAATCACTACATAAATCACGTACAGCTTTAGCAATACTTTTACAATGTGTAGTTACGTCTAACATCTTTTTGCAATAGACGGGGGAAAAGAAATATTTAGTTAATCCATGCACTGTTTAATGTAATTATTATGAATTGAAAAAAAAAACCTACATCATACGATCCTTTTTTTATACAATTATCACAGGCTGATTCACGATTTGCAATGCATTGTTCACGACTAAAATGTTCGGCAAAATAATGTAATTGTAATGTTCGCCGGCAATCGATAATATTTTCACAATAGGCAACAATACGTTTTAAATTATTTACATGCACTTGTTTTACATCACCGGAAATCTTGTGATCATCTAATAATAAAGAAAAAATTAAAGTGATTATTTCTATTTGACTAATATCCTTTCGGACTAAGAGTCAACGATTATAAAAAAAATCCCACATACTATCCATCATTTTACGATATCTTAACATATCCGAATAATTATAATATAATATACATGTTGCTAAATCACCATCCCGTCCAGCACGTCCAGCCTCTTGATAATACCCTTCAATTGATTTTGGCATTGAATAATGGATTACATAACGAACATCCGGTTTATCGATGCCCATACCAAATGCAATCGTTGCACATACCTATTAGTAAATTAAATACCATTAATAATTTAACAAAAAAAAAACCCTCATTATTTTATTTACATACAACTTTAAACTTTTCGGTTATCCAATCTTTTTGTGTATTTTCACGGACACTATCGGATAATCCAGCATGATAGCTACCCGCTTTTATACCAGCTTTTTTCAAACGTTCTTTAACCTGATCGCATTCCTTACGCGATAAACAATAAATGATACCGGATGCTTTTGGAAATTTTAACTTTATCAATTGTTCAATGTCTTCAATTGTTTTCGCTCCCTTTTTCGGTAAAACAACATACTTTAAATTGGGACGATTAAAACTGCACATAAACCACTTGCAATCGTTTAAATTCAATTGTTTTAGAATGTCTAAACGGACACGGGGCGTTGCCGTTGCCGTCAATGCCATTATCGGGATGTTTGGAAAACGTTCGCGAAACACATCCAATCGTTTGTAATCCGGTCGAAAATCATGTCCCCAATGGGATACACAATGCGCTTCATCGATAACAATACGTGCCAAATAATTACGACCATGTAATAGATCAAGTAATTCACGAAATTTAGCCGATGCAAACACTTTCTCCGGTGTTATATACAATAATTTGATTTTCGGTGGTGAACACTCTAAATCACAATAGATTCCATGCATTTCACTATAATTTATATCACCGGATAATTGTTTTGCATAAATCTAAAAAAAATAATTGAAAATATTAACAAATGATTTTTAATAAAATTAAACGAAACGATAAGATAATTATAAAATAATTTTGACTCACATCTAATGATTGTAATTTATTTACTTGATCTAATATCAATGATTTTAATGGACTTATTACAATTGTAACACCTTCATCTAATATTGCCGGTAATTGATAGCATAACGATTTACCACCACCGGTGGGCATCAATACAAAACAATCTTTTTGCAATAGGGTTGCATTGATCACTTGCAATTGATTTGGACGAAATGATTTTAAACCGAAAAAATAACTAAATGCTGTACGCATACGTTCCGAATGTGGATATTTATAACCATCAAATTCACCGGTAACACCATCATTTTGTACATTTGCATGAAATTTTCCAAATTTTATTGTACCATTTGATGCATTCATTATTGATGACGATGATGCTGATGATGATGTTGTTGATGGTTGCTGTGATATCAAATACCCCTTAGATGTTGACGGTTCATTTTTGTAGACATCCGGCTCTGTCATTGGTGTTGACCGTTGTGATTGTTCAAAATTAAAATCTACCATTGATTGTTCATAAGCCAATTTTAAACTATTTTTAAAATCTTCATCTTCATCTGAGTCATCGTCTAAATTATATACTATACCTTTATGATAAGATAAATTAAAAATTTTAATTAATAAATTCTCATATAAAAACTTTTATATTTAAAAATTATTACCATTATTATAATTATTTCGTGTTTGTGATTGACGTGCAGCACGATCTTCATTCTCCATAATTGCCATTAATTCATCTTCATCGGTATTCCCATGGAAATCATCAACAAACGGTTCTGTTTGAATATTCCGATTGTTGTTCGTATCGTTGGATTCAAAAGAATCCAAATCAAATGGCGTGTTTTCATTTAATTGTTTACAATTTTCCATTTTATTGGTTTGTTCTTTTATTCGTTTTTTTATTGTTTTTCGAGTGTTTTTTAATTTCAAAAATATACCAAATTTATCACCAAATAATTTTTTATAGATTTTAATCGATAGACTATCAAAAATTGTACAATATTTTTCCATAATTTCCGAATAGAGTTTTTCATTATTTTTCAATTCCATTTGAAGTTGTATTTTATTTTGAGTAGTTGTTTCATTATAATCATCATCATTAAGTTGTGGTATAGTTTTTAAAAATCTATCAACACCATTTAATAAATCCATTGTTTCATGATTATTATTTTCATTTGAATGATATACAAATAAATCATTATCATTATTATTATTATCATGACAATCGTCAATGAGATCATTATCATCATCGACATCATCATCTATGTTTGAATATTGTGGTGAAATATTTGATGTAATTTCAGATTCTTGTGATTTTATAATTATATTTTCTTTTAAATGTTCCGTAGCTGTTTTAAATCCAAATGATTCTTGATTTTGATATGATGATTTTTCTTTTTGGGCATCGGTTTTACTTACAGTTGATGAAGGTGGCGTCGTCGTCGTTGATGTTGATGATGATGATGATGATGAGTTTGTTGTTGTTGTTGCTGCTGTCGGTTTACGAAAATTAAATTTTGTAGTTATTGTATTTTTTGTAACATTATTGGGTAATTTATTTTGATGCAATGAAAATTCATCATCAAAATCAACATCATAATGAGTATGTTCTTCGTCAATGATGGAATTTTCAATAATATCGTCAAAATCAACATCCATTGAATTAATTAAATTTAAATGTGCTTGATGTCGGCTTATTGGTCGGTCCGTTCGTGCCGTTCCAATCATTGGCATTGAAGTTTCCGTCAGACTATTATCAGATGAAATATTTATGATATCTGATGATGTTATATTAAGTAATAGTTTATTATCTGGTTGTTGAACTGGTGATGATGATACTTTATTGGTATTGGGTTTATTATTATTATTATTATTATTACAACTATCATTATCCATAATTAATGGCCGATTTGATTTTGCTGATGGAATAAATTTAAATTTACTAGTACCAGTAGTTGTTGTTGTTGTTGTTGTTGTTGCTGTTGTCGTCGTTGTTGTGGTCCTAGTCGTTGATGACATCGTTAATGGATTTGTTAATAATCCATTTATTGGTTTTGTTTTATTTATTTGTGTTAATTTATTCATATCTTCTTCTAGTTTACGCATTGCTAATGTATATTTTTCATCTTGTTTAAGTGCTTCATTTAATGTATCTTTATCTTTTGGGGATAATTTAACAATATCTTTTGATTGTGAACGGGAATTTGTACGATTACTATTTAATTTTTCTGGTGTTACATATTTTTTCATTAATTCTGCAAGTGATGGTGTCTTAACCGTTTGTGATTGGGTTTTATCAATCTATATTTAAAAAAACCATAAATATATCATTTATTTAAAATATTTTTATTTTTTTTAAACATAAAATTTACTTTTAAATCATAATCTTCAAAAATATCATTGTCATCATCATCTGAACATTTATATACATTAATTTTTTTTCTATTATGAATTGGGTTTATTTGAACATCATCTTCGTCGTCATCATCATCATCATCATCAATATTACACATTTTGGCTGTGGCTGTTGATGATGAAATCTCTAAATCTGTTGAAATCAACTGAGGTTAAGAAGAAAATATTGTTAGAATGCTAGATTTCCACACAAAAACAAAAAAATACTATTAAAAAAATTTGATTTACCTTTTTGTCATGATTATTAATTGATTTCAATTGTGTATTTCTATGTGGGGGTAGTAGGAAGGAATAAACAAAAATGTTACTGATCTCTGCCAATGGATATATTTGGAAAAAATAAAAAATATGTTTACGACTTACTCTTTGTTCTTAGATTTATTAATATATTGAAATATTGACGATTGTACTGTTTTTGTATTAGATGATTGTGATTTTTTAGACATTTTTTTAATTAAATAAATTTGTTTTTTTTTTTTTAAACAATAAACAATTTTTTAATTTAATTAATTGATTGACTAATAAAAAAAAACAATATTAAAAAATTTCAATACACTATTTACTGTTATTAAAAATATTTTTATTTATTTATTTTTGGGTATCCTTTTTGACAATGTTGCCATTTATAATTCATTTTAAGGTTATGCACATTTTTAGAATTTTGGTGAATAAAAAAAATGAAAACCTTTCAAATGAAATTTGCAAATTTTGTTAAAAATTTCTTGATAAGAGATGGGGCAATTTCTAATCGCGGTGTATATTTAAAAATAGAAACATTTCTTTATATAGAAAAATAAACCCTATTTAATTTATTAAAATTTATTTGTATTTTTATTAACTTCGACGATATCTATAACTAATATTTTCAATACAGTTTACAAATTCAATTATTCAACTAATTATATAACGACTTTTTCGGCTTTTTTCCTAGGTTTTCTCGTTGTTGTTTTTGTTGCTACTGCAACAGCAACCTCCTCCACTTGTTGGTCATCATCATCAAATTCTTGTAAATTTTCATTTGTCCGTTGTTCATCATTCGAATTTAAAGTATTTGTTTGTGATAATTCATTAACTAACATATCCTTAAGTTGATCAAATGTTTTACCATTTCCATTAATCTAGAAAAAATAATAATAAAAAAATACGATTTAATAAAATGAAATCGAAAATTGAATAAAGAAATAACATACAAGTAAAATTTTATGATCAACACCACTTTCAATAGATTTTAATAATCGTAATTTTAGCGCCATTAAACCAAATGGTGTTTTTCCATCTGATAATGTATTCGTTTTGTCTAATACTTCAATTGTACAACGTTTACCATTTGATAATTTTATTAATATTCCTGGTATATTTAAATCACTGATTTGTTGGACATAACGACATTCGATAATGTTCAATTGGGATTGTTCCATTAAATCCATTAAAATTGTATGGGCATTCAATAGATTGGTTTGTTCTTTATTTGGTATTAAATATTTCGGTGCTTTACGTTCAAAATCTAATGCATTGATACGTTTCAATTGAATTTGTTGATTGTCAATCGTTTCGGGACATTCAATGTCAATGCATGAATGTAGTAATTTACGACGTGATTCAATTTTTGTACGATCAAAATCGGTATCAAATTCCATATTATTTTGTGTCATACCCATTGAATGCTCATTGAAAATATACTTGATAATATCCATTGATTTATAATTTAATATCCATAATGAAAGGCATGTATCAATTAATTCATCAATTCTATAATTATATTTATTATTATGGATATTTTCCATAATGAATGATTCCAATTGTTCATAATGATTTTGGGTAAATAATTCATTTGATATATTTAAATTTGAACAACACCATAATAAGGTTGATAAATCTTTTGTACGTAATAAATCATTATTGCTAGCAATTTGTTCATTATCCATTTGTGATTCATTTAAATTCTTTTCAATTCTATTCATAATTTGTTCCATAAAAAATTTATTCACTTTTGGATTTGTATGTAAATTTTCAGAAAAATATGCTAATAAATGAATAAAACCACGTAATTCAATATCATTTTGAGATGATTTCAATTTTTTCGGTTCCGTTATCCAATTCTGTACAATTTCTTCGAGTTTTTGCGTTACCGCCATTGATTTTATTCGATTTTGTCTTATTGTTTTTATTAAATTTATAAATAATGCTGTATCGTTAACGGCCGTCGTTCCATTTTCCAATATTTCTTTTTCTAAACGTTCATAAAACGGTTGAAATGGCACTTTTATAGCCACTTTATATGCAACACTACAAATTATTTGAAATTCCATTGATGTCAATTCATTCAGATACAATTTAAAATATTGATTAAATAATTGTTTAAATAACTCAATTGATTGTGGTGTTTTTTTCCATAATCCTAAATAAAATGCACTTTGAAGAAATTCAAATTTTGTCAATTGAATACGATTCATTGCATCAATGTTGCTGCTACTACTACCACTATTGGAATTATTCATTTCTTCTTCATCTGCATCCTGTGAAATTGAATAATTTCTATTGTTAGTACTGCTTCTACTATTCGATCCACCACCCTTTGCTGTTACATCCGTTGATAATTGTACAATACGTTCCATTGCCAATTTATAAAAACGTAATTTTACAATTTTATTCGGTATTAAATAATAATATGAATATAAAATTTGTAACATTTCATTTATCGTTAATGTTGATAAACGTTTAACGCATTCCTCATCTAATATATTCATAACATTTGTCATTTGAATGAAATCGGCATTTGGACGATAGGCATACGTCAAAATGATTAATGGTGCTAATTGAGAATTAGGTGTTTCTTGGACCAATTTACGATATTGTGGATATTCATAAACTGGATAATAATGGGAAAATTTTAAAGTTGTATGCTGTGATGTTGTCGAAGAAATACTAGTACTATCATCAACAGCCGTTAAATTTGCCATTTCCAATTTACAATTTTCCAATGCAATGTATCTAATAAAACGATTTATTAATGTACCCGTTTCACCATGAGATCGATCAAATTGAAAATCTTTTACATCAAATGTTCTTCGTGAATTTCCATAACCACCGCTGCTGGCACCACGATCACTGAATCTACTGTTGTTATCATTAGGATAACGACGACGATTACGATCAAAACCACCACCACTTCGATCAAAACCACCACCACTACGATCGCGGTCACCACCACCATAACCACCACCACCATAACCACCGCCACCATAACCACCACTTTCTGATCCATCTCTATCATCACGTCGATACTGTGTCTGCTGCGGTCGATAATAACTTGATAGTCCAGCTCGGTCAATGATAATCAATGGATTTACTACATTGTTTAGTAATTTTATCGAATCAATTAAATTGAATAATGATGGAAAATTTTGTTTTGGTAGTTTTTTTGAAAAAATATTCAACATTTTTCAAAAATTATTTTTTTTTATTTGTTGGTTAGAAAAATTTTTATTGTTTTTGGAAACTTTTGTTTTTATTGAAAAAATAATAAATCTATTATTTTGATTACTAAACACATTAACTTATTATTATTAATATTATTAGATAATTTAACTTTTAATTTTTGAAATAATTTATTATAATAAATAAATAATTTTTTTCCGGCCACATTTTTTTTTTCTTTATATGATTGATGATGAAAAACACAAGAAAAAGTAAAAGAAAACAACAACAATAAAATAAAAAAAAAATTTTTGCAAATAAAAAAAAATATGTGAAAAAAGAAAATGACATAATGAATTTTTAACCCCGCGCGGCATGAACAATGAATTGTAAAAATTGCCATATTTTGTAAAAATGGGGTGAATTTTAAAATGTCAATTTCTACCTTATCGATAAATGAAAAGAATGCCATTTTTTTTATTATTATTATTATTTTTATTAACAAACAACAGCGCCACAGTTTTTTATATTTATTTTTATTATTTACATGTTTTTTTCTTTCTATTTTTTTTTTAATTAATTTATTAATATTTTTTTCCAATTATAATTAAATTAAAACAATAAATAATGATTAAAAGAGCTGCTGGTTTTATAATTTATCGTTTAATTAACGATGAAATACAATATTTATTATTAAAAGCATCTTATGGTAATTTTCATTGGTCAACACCAAAAGGTATCATTTATTGATTCTATTTCCAATAAAATATCCATTCATGAATACTTTTTTAATACAAAATTTTTTAATACTTTTTTAATACAAAATTGACTCTAACTTGCAGGACATGTTGATGAAGGTGAAGATGATTATACAACGGCATTACGTGAAACATTAGAAGAATCCGGATATGAAGAAAAAGATTTACATGTGAATTGTGATGTATCCCATCAATTGAAATACAAAGTTAGGGGAGAAGATAAAATTGTAACCTATTGGTTGGCCAAATTAATTGATTCTACAAAAGAACCAAAATTATCCGATGAACATACAGAATTTCGATGGTTAAACAAAGAAAATACATTTAAATTAATTACGCATCCAGAATTTATTGAAATGTTTAATTTATTTCATAAAACAATTGTGTAGTAAAATAGAAAGAAAAAAAAAAGTTATGTAAAATTGTGATTATATTACTATTTTGTATTTTGTTTTTGTTGCAAATAATAAATGTTTTGTTCCATTTTATATGAATATTAATTAAGATTAACCAATAAAATTCATAACAACTATGTGTAAAATAATATGAGCCAAAATAAAATCGGCAAAACCACGTTCCGGTGATATCCCATAAAATTGTGCTTTATTTTGTGGATTCGCTTGAAGACGTAAACAAACTATATAATTGCGAAATATTGATAATAAATAAAAAAAACACATATCTTATTTAATAAATTTCATTAAATTTTAATGTTTTATGTGAACTTTACCTCCAAGTACAAAACAGCTCACTGTCGATATAAATCCGGATAAGAATGAATTAAATGGAAATGTTCCAACGAGACAACAATAAACAAATTGAATGATACCGGTTAATAAAATATACACTAAATATGCATCAATTAATTTTAATTTTGTTGATGTATTATTTTTATATTCATCATGGAATTTATTTAAAACTGTTTTTATATTTGTCATGATTATTAATTTTTTTAATTTAATTTAATTATATTAAAGAAATAAATAAAAAACTACAAAAAAAAAACAATTTTTTCACACAGCAGAAACCAAAATAAATTACAAAAAGAAAATGAAGAATGAAAAAAGAAAAAAATTATTTTCGACACGTCATTTGTCAAAATGATTTTCATATATATTTAAAAAAAATAATATCAATTCTCATTTATAGATGGCAGTATTATAAGATAATAAAAATAAATTTCATAAAAAAATAATTTTTTTTTTTCAATCAATTTTTTTTATATTTTTTTTTTTTTTATTTTATTTATTCGGATTCAAACAAACGAAAGAATTGAAATCACACAATAATTTTTTTTTGTTTTAAATTATTATTAAATTAAAAATATAAAAAAAAAAAAACATTAATTAAATTATATTTATAAATACGTTAATCTTAAGTAAATAATTTATAAAATTACAACTAATTTATTAATTAGAAAATTGTTGTAGAAAGAATAAAATTGCAAAAAAAAAATACTGGGAAAATTTCATAGAGCATATGTTAGCAAATAAAATTTTCCACAAATAAAAAAAAGAAAAGAAATTGGATTTTTGTTGGGGATACTTTTGGAATTGATAATAACAGCAACAACAACAACAACAACAACAAAGAAAACAAAACATTATGAATGAATTAAAATCATTAAATAATCTACAGGTAATATAAAAATATAAATATATTATTTATATAGAGAATTATATGATTTACAAAAAAAATAATACATTTAATACAACTCTAATCGTTAATTAAAGCTTCAATTGTTGTATTATTTTTATTGTGGATTTTTTTTTAATACATATTTGTCGTGTGTGGGTGCGAAAATGATAAGAAAAATAAACAAATTAAAATTCTACATATATAATTTTTTTTTTTGTAGCTTATGTGGGTATTATAATAATTATTTATATTATATACCCTCTGATAAGAAATGTATTATAATTGATTATGAAAATAATTATATTGTTTTATGTAAAAAAAAAAAGTATGATTACGCGAATTCTATATAGATTTGATTACTTATTTTTTTTTTTTTGTATTACTTATTACGTACCCGAAAATGTTAATGAACTTTGTGTAATGTAATAAATAAATATCGGGGTGATCCAATTTACCAAATTACAACAATTTATAATCAAAAATAATTATATTAATAAAACATATATAATAATAATAATAATATGATGCGGGTACAAAATTTCAATAATAAGTGAAAGTTTCGTAAATTCACATAAAAAAAAACACTATAAACAATTCTATTTTTTTGTTTTGTTTTGCTGTAATCCAATTTAATTGATTTACATAAAGAAAACAAATAAAAAACATAACTATAACTATAAATAATAATCTATCATAAACATTTATTATGTCGTCGTCTTTTAGTCTACCTCTTTTATATATTACGATATATTACGATATTACTTACAATATATATTATTAGAATTTACATGATTTTTAATATATAATAAGGTATTATTTCAATGCCTGTGTATTTGCTTATATGTTTATATAGAGTTTTTTTTTATTTTATTACCATTTTGCTTTAGATTTTTTAATATCATCATTGAATATACAAAAAAAAACCACAAAACCATATCATATGTGGTCTTTTCCCACTTGAACTTGATAATAATATTTAATATTAATTTATTGTTTACATATACTTTTAATGTAAAGTAAATTTACCTTTTTACGGTTTTGTTTTGATTAATTTTTTTTTAGTGGTGGATTTGATATACAGAATGTATTTCATAAATATATAGATAGTACTGGACTTAAATCAATAAAGGGAATTGGTTTTTTGTTCGTTATGACGACAAAATTGGTTTAGCGACAATGAAAATCCTCTTGGAATGATATTGACGTGAGGGCGTAACAAAATCATTTTGATAGGTGATGATGAACCTATGTACATTTAATACATTTAAGTATAATTTTGTATGGCGAAACTCTATTATGCGTTGATTAATTAAAGGAATTTTGTAAATAAAAGCGAAGATATGAGAGAAACTTGACTTAAAAACTTAAGCTGAAAAGCAGTAAGAAAGAATAACTCCAAAGTTGCATTGGACGAGTCTTTAGATAGATAAGAAAAAAATGTATAAATGATTGATAGTCATAAGAAGGTGGAAATACTAGCCAAGACTGTTCCATTGGACTTGATCCATTGGACAAAATTCCGTTATGTTAATACATACTCATACAGATGAGTATGAATGTGTCGTTTGAGAATTTCATTAAAACGTATAAGTTAATTTAATAGCCATAGGAATTAATTTGAAAATCTAGTTAAGTCTTTTATGGTGGTAATCTATATTTATAAAATGTGCATAATGAAGCCGCTGATCGTCTATGTTCCAATATATTCAATGGAATTTATTATTTGTTGTTGATTTGTTCGATAAATTGTCTAAAGAATTTTTCATTTCAATCACTAAAAATCAATCCTGAATAATTTCGATATCAATTTTTCAAAAAAAAAAAAAAATAACAAATCCTCAAGAAGACCTAAAAACAATGACCTTATTCTGTTTTTTTGTTTTTTGATTATTTAAAAATAATATATCACACGTTACACGCATCCATATTATTATGACGCATTCTTTTCTCGGGTCAGACAATTATAATAATAAATATAATTTATGTAATTATAATTATAAAAGATAACATAACATAATAATAATAATATGTATTTTAATCACAAACAGTATAATGGACTTGTTCGTTTAGTTTTGATGGAATGTTTTTATTCATGTTTTTAGATTTTTCATAAGGTGTCATAAGGTTTTTTCTTATAGCTAAACAATTAAAGAAAATCTACAAAGATTCTGGGTCGCTTCAATTGTCTCTTTAATTGTTTTTTTTTTCAAAATCTTCCTGCATTAGATTTTCGTTCTGTTTTTATAGAAATTCACTTGGAATTTTGTTAGAGGGAAAAAAGTTGTGTGTATCAAAGATTTTTTCTAATCCTTCACACACTTTCAGAGGCTCAACGAGGATTGTTTTATAGAATTTTATTGTATTATTTTATATAATAGTAAATGTGATTTTGTTATAAATTTAACTTCACACCCAACAACACCCTCATGATGAACACTATTAAGTAATTGCTCTTTGTTATATAGTATACGTTTTGACAGCCTAGCATATACATTTTTATATTATCTCCATAAAAATTTAAATATACCAAGAATCCAATAAGAATTTATCTATCACGTAGTATTTTTTATGCTTTATTCATATTTGAAAAGGAAAAATAATAAAAAACTAAAAGAATGTTCTTTGTATATAGTTTAAAATACGTACATATAAAATTTATCATCTGCCCACACAAAAAAAAAATAAAAAAATTGAAATGAATGAAAAGCAAAAAAAGGAAAAGAATATTTTTAGATGACTATTTAATTATTATTATGATGAATTTGCAATAAATGCAAATAATAATATTTTTTTGCTTTATATTTAATTAATTTTATTTGTTTTATTTATTTTAATTTTAATATAGTTTTGAATTTTTTTTTATTTTGTATTGTATTTGCAAATTGTGTTGCGTACCTTTACAAAAAGAAAAAAAAATTCACATCAAGCCAATTTTTTTAATTATCATTAATTTTTGTGGATGTCATAAAATAAATAGAATATAGAGAATAGATACAACAAAAAATAATAAATACTCTACTTTGTATAAAATAATAAATAATAAAATACAATTTAATAAATTTAAAATAACAAAAAGAAATACCACAACAAACAACAAACAACTTTATAGTACTAAAAAAAAATAATCAACGCTTTATTTAATTTTATTTATATAAAGATTAAAATCATTTATAAAAATGACTGTAAGTGTTTTTTTAAATTTTATTCTATTTTTTTTGCATGCTTTTTATTAATTTAATATTTTTTTTTATTTTAGCAATTGTTTTATTAACTGCAATATTTTATTTTTAATCGTTTTTCTGCTGCTGCGATGTATATAATTTCTCAAATTGATCTCAATGCGATCGAGTTCAATTAACAATTCCACGGCGCAATAAAGTTCAATAACAGTTTTTCTGATTTTATTGTTAATTATCCCTTATCCATCATAATTCAGCTTTAAAATATTTACTAAAATTCACCTAATTTATGTCAGGCATAACAACGTTCTAGTAGCAATTTTTTTTCTGCAAAAACTAAGTCCTCTATTGAATTTTACTTGGGTTGCAATGCAATTATAATTTTAATATAACAATTGTATTTGTTTAATTTTTTGTGCTTTTGCTTTTTAATCGAACTGATTTTCTATTCTTATCATTTCTTGAATGTATCGATAAATAATCTGTAAAAAAAAAAAATATTTAATAAAATTCTATTTGTTAAATTGCTATTAAAATGTTATAGAATAAAAATTCAGAATATTATAATTTTATTATATAGATTAGCTGAATATGATATTGTTTTGCAATAATATTTCTGTATTTCAATATCGAAAGTCTAATGGAAAATTCCACATTTTATTTAACATACACAGAAATAGTAGTATCGTATGATATAGTGCATGCGATATTGATAGTTAAATGCATGATCAATTATAACAGACCGTTTCTGTTTTTCAAAAAACATTATCATTTTTTTTTTGACCTACATTTCTTTAATATATACTTTGTTGTATTTTCCGCTTGCGGTTGATCGTACGGCTAATTACCGACACCGTAAAAGGCACAAATTAAGAAACTAACAACAAGAAGGCTGTTGTTGGACGCTAAAACCAGATTGTTGGTTGTATAGCGAAAAATTTATTATTCTTTGACCTACATTTCTTTGATATATCATCGATCGGATTGAATGAATGCGGTTTCCAAATTCACTTATAGATTTTCAAATAAATTTAATGAAAATTATCAAAAAATAATATGATTATGAGTTACTCTCTATTTTTAATCTAAATATTTATTTATTATTAATATATTTAATATATTAATGTTTAAAAATGATTAAAACGGCGTGTGTGTTAATTAAATACACTTATATTATAAAATTATTTTTATTTTTCTTTGTAATTTTTAAAAACTAATCTTTTTAATCTATTAAATATTAATTTATCAGTTTTTTTTTGAATTAATTAATTAATATATGATTTTTTCTTTCATTCAATCATAGAACAAAATAAACAAATAAATTTTATAAAAAAAAAAAACTTCCGGTTAATTCTTACGCTTAATATGACTAAATCCTAAATAAATAAATGCTTATTAAGAATGTAACAAAAAAAAAACAAACAAGTTCAATAACAATTTTAACATCCTAATAATAATGTATTTTAGAATCTCATATATGATGATTCATAATCTGTTTCATTTCTGATAATTTTCTATAGTAAACCTCCAAAAAACAAATTTCCTATATTTATAAATGCATTTAAAAAATTATTATGTCAATTTCAAAACAGATGTTTCAATATAGAGATAAGACTCAACATGTTTATCCCTTATTTATTTACATTTTATTCTTATCAATAAATTCAATATAAAAATTTTGTTTTGGTGATGAACTGTTTTTTTTTTTTTTTGTATTTCTAGTTTATTAACCATTAATTTCTATAGTTTATTGAACAATAATCTCAATGTAATTATTAAAATATAAATATTTACCTTTCTTTTTTCCCCCGGCGACACGTTTAGTAGAATTAAATTATATTTACATATTCACAAATCATTCACTCTATAGATTAGATTTTTATTGAATAATATAAAAAAATAATTTTTCATATGTTATTATACAGTCAAAAAAGGGTAAATCTGAACGTCAACCATTATTGGCAAATCCACAACCATTTGCATCAACATCATCGACAGCTGTTGATTTTATTGAAAATCAATTACAACAAAATTCTGTACAAACAAATAATATTAATAATAATAAAACTGTAGCAGCACGTCCCGATTATCGAACATCACCCGAAACTCAATTGGTTGATGTTGAAAATGATAATGGTGGCATTGGTGGTGGTGGTGGTCATCATTCAGCATCAACATCATCAGCATCAACATTTAACGATGATAGTCAAACAATGGAAATAAATAAAATACAAATTGATGGCGGCCATGAGGGTAACGATATAAATGATCCATTGATGATGCGTCGTAATTTAGAACATCCAACATCAAATTTGGATACGTTAATACATTTGCTAAAAGGTAATATTGGTACGGGTATTTTAGCGATGCCCGATGCATTTCATAATGCCGGTTTATATGTTGGCCTCTTTGGAACCCTATTGATGGGTATCATTTGTACACATTGTATGCATATGTTAGTTAAATGTTCACATGAATTGTGTCGTCGATGTCAGGTGCCATCGTTAAGTTTTTCCGAAGTATGTTACACGGCATTCGATACGGGACCATTTGGATTTCGACGTTATGCAAAAATGGCCAAACAATTGATAAATATATTTTTATGTATTACACAATTGGGTTTTTGTTGTGTTTATTTTGTATTTGTTGCCGTTAATTTACGTGAGGTCATCGCCCACTATTGGATTTTATTAGATGTACGTACATATTTAATGTTATTGCTATTGCCAATGGTATTTTTAAATCTATTGAAAAATTTAAAATATCTGACGCCCGTCTCATTGTTGGCATCAATGTTAACGGTAACTGGTGAGTTTTTTTTCTGGTTTAACGTAACAAATTTAAAAATGTTTTAATTCAATTAATGAATTAATTTTTCTATATTATTTTCGATTATAGGTCTTGTTATAACATTCCAATATATTTTACATGATTTACCGCGTTCATCATCGGTAAAATATTTTTCAAGTTGGGCCCAGTTACCATTATATTTTGGTACGGCAATTTATGCATTTGAAGGTATCGGTGTTATATTACCATTAGAGAATAATATGAAAACACCACAAGATTTTAGTGGTAATTGTGGTGTATTGAATACTGGTATGATTATTGTTACGTGTTTGTATACGGCCGTTGGATTTTTCGGTTATTTAAAATATGGTGATAATGTACAGGCAAGCATTACATTGAATTTACCCGGTGATGATTTGTAAGTATATTTAGTTTCGTTACTACGACCCGCAATAAACCTCCAAATTCTATTAGCGTGAGCCCGCGAATAACGAACTCTACTTAATCAAGCGATCAAAAAGCGAATATATGAGAAAAGAAAAAAACCTAAACTCAGCGAGGCAGAAAGAAAAATTAACGGATTTTCAAACCATTGTTCAAGTTCCAATCTCTCCAGAGGAGAGACCCGTGGCAATATAGACTGGATCGAGTTTTGAATTGAATTCATGCAGGGTACAACCTTAAGATTAGATAAAAATGTGTCAATCCATTTACAAAATGTGTTTCCTTAATTTCTTAATGAATGTTTTTTGGATATTATTGTCAATTCTGCTGTCAATAGATCCTTATTACGGTCTTTTGTGAAACAACTTCTCCGAAATATTTACAATACTATTACATATTCTATTGGTTAGGTATTTAGAAGGTCCTACCTGTCGATTAAAACCCCTTTTGAATTATGTATAACTTCCGCAATCTTCCAAGAGGATGAAAATATTCCATTTCGAAAATGAAATGTACATTCATCATATGTACATTAAGTTTTAATTTATTGAATACATAACAATAACAATGACTTTGACTTTCTATTTTTTCTTTTTAATTTTCATTATAGATTTGCACAATTGGTACGTCTTATGATGGCATTGGCCATATTTTTTTCATATGGTTTACAATTTTATGTACCGATAAATATTATGGGACCATGGTTACAACGTCAATTTCATACGGAACGTGCTCAACAATACAGTGACATTGCATTACGTGTTGGTTTAATATTTTTTACATGTAAGTTAAAATACATTTTTTTTCAAATGAATATGATTTTTATCCTATCTTGCAAAATTTTCTAGTTATTTTGGCTGCAATAATACCAAATTTAGGACCAATTATATCGCTGGTCGGTGCCGTTAGCAGTTCAACATTAGCATTAATATTTCCACCGATTATTGAAATTGTTACATTTTGGCCAAATAATTTGGGTAAACACAATTGGATTTTATGGAAAGATTTATTTATTATGATTTTTGGTGTATCCGGTTTTATATTTGGTACATACACAAGTGTTGGACAAATTATAAATCCACCACCTCAGGCTATTTAAAAAAAAAAACAAACAAAAAACAAGTTGATGATTTGGAATACCAAAAAAAAAAACAAATGAAACAAATTTGTAATATATACTATAATGTGCTTGAAATGTATGATGAATGGGCAAGAGCCTTAAACACAATATTAATTATTAAATTATGATTTATATTTATTTATGTGCATTTGTGTCTTGTGCGTGTGTGCGTGCAGAGTTTCTATTATTTTATTAATAGAAATTTTCCCTAACGAACAAAAATAAAAAAAATTATATATTAAATATATTTATTGTAAATCTACGACCCTATAAAAAAAATATTTATAATTTACAATTTATTGATTAATAATTAAAATTGATGATATTCCTATTATTATTATTATTATTTTGTATTTTTTGTGTATGTTTTTCTTTATAGAAAAAAATATATATATTTAATATGCGTTTATTTTTGCAGCGCATAAAAAATTAATTATTTAAATAAGATATAACATTCTCATTAATTAATAATTTTAAATTTATTTATTTATCGTACAAATGAATATGGTTTATTATTGAACAATAAAAAAAACAACAACTTCCTTGGGACACTTTAAATGTCCTTATTTTGTAGTATAATTAAAATCATCTCAATAGACATTTAGATTCATTTAATTTTTCAGATTAACTTCTTCCTTATATATCTTACCATTTCAGACGATGGATGTTTGTTTGTTTGTTTTTTTATGATGATAAACTCTCATAAAATTTCTGTGATATTATTAATTTTTTTTTTTTACTATTTTTAATAACTTAAAGTCTATGAAATTTTCTCACAATTAAATTAGAACAAAATTCCCCACCCTCAATAACAATATATTATTATTATTATTATGTTAAAAAAAACAATAACCGTTATATTTATATTATGTTAAAATTAAAAAATAATATTATTTAATTAAATGCTTGGTGTGCCGTTGCCAATATTTATTAAAAATATATATATTTATATATAGTATAAAAAAAAAATAAAAATAAAAAATCAAATTGCATAAATTGCAAAGTGCAGGACGGAAAAATGACAATAATTTTTTCTTAAATATAAATTTATAATTGTAAAATATATATATATATATATATATATATATATAAAATATATCAATATATAAATAAAATAAAAATATATTATATTGTGCATGTTTATATTAAAAAAATAAAAAAATATTTATATATACACATTTATTTTACCATGAAATATTTTTTTCACATATTATTGAATTTAATGTTCTCTGTGTTATTAATCTGTATAAATGGAATATAAAAAAAATTAATTAATATATAATTAGAAAAAATTTAATAAAATTATTATTATATTGGAAACATTCAAATGTTAAAATTAGAATTGTTAAAAAATTAATTTTGTACCTCATTGCATGAACTGGAATTTCGGAAATATATAAAATACAAATTAAATTATCATCAACATTTAACGAATGACATTTATGATAATCGGTAATCCAATAATTTTCTTTACATTTAAAATTACGATTATTATTATTCAATTTATTATCGATACCAGAAAGAACACCGCCACCGGATGATGATGATTTTTTTTGTTTTTGTTTATCATTTAAAAATTTATCAATAACATCAACAGATTGATGAAAAAATGTACGTAAAATATCTAAACGATGAGGATGTGATGAATTTTGAACATTTTTTAATAAATCATGATTACGTTGACGTTGAATGGCTGTCGTCAAAGCCATTGTTGATGATGAACCCCCACTTGACATTGGTGGTGATGATGCTGCCATTGATCCAGTTTCATCACCAAATCCCGCAGAGGATGTCAATTGTGTATTATTATTATTATTATGTGTTATTATATATTTTAAATGTATACGATTTATTAATAATAAACCTAATATTCCCGGATCTAATTGGATTGTCGTTGGTAACCATTGACGATTTACCATTTGTATTTCAATGGTTTTTAATATATTCCAATTACTATCATCAAGCCAAATTTGTTGGGCTAAATTTTCAATTTCCATAATTGACGGTTGGGCACCACACAATACACATAGATAAATTTCACTGTGGCCGCTACCCGTTGTCGCCAATGGTATGGATACAAAACGATAGGCAATATTTGGACTACGTTTTGGTAAATAAACGGGAAAATCTTTTTTTATTGCACTCGATGAATTATACAATGCAATTAATAATTTTCGATCGATTATGTGTAAATCCCACCAACCTTCTGTACCGCTAATTATTTTTTGTCTTGCCAATAGACAACAAAATGGTGAACCAAATTGTTCACTAAATTCATTTAATTTCATTTGAATCTGTTGGCCATCCGTACCCAAACAACAATCACTTAATTTTAAAAAATCATTTTCAGTAGATTCTAATAATTGATCAATCGTTGGATAACAATTCTGTTAAAATAATAATAACAATGGATTAAATAAACCCCTCAATTTAACTATAAAATAATATATAAAATTCATAATTATACCTTAAATTCCCGTTTTAAACGTTCAATATTTTTATTATGTTTTATTTCATTGTAGCCAACGCAAAGGATCATTGAATTAAACGTTAATTCCAAAAGATCTCTTAATACATTTTCTGTTAATCCCTTTGCCGATCCAATTAATGTTATAGATTTTTCAAATTCTTTCCAAACAATAATGACACCATCTTCTAAATAGGTTGTTTTTAGATTTACACCTTGTGATTTACAAAACATATGGGCACCATTCAATGAACCGATTGTTGAAAATGGTAACTGAAAAAAAAAATCCCCCTTTATTAATCATTTATCCACCAAAATTCACTTTGAGTTAACTTTTAACATCAAACAAATAACTATAAATTTAAAGAAATTCAATTAGTGTGACTTCGCATAGTTTGATTATTTCACTTACATTTTCACAATCACCTTTTTTCCGACTGAATAATGGTAATCCTCCGGATGTTGTCAAACAAACAATATGAATAGCCATCATTCTACATATAGATTCGCTACTATAATATGTAATGTTGATAAAATTTAATAATAATTCCTCATGAAAATGGAAAATTTTTGAATTCTTTTTAAAATAAAATATTCATATTTTGAATTTTTGAAATGATTTTCCCTCGGATTTTCCTTTAAATTAAAATTGATTTTAAATTAAAAAAAAAAACTCTATTAAATTTATATAAAGAAAACTAAAACAATTTTTTTTTTGTTTGTTTACATTTTTCTTGAACACGGAAAATTACGATGGAAAATTTAAAATTATAACAACAACAACAAAAAAAAAACACTGCAATGGCTTGAAAATAAAAAATGGAAAACTCAATGAGAAAATCACTCAAAACAGCTTTTAGAGAAAGAGTATTTTATTTATTTATGGAATATTTATTTTGGAATTTTGGAAAACTTAACGAAATAAAAAACAACAAATTTTGATGACGTACGAATACTCGAAGAAATATATTTTAAAAATCTCACAAAACTTTTTTTTTCATTCCGTGTTGAGTTTTTGAACAGTTTGGGTCTGTGAAAGTGCAGTAGGCTCTTTTGTTTTATTTTTTTTTGTAAAAAAAATTAATTTTTTATCTTTTTTTTTTGTGCCGTTTGCGTGAGTGCCTGTGTGTTTGTAAATTGTTATCTAATAACTTATTTACTGTTAGTTTTTGTTTGCAAAATATTGAATTATACGTTTTTTGTGTTTCTACAAAATTGTTTCTTTTTTTTTAATTAAGAACAAAAATATATACTTTGTTTAAAATTAATATTTAATAAAACAGCGAATTTATAACTTATAATATTTTTAAGAAGAAATAGAATAGAATAATTATGAATTTATAATATAAAAATAGTTTTGTAGTGCGTCATATAAGTTAAAAAAAAAAAAAATTATAATAATTTGTTGGTTATTTTTTTGCGTACATTTTTTTTTTGTTAAACAAAAATTAAGTTTAATAAACAAATTAAAAAATTTTATCTTTATATATATAAATAATGATAATATTAATTTTTAATTAATGTTTATAAAAATGTCATTGTTATATATAATAATAAATTAAAAAAAAAAAAAAACAATAAAAAAAGTGTAGTTTATTTAAAAAAAAAATCGTGACGTTATAAATTTGATATTTTTTTTTAAAAAGCCGAGTTTACTATTTTTTCTTACTTTAATTACTTCAAAAAAAAAAAAAAATAGACACTTCCAAAGAAATATCCGTACAACGAAAATTTAGGATATTATATTCGTATATATTTGGATATTTATGTTCCCGTGATAAGTGAACAGACAAGACAGACAACGATAAATCTTTCAGATTCAGATTTAAAAATGTAAGTTTTTTGATATTTTTTTTATTAAAATTCTATTCACATATTCTGTGAATGAAACAGAAAAATTCTTTATATTTTTTTTATTTTTTTATTTTACCTGTAAAAAAAGAGTTTTTTGTATATACTTAATAAAAATATACACTTTTTGTTATTCTATCTATAGATATGTTGATTTGCGTTTGTGATTTGCATTTAAATGTCTTTAAAAAAAAATAAAAATAAATGAATTGAATATTATATTATAAGATAAAAAAAAATATTACACATTCAAAATACAGGTTTTATTTTTTTTTATTCTTTTTCCATATATATATTAAAAATATCTTTTCACAATATATACAAAATTGAATATGAATAATATATTTTTCTATTTATTTATTTATATATTTTTATAAATAATATAATTCTTTATGATATACAAAAAATCTCTTTCTTCTACTTCATCTTCTTATTGCGGGTTTAACAAAAACGAGTTCTGTCTGTTGAATTATTGTATAGAAACTTGATGCATTTTATTTTTTCCTATATTAAGTACATGTAAAAAAATGTTTTAAAAAAAGTTTCTTAAGATTATATTTTATTTTATTTTATATAAATTATCGCAAATGATGATGATGATAATATAATAAAATAAATAAAATGTTTAGTAAATTATTTGCTATATTTGATTTAAAATATATATATATATATATATATATTTAGTATATTAGTGCTAAATAAATAATGCGAAATAGGTCAATATTTGCATAAGAAATAAAAAATAAAATCTATTAAAGAATTTATTTGTAGTCTAAAATTCTTCGTAAAATTAAAAAAATTAATGCTAATTTTCAAATGTCTTTGATTTTTAATTATAAATTCCATTTAAATTTGCATTTTGTTTGCATTTTTTTATATATTAAAATTTCAATTTAACTATGAAAGAGTTTCCTTTTCAATCACGTAATTTATTCGTTTTTTCTCTTTCTACACGAAAAGATTTTAATAATGGTGCCGGATGTATAGTTTTATAATCTTCGATTGGTTTAAGCGTCCGACAACAGTCTTCTCAGTAGGATTCTAACTCAAAATGTTGTTAGAATTTTTTTAATTTATAGGTATTATTTTACACCTTATCATTTAATTTTTTAATAACAAAAAAAATTGCAGTTCTTCATTTGATCAATTGATGAAGTCAGGTATTTGTTGACATTGTTTATATATTGCTATTATCTACAAATTGATATAAATTAAACAAAAAAATAATAAACACACATCCATATTACTAAACATATCTATCCGCAATCAAATTTGCATTTATTTGCCGTGGTATATTTGTCTTCAAATATAACGGTATATGTATATTAAATTAACATATAATTAAGGGATAATCTGTAAAAAAAAAAGACAAAGTTAGAAGTATCTTTATCCGACAAAATTATGTCTATTTCTGAACAAAAACCCCATAAAATCAAGTAAGATCCGAAATAACCGGTCGATTTTACAATGTTCTAAAGCTAAACGATATTCGGTATTTTATTTTCTAAAGGAAACTTGGTATTTTTTTAGGGAAATTTTCTATATACAATTTTCTTAAGGAAATTTTTTGTAGACAATCTTCTTAAGGACATTTTATAAATACAATTTTCTTAAGGAAATTTTCTGTATAGAATTTTCTTAAGAACATTTTCTGTATACAATTTTCTTAAGGAAATTTTCTGTATAAATAATTTTCTTAAGGAAATTTTCTGTATACTAATTTTCTTAAGGAAATTTTCTGTATACTAATTTTCTTAAGGAAATTTTCTGTATACTAATTTTCTTAAGGACATTTTCTGTATACTAATTTTCTTAAGCAAATTTTCTGTATGCTAATTTTCTTAAGGAAATTTTCTGTATACAATAATTTTCTTAAGGAAATTTTCTGTATACAATAATTTTCTTAAGGAAATTTTCTGTATACTAGTTTTCTTAAGGAAATTTTCTGTACACAATTTTTCTTCTGTATCGCCCCTGGCAATTTTTTTTTACCATTGCATCGAAAACTGTTCCATAAATCAACAAAATAATACAAATTTAATTCTAATTTGACAATAAGAATTATTCGTTTTACATACATATATTTATGGAATGAAAGGTCTCTAAAGTCTCTACTGGTTTTATTTTTTTCTCTATTTACACCCTACCAAAAACAAAATATTTTATTTTCAATTACCACACATATAGTTATAAAGGTAATAAATAAATAAATTGTCTATTATACATTTTTTATTGATATACAATCGCTCTTTTTAAAAGAAGGTTATATACATATTTTGTTGCATAAAGGAATTATAATATATTATTATAAACCGCATATGCATATAATGAAATTCATTACGAAATTTTAACATTAATAATATTATATATTCACCATTAATCATATATATATTTTGTATAAATTATATCGCTTGTATTTGATTTATTTTAATGTTTTTTTGTTTTATTTTTTATTTGTATTATACATTGTCAAGAAAAAATTACCCAAAAAAGAGCTTGTAATATAAAAGTAATGAATTTTTTTTTTTGAACATTTGAACAAATATTAAAATATATAATTACATGTATAAAAAAAAAAATACGGAGACATTTTTATTATTAATATTTATATAAACCATGTATTTATTATTTAAATAAAAAAATACGACATTCATATATATATATATTGTAAAATAACAAATTTTTTTAATCGTATTCCAATAATTTTAAATTTCATTTCCAATTCATAGGTATTCAAGTAAAAAATAAAATCTGTAGGTAGTTATTTGTGTTTTTTTTTTATATGCGATTGTTTAGTATGTTTACAAATAAATAAATATATATTGAGATAGTAAAATAAAAAAAATTATTATAATTTATATTCATATATATAGTTAATACGAAATATTGAAATTTGTGTATTAATTATACAATCAAAGAATTTGGTTTTTTTTTGTCTTACATTTTTGTTTCATTAAGATTTTGTGACATATTTTTCGAATTGTAAATTATTTAAATATTTTTAAAGTTAAAAAAATAACACCTTACAAAAAAATTATAAATATATGATAGGCAAACACACACGCATTCATTTTTGTTATGATTGCAATATTTTTTTTGTTATATAATTGTTTTGATTAGTATTATTTTTTTGTTAATCTGACTGTGATTTAATCTATATACATTTTTTGATACAAATAAGATAAGAAAATCATTTATTTTTATACATCAAATCACATTTTAAGACTGTAATATTATAGAAATAGAATTTTTCTTTCAATCAAACAATCTAAAATGGAAATTAGAAAATCCCAACTACAAAAATCCTGCGGTGAGGAAATATCACTCTACAATCTGCTGTTTCCTCTTTTATATCATATACTATTTTATCACTATATTTTACCACCTAACCTAATTAGAATTTTTTTTTTTTTTTATAAAATATGATATAAACATTTTTTTCCCAAGTTACATTTTTTAATTATGCATAAATGCGTAAATATAAAATGTTTTGCTTTATATCGTACGGTTTATACCTTCCATATACATAGTTGTATATATTTTTTGTAATACATATGACGATACAAGTAAAAATAAAAAAAAATTCTATTGATGTGATACCTGTACGATTACTAATTATTAGGGTACCATATATTCGTGTGTGTAATGTAATTTTGTGTATTCAAAGAAAGAACGTGCTTTTTTTTACTTGTTTATTATTTATTTATTTTTTTTATTAACCATTGTTTTTTTTTTATTCTTTTTTCATAATGTAAAGAAACAAAATCACAGTTGGTTAATGAAGAATTTTGTTTTTTGTTTTGTTTGGTTAAATATACACACTATCTGTAATATATATGTAATAATTCTTTATTACCAAGCTAAAACGACGCTTAACCGAGAATCGTCAAATAACATTTATTTTTTTTTCTTTGTACTTTTAATATTTTTTACAGAATTTATATAATAAAATAAGGTGTCTAAACAATAATAATATATTATTATATATTAAAATTATAAAAAACACACAGGTGAAATAATAATAATAATAATAATAATAACAATACGGAACACCACATGATTTAATTAGCTTTATTTATTTATTATTTTTTTTTTCAATAATATTCTGTTAAATTTTATTTAAATAACAGATTGTTGTATGTAAGTATGTATATAAATAATTATATTTTTGTACTTAAAAATTAATAGAATATGAATTTCAAAAATGGCATCAGCAGCATTCAATTAATTTTTTTTAGTATACAAAAATTATAAAAAAAATAAAAATAAGAAGAGGTATTTAGTTAATATTTACCTTATTTTTTTAAATTTCTTTGTTTATTTATTTAATAACTCTTCTTTTTCTGTGTGTGTGTGTTTTTTTTTGTTATTAATTATATGGGTTATAAATACAATTTTTTGAGAATATGTCACGATATTCGCTAAAATATTTATATTATTTTTATTGATTTACCTTATTAATAATTTTTATAACTATAGAATATCTTCTTTTTTTGTTTTTTTTGTGGTACATATTATTAAAAATTATAATTTCAAAGTCAAATCAAATATTGAATTATATTAGTTTCTTTTTTTATTTAAATATACCACATCATTTCGCATGTATACGAAATTTTATTGCTTTTTTTTCTTTAGTTTATTTTATTTCTTTTCAGTTTTTGTTGTATAATTTAAAATTAGAACAGTCACATTTTTCTTACGGTTCTTTCTACAAATATGTATATAAGTATATAAAAAAAATTATATTCGTTTCTTTTCGTTTTATTTTTGTTGAAAACGAAGAAAGAAAAAAAAACCACGCAAAATTCATATTATTTTTTTTTTTAATTTTGATATAGATATCCAAATAATAATAACAACAACATATGAAAGTTATCACGTATTTTTTTTTTTCGTTTTAACAAAAATAAATAAATATTTTAAAAATGTCAAAAAAAAAAAAAGATATATATTTTTTTTATGATTGCATTTCCATTTTGAATGATCTTTTATACATTTTATTTTGTTGTGTACCAAAAATAATTTTATTTGTAAAATATGTTTTTAATTATATAAATATCGAATGGATACGTTTTTTTTATAATAAAAAAAATACCGCATACACAAGCGTTTAAAGTTTTCGATTATCCTCTTAAATTATTACAAAAACTAAAAAAAATTCCATTAAATAAGAAAAAAATATAATTCCATTCATTGTAATACGATATTACTTTGGTTGTTATTTATATTTTTTCGAGCTTCTTTTATACAGAGGAGAATGTACATTAAATTTGTATATCAATAAATAAAGAAGGATAAAAGGACTTGTGAATATTAAAAAAAAAATAACTTATATAATGATGAATATAATAAAAAAGAAAACACATCACACCGGAAAACGATTAAAATAGGATATATGTTGATTTCTTAAGAAATAATAAAAAAAATCTTTAAAATTTTGTTTTAATGAAATTTTGCGGTGGTTTTTTTTGTTTTTTTTTTTTTTTGCTTCTTCATATCTGCGTTTTGTGGATTTCCTTCCGTATATAAAAAAAAATATATTGTCTAAAAAATAAAGGAAATTTGTGTTATATTTTTTAACTCAATGGCAATTAAATAGAAAATGAATGAAAAAAGAATTAAAAATAATTATCTTGATGTGTATTTATAATAATAATTTCCAATGATATGGTTTTACCGGTGAAATTTATTGAAATAATTTTTATCATTTCAGTCTTTATAACTATGATCAATACTAAAATGACACAATTGAAATCGAAATTCTCATTGCATTCAATTTGTCTATTTTCCCGTTTTGTTAGTTTTTGAAATTAAACGCGGAAATTACTTGTTATAATTCAATCGAGCAGGAATATTCATTCTTTTCATATAGATTTTCATGATATATAATGAAATTGCTTTTGAATAAAATTAAAACTAAGGAATTTAAATGATTCTAAAACAAAATCTCTTGGATAAGGAATCCAAATTACAATTCTTATTCATTAAATCCTTTTAACACAAATCCAAATCAATTTTATTGCGTGTATAGAACTTGCAATTTGTTAATCATATAATTCAAAAAATCCCACCAATAGAATCTAAAAACCCAACCAAATCTTCGTAATACCCCAAATCAATTCACAAAATAGACATACAGAAATGAATCAATACCAATAAAAGTTTAAGTATGAGATATTTGGAAATACCCAAATCCAAAACAGTTATTATTTTAATATGTATCAAATAATGTTTTCCTCTTAATCATATTCGCACTCAACTACTCGGTATATTCATAATAATAAATGCCTGCGTAAACGTTCACTAAAAAAAAAATATACGATTAAGGCCATTAACCTATATATGATTGGTGTAAACATTTTCATATATATGAATCATAATTTTGGTTGTCGTATTAATATTATTATTATTATTATTTGTATTCATTTACCTATGGTTAAAACAAAAATCAACATAAATAAATAAATGTTTATTAGAGGTGTACAATAATAAAAATTATATAAAAAAAAAAGTAGAGTAAACACCTAATTTAAATTCATATATAAAACGAATATTTGAATTATATAAATAAGTGGATATATGAATAACTAAAAGTAAATCATTGTTATTAAGCGAAACAAAAATCCTTGACTATTCATAATAATATTTTTACATATATATAAATATAAATAAATACCTACTAATGTTGTATTATAAAACATAACATAATTATTTTTTTTTTATATTTGTACATAACAAAACTACTACATTCCTATCTCTCCTCTGACTAATAAAAAATATTAATAATTTAATTTTTTTATTATTATTATAATAAATATCTAAAAATGTTTTAATAATATATTTAAATAAACAATTACGTACGTACGTATTACATACACGAGACACAGACAAAAATTGCTATTTATTTTTTTATTTTTCTCTTTCTTGATAAATTCCAATTCCAATATTTATAATTAAAATAAAATTATCAATACAAAAATAAAATTTTTTTCAATATAATATTACGTCTTTAAAAAAATATATTAATAATTTATGACGTGTCTTTCAAAAAAAAAAAAAGACAAAAATATTTTAAAAAAAAAAACCATTACCACCATCAGGTAATTAACATATAGAAATGTATTTTATTTTTTATTTTGCTCGTTGGTCACGCCCGACTTATGATTCATCTTGAATATTTAAATTTATAATGTGAAATTTTTTTTTTTTTAACCAAAGCAAAAAGATCTTAAAATATTTTTAGTATTTATTGATATAAGTGATTTAAATATTGCGAAATTTTTTTGCAATAAGGAAATACCAAATTTTTGTTTTTGTAATGAACTAAAAATATATATATATTAAAGTTTAATGGTAATGAAATCTTTTTGTAGCAAAGCAAAGGAAATAATATATATTTATAAATAAATATATAGGTAGGTAGGTAAGGTAAGGTAAATTATCGGTTGTATAATATCAAAATATATATAATTTTTCACATATATAGAGAAACCTTAAAAGCATTTTGTGTATGTTAATCCTTTGATATATTAAATGCAAATACAGTATACTCGCGATATAAGATAACATCTCGAAATCTCGAAATAGGGAACGCTTTCGAATTTTATATTTTAGCCTTTAAGTATACGGAACGCTAAATCAATCAAAACCTCGATATAAGAAGGAACGATTAGTGTATTTTATTCACGTGTTGGTATTCAAAATTATGGAAATTCTGTATTTGAAAGTAATTTTAATGAAATTATATTAAATCCCACAATCACAATTTAATTCTCACAATCACTCGCTTCACAAATATGTATTGTTTTTTTTATTGGTTGGGTTTTTATGTGCATTTTATACTCATAATATATACATAATTTTTATTTGGTTTAGCGGTTCCAACCAAATAATTCACTTGTTTTTCAAAATAATTGCTTAAATTGAATATATATCATTTGATTTTAACCTCTTTTCCGACGTTTGATGATAGATATCTCTAGCTATATAAAGTTATTTTAACATTTTGTACGGAACTTCAAAATATGGAACGACCGCCTGCAATCAATTGTTCCTTATATCGCGAGTCTACTGTACATACATTTCGTTTTTATTTTGTTTAGTTGTTTGTTTATTGTTTGTCTTATCACAACTTTAAAATAACATCACATAAAATATACTATCGTGTATTACATATACACAATAGAAAGCGAGTACTTATATACTAGCATACAAAAAAAATTTTTTTTATTAAAAAATGTATATGATTGCACTTTTATTTTTTTTTGTATTATCATCATAAAGTTTATGATATAGGCAAAAACATAACATACCCACTCAGACAAATTAGTTGTAAACCCTTTGTAGAAGGTTTTTTGTTTGTTTGTTTTGTATATAGTAAAAAAAATAGGAAAATATTATTGAAAATGTATTTATTTTGTTATAATTATGATGGAAAAATTTTTATATTCATAAGAGTTTAGAATATAAAAATTTTGGAAGGATTGAAAAATAAATAAATTTGTTTACAGGATATTTTATTTCGTCCCATGTTTAGAGATTTTCTGCAAAATATTCTGTCATTCAGCTCGATATTGATTTTACAAAACAAATTTGGTATTATAATTAAAAAAAAAATAGGGTTTATCTCTTCAATTCTTCAGCATCCCATAAAATAATATTTTCCCAAATTAAAATATTTTATATAATAATAAGTATAGATAGATTTTTTTCCATTAATATTTTTATATAATTTGTGACTTTGTGCGGTTAAATTATTAAAGGCTTTATATTTTGTTCTCTTCATACATTTTCCTCTTATTATCGTTATATATTATATATTTGTGTATATTTCGTTGTATTTACAACAAACAACGTTTTTTTTTTTTGAAAGATTTTGTTTTTATCATATTTCTTTTTTTTGATGTTTTGTTATATATTTTTCTTATTATTATTATTATTATTATTATGTAAAAAAATAAATATCATATTATATGCATTTTTGAGAATATACCACCATAAGATAAAATAAAAAAAAAAATTATATATTATAATAGAGGCAAAACTGCATGTTCTTGCTGCACGATGCGATATATATATATATATATATAGAAGAAAAATTAATATAATAATTTTTTTTTTGTCCGGAAATTGTACAATATATTTATATGGAATATGAACCGTCTGTCGTTTTTTTTTGTTAATAATGAACCATATTAGAAAGAAGCAAAAATAAAAATATGTAAATTATATATACATATTTACTATATATATAGAGATGATGCGAAGAAATTTAACAATATATGCACATGTATGCATATGAATTTATAATTTAGTATCATGAAAAAATGAATGAATGAAAGAATAAATGAAGAGGGAATAGAATAAAAAAAATAAAAATATTTTATCATCATATTTTGTATATATATTTTTCGGAATTGTTTGCATAATTTTTTCATATTTAATTTAATATATATGTATAAATATAGTGTGTTGGTTAAAATGATATCAAATTGACATAGATATTAAAAAATTTTGTATTATTATTATCTATCATATATAGGAAATGTCACATACATAAACAAAAAGGAAAAGATTTTTCTTTATTATTGTTTCACAGTATATTATTTGTGTATATATTTGATAAGAATACTTAAATGCACAAATCGTATAAAATTTAGAAAATAAAAGTATATGGATAATTATAGAATATAGAATAGAAATTATAGAATATATATTGAAATACTTGAAAATTCTTTGTTTGTGTGAATTATATCAATGGACCCAAACTTATATATATAGTAATCAAATTTTATTTATAAGGCACTTCAAATTTTCCATATTTGCTATAAGAACCCCAGGTTCAATTATTTATCTATTCACTTTTTTCTTCAGATTAATCATCACATCACAGTATATATAGAAAATTACTATTTCTTTTTTTATCTTTTTACAACATCGAGTCTGTTGTTGTTGAGACGTATACACTTTTAAGATGAAATCTTTAACATCATTTATCACATAAAATCTTTTTTAAAAAAATGTTAGCATAGAAAAATCTCTATATATATATACTTTAAAAAAAATCCCTATACAATTAAATCTTGTTATATATGATGACTAATTTTAATTTCTCCATTTTATTTTCTATATAAATGCAAATTTTATAAATTATCTTATCATTCTATTATATTATTATAAAATATAATTTATCTGATGAGTCTGTATATATTGAAAAGAATGAAAACTATTTATATATAATGAAACAATACTTTATACTATATATATAAGTGTAAAAACGCTTCATATGTATTATTTCAACATCATTTACTTATTTAAAATAATTTTTTATATAGAGATATTCTGAAAAGATATATATATGCCATTCAAAATGCTTGTGAAATGCGTAATATATATACTGTAAATAATAATAATAATAATAATGGTATAATAATATAGTAATTTGAAATGTCACAAATGTTTCTAATTTATCAAAAATTGTGTCTATGTCACAAGTCGTGATGTGATGATGATCATCTTTTTAAATATTTATTATGTTAATTAAAAGAATTTCTATAACTATCTATATATACTAAACTACTGCTACATATAACTTTTTACAATGACATAGACGGTATTAGATTATAATATTTATATATTTATACAGGATGTTTTTTATATAGTATCCAATCCAATGTATTTATAATAAAATTCTATACAGGACAAACATTTTTTAGTTAAATTGATATTACTCCGTCAAATCATAAACAAACTTGGGTTTTTAACAATTAACAAGATTTCTTGAATCCTTTTTATGCCTTAAGCGTGAATCCTTTTTATTGCTTATAATCGCATAGTCTTTTCTATTGTGATGAATTCAATTACAATTCATTTATATATAACAATAACATTTAAAAAAAAACACTATTTTATTTTTATATTTTTTATCATCAATAAATTAATTTTAATTAATATGTTGTATAATTATTATAAACTTTTAAATCAAAATGATCATATATATACGGGGGAATCTCTTGATAGATTCATCATTTTTTAGGTTAGTTTTTAAAACATTATCTTATTCGCATATTAGATGCATAGACGGAGCTGGGAATTGGTAGTCAGATTTCCAAGAGCTTTCATATGAAATTTTCACATTTAAGTGAAAATAAAACATATATTTTAATGGCAAATTTGTGAAAATAGACGATATATTAAAACGATTGTCATTTCCTAAACCAGTTAACCATTCTGACTGAATAGACGACCGAAAGAAACGTATTTTTAGAATGGCAAATGTCTAATTAGATGATATATAAACAAAAATTCATGCATGCATCGAACTAAATTTTCCGGAAAATCTACTTTTATAAATTTTCTATTTGTTTAAAATATTTTAACCGGGATTTTTCTTAAATTTTAGTAAAAGTGTAAAACTGTAAAAGTACTGTAAAAGTGAACGATGAAATACAAATATTTTATACAGTTCATCAAAAATGGGACGTATTTTATGAACACTTTTTGGAAAATCGACTATATCTTTGGGAACCAATTGGGCGATTTTCAAATTTTCTTCTATGAATTATAAGAAATTGATTAAATTTTCAAATTATTCGAGGAAAATGAAAATTGGAAAAAAACTATGGCAATAATTTAAAAAATTCAAAATTAGGAAAATTGAACTTTCCGGATTTTTTTTGTATTATAATTAATTTGTTTTTGGGCATGTGCCTTTCGAAATAAACTATCCCTTTGAAAATATGCAAAATAATTTTCCAGTTTCGCCCCTGATTTTCTTAATTTTCAATGTGTGTGGTTTTTCATTATACAAAATATAAAAAAACGAATTTAGTTATAAATAGAATTTATTTTTATTTAATTAATTTATTAATCAAAATATAAATACACACAACACATATTTTCTATCAATTAACCATATATACTTATTAAAGCATAGTTATATAATAAATTTAATTGTTTTTAAGTATGCGTTAATCGATTAAAATATTTTTAAAAAAAAACGAATATATAGAAAGAATTTGCTTTCGATATATATAGAATATAATGATTTTTTTAGTTTAAATATGTTATATGATGAGATATGGATTGCAGTTGCATATTGTATATACCATATAAATTATAATGATGATGAAATTTGTGGGTAATACCATAATATATGTATGTATATATAACTAAAAATATATACAACATCAGAAAGTATATATATAATTAAATTTAAAAAACTAACATGAAATCGTGCTCTGAAGTTTTTTTTGTGATTGAATGATAAAGATATTATTATTGTTGTTATGGGTATATAATAATAATGATGATAATAATAATAATAATAATATATTAAAATGCATTTCTATTTATACGGAAAACTAATTTTAAATATGATTTAATTAAAAGTTTAAATTATTTTCTAAAATAAACTGTTTATTATAATATATAGTAATTTATTTTTTTTTAAATTATAGACTTTTTGTTATAAATCTCGTTAATATACTAAAAAAATCATTTATCTATTCATTTATAAAGACAAATTACATGTCATGCAATAAATATTATGTTTTTATTTATTATAGTCTCATTTGCGTGATTTAATAGGAATGCGATGAATGACAAATTATGACTTTAATCATATTGTATATGAACCTTGATTGTAAATAAATCGGATTGATTGAAAAAATATTGTTTATGAATTCGCGTTATTTGTTTTTTTTTTGCTATTGTTTCACGAAATCGATTTCTGGCCGTTGCGTTTACAAAATCTCGCAATTGTGATAAGATAAATATATATACATATCGTAGATAAAAAAATCAGTTAATTTATTCAACATTTATTATCGTCTTACCTTACATATAGTTTACTTAATAATCATCTTTTTTAAATTTAATTTACACACAAAAAATAAAAATAAAAAATTGTATAAAACATGCTGAAATTCTCTTACATAATTAATAATATTAATAATAATTATTAATAAAACATAATTTTCTACTATATTGTTTGCTATTTGATATATATGAATAAAATGGCGTAGATAGCATCATCATGTAATAAAAATTCATTGTTTTTTCAAATTTCATTTTTATATATACTATATAGACTATATGAATATATACGTATAATAATAAATAATAATAGAGTAATAATAAATATTTTAAATTCTATATGTACATTTATTTTTATGCTGCAATACAATAATAGCAAAATTTTTTCCATCCATTATTACATATAGATATATATAATCGTGTTTGTACAATTAAATTTTGTATATTAACAAACAAAACTAAAAAAAAAATTAAAAGCAGATGAAATATTACTATATATTTTATAATAAGATTGTAAATGCCATTTTATGCGTAGTAATAATAAAATTGTTAAAGTTCTTAAAATTAATTCATTTGTATATTATAAAACTATACAATATACAAAGAAAAATTTACGTTAGAGAGAGTTTTTAAAAAAACATTTTTTTTTTATTTTTTAAATATAACAATAATAATTATTATTATAAAATTGCAATGTTTCTTATGTAATCAAAAATTTTAGTCATTATGCAAAAAAAAAAAAATATAAAATTTTATTTCATTAGCAATTGTTGTAATATTTATAATATTTTATTATATGCGAAGAATAATTGAAAAAAGTAAAAGTTTTTTTAATTGAATTATTTTTTGTTAAATTTTTTTTTTTAATGTCTATGTTGGATTTTTTCCCCTTTGATTTTATATTAAAAGATTATATCTTATAAATGGAAAACCGTTTTTATGAATGATAAAGAAAATCTATGAGAAAAATCACATAAAGAACGAAAAATTCAATTAATTTTCAATTTATATAGAGATTAAACAAAACAATCAAAATTAATTTTTATTAAATTTACATACAAAATTAAAAGAAAAATCTTAATCTGACGATAGAAATAATTGATTTTTAAATAATGAAAATATCCATATTAAATCCAGTGTGTTTATTTATTTAACATTTAATTTATGGTTTTTTTTATGTTTTTATTTCGTGTTTTTTATGTATTTAAAAAATTATTTTAGTTAAATTTTCATTTATTTTGTTTTTCACTGCACTTGCACTTACATGCATTTATATAGATATACCGAATAGAAGAATACAAATAATTGCTTTTTTCAAATATAGTTAACAAATATCGATATGATAATAAAAAAAAACCACCAAGTGATTCATTTCGTTCGTCGTATATTTTATAAATAAAAAAAATATATGTAAATATATTATTTATTGTATATATAAAAAAATGCATTTATACAATAAAATAACAATTGCAAAATAAAACAAAAAAAAATACACACGCAGTTGTAGTTTTTCTCATAAAAACAAAAAGAATAAAATAAATAACATACAATTTTAATTAATTGTTTTGACGACTTGGTGGTGCCGTTGATAAAGCATCCAACCCAATTGCGGGTGGTCACGAGTTCAAATCCTGGCCGGAAAATTTTTTCTGTGCTTTTTATGATTTGAATTCATGAACTAAGTCACCATTTATTCATTGGGATCAAATTAATGAATATCTTTGGTATATTGTGTCGGACGCAGCCAAAGATTTACAAAGTCTACTACACACACATATTCGCAATTATATATGAAAGTATATAACAAATACTCATCATCATTATTAAAATTACATTAATAATTATAATATTAATGATTTCTTATTCCGGTAAAAGCCAAAGGCCCTAGCAGCCATAGTGCTTATTAAAAACTAATGTTGGCATTTTACATACATCATTAGTTGTTAAATAATAATAATAATAATAATTAATTGTATATGTACTTGTTTATATTGTAAAAAAAAAAATAAAAATAAAATTTAAATAAACATTCTTTTTTTATTTTTATATATTTTTAAACTCAATCTGAACAAATTTAAAAATAGAAAATATTCATATATTTATATTTTTATAACATGAATTATGGTATTTTTTTAATTTTATTATAATTAACAGGTGCACTAAAATAAATAATAATAAATGATTAATCTTTTATTTAGACGCATTTTTTTTTTGATTTTATGTATTTAATAAGTTTAATAAGTAAATATAAATAAATAATAAAAATTAGGTCATTTATTTTATTGGAAAAAATATATATAATAATATTTATTATGCATTAAAAACATTTAATTATTGAAAAAAAATCTTTATATTTTCTCTTAATTATCATTATTTTATTTTTTATTGTTTATGATTTTATGATATGATATGAATAAAGAAAAAATAAAAAACACGCATAAAAATATAAATTATTCAATAATTTATTGTAATTAATCAATTTACGCATAATTTTGCAATTTTTGTATAATTATCCATAAAAAAGAAATTTTTATTAATCTTATAAAATTTTATTGTTTTATCTATGCAATTACAATTAAATTGTTTCGGTAAGATTTCTGTAATTAAAAAATATGTATTTTGTTTAATAGAGACATGATTTTAGCACGATCATTGTTCTGAATTATATTGATTTGTATCCATGAAAATTGCATTGAAATTAATTAATCAATTATTTTTTTTTTAACTGTTCCTTAATTGGACAATTATCCATATAATCAATTAAATGTCAAATATAATAATATGATATTTCAAATAATAATTACTATATTTATATTATCTCAATTCACTTCAAATAAGTGAATTATTTAATTTTGAAAATATAATCTATAACCATAAAGTTTGTCTCACCTTTTATATCTCACATTTTATAACATTAAACTTAAAAGTTTTTTGCTCTATATTTTCACTATATTTTTGCGCGGTTAAATCCAAAAACCATTTAATCGTTACTACGGCAGAATCGGTTTAGCGCCCGTAAAACCTCGGAATTCTATTGCCGTGAGTCCATAACGAAATCACTTAATCAGGTGATGAACCTTAGATTTATTGAATACACCTAAGTGATTTTGGGTGGTAAAGCTATTATAATATGTGGATTAATTTATGAAATTTTGAAAATAAAGCAAACATATGAGATAAAAAAAACTTTTACTAAAACGAAATAAGAAAAAATCACTCATATGTTTTCAAACAATTGTCCAAGTTGCACTTTGTAGGTGGATTAGTTTTTAGATAAGATGAAATGTTTAATTTAAATAACTGATAATCAAAAGTAGGGGGAAATACTATAGTTCAGGGAGACCATAATCCATAATCTCCATAATCTTCCATAATCTTGCTGTTCTTGGGAAAAATGAATTTCCAAATCTGTTTGTTCGCAAAAAACTAATAGATACTAATAGATACAGAATGAGCCTTTTGTGAATTTCTCGAATTATAAGAGAAGTTAATGGGTTCAGGAATTAGCTTTAAAATTTCATTAGAGCATTCATGGTAATAATACCTATAAAATGTGCACAATGAAGATACTGATCGTCTATGATCCAATGATTCAATGGAATTTGTTATTGTTTCATTTCTGATCAGCGAAATAGCGTGTTTTTGGATTCTGTCACTAAACTGCAGTGTAGTAATTGGTACACCAGCCCATATGTAGGAATTATAATATTTGAATAAATAAATTTTCAAAAAAATAATAAAGTTTTAACTATATTTGTTTTAACTTTTCTATTAGTTCGTTCCATTTCTCTATTTATATATGCAATATCTATATAGTATATTTATATATATATTTATAGCGGTTTGTGGTTTTAATTATAAATTACATTTAATTGCATATTCAAATATATATAGATATTGTTACTCTCATACAAAAATATTTATCGTATCGTTGCCAAAATAATAAATTTAATGTGTGTATTGCGAATATAAATTGTAATAAACCAGCTTTTTATTGTCAATTTTGTATATATGTACATAAATATAAATGTAATTTTGTATATTTACATTTTGTGTTTATAAAATAAATAAATGAAATGACAAAACAAAACATTGCATCGGTATATATGGTATAAATAAAATGCATCTATAATTTATGAATTTTAATTACAAATTTTATAATAAATAATTTATTGAATACGGTCCTCCTATGGGATTGTCCAGAGAAACACATATGTATTCAAATCGTGGCAACACAGTATTTTACTTTCCCCTTTTCACTTTTTTCGACATTTCAGACTCCTCAGAATCCAGAATAAAATTATAGAGTCCGTCAGAGTTCTTATTAACGAATGCAATGATAAGTTCATTTATATTTTCTTAATTGAATGTTTCTATACTATTTATTCAAGATATGCGAACATTTTTTTTTCAAGTAAAAATGTTACAATTTTTATGTAATTTTTAAGACTCTTAAATTCTACATATGCGTTAATGGCAAATTCATTCATGAATTTAAATTATTTTAGTATTAAATGTAGAGTATTTCTCGTCTGCCTGAAACAGTTCATCTGAAAGGCTAAATATGAAATAATAGAAAATTAACCAATTCCACATTTTGACATAACAAAATAAATGCATATTTTTTGAACACCAATAACAATAATTTTACGAAGTTTTTCATGAACATTTTCCATAAAAACATAATTGAAATACTATATATATTTTAAATCCCTTACTTTATACTGAAAATCATATCTGCATTCAATAACATATTTGTTTTGAAATTAAATACGTATATGTATATGGCGATATAAATTACCATCCTTTTATTAAATTAGCTATATATAAATAAATAGCATATCTGGAATTGAATAATAATATCGATTTATACTATATCAAATAAATAATATTAATCTTATTTATTTGATATATATATGGATATGGATAGATATTTTAATATTAAATTGTATATTTATGAGGAGCAGGGGGGTACTCGATTTGTTATTGTAAATGGGCGATACGGAGATACCCAGCAAAGAGAAAATTTGGCAATGATCCAAAAAAAAAAAAAATTAAATGCATAATATAATATATAGTACAATATATATATATATATATATATATATAGTATATAGAATGCGTTTTAAATGCATATATATACCGAATATTTATTTTTAAGTTAAAATAAATTTCATTTCGTTTATGTCATGTACGTACTTATATATTTTATGCATTTAAGCGTGATTTTTGTTTTTGTTTTTCATGACAAAAGATAAAAATATACTTTTATATTTTACTATAGAATTTTTATGTTCTATCGTTTTATATTTATACAAAATATATAAATTGGAAAATATTAAATTCAGTTTAAGTTAATTATATATTTTATGCAATATATATTTTTCAATGTTTTGTTAACATTATATATATATATATATTCATTTCATAATTTTTAAGTGCTAATTTATATATATCTATTCTATACTATACGTATATAGTTAATTGCTTTAACACTCTGTATATTTAATAAATTTCAAAATATTTTAACACTTTATTTTCTTTTGATCATCAAATATATAGAATATATATAAGATATTTTGAATTTTACTATACCAGATGTTGTTTCGTTTTTTTTAATTCTTTTTATTGCTATTTTAAGATATTTTATCTTTTAAAATGTTGTCTTTTTATAACCTTTTATTTTTAAGTTTGATTTAATTAATAATAATTTTTATTTATTTTTTTTTACTTTTAGGTAAGTTACGATTTGATTTGATGATAAATATTATGATGACATATTTTGAATGATTAACAATTGGTATGTGTTTTATTTTGTTTGATTTTTTAATAATGAATATAGTAATTCTATTGTCAATGTTTATAAAAGCGTTTTTAACTGAATAAGAATTCATTAGAGTCAGAACTAAGTACGTTGCTTTTTTAATGATATAATTTAATTTAAATTAAATGTTTGCGTAGTTTAACCGAGGATCAGAATGATAAGGACCAAATCTGAAATTCAAATCTTTATAGAAATCCTTTAACATCCGTTTTATTAAATCAAAAAAAAATCAATAAACATTTTTCCCTGGAAAACTATTTTTTATACTCTATAAATTCATAAACATTTATGTAATATCTTTTCATTTTTATTTTATAAAATAAACATAATTTTTTCTTATTATTCCCCAAGTCTAAAACATATATATATGCGGTTATTATATTATATAAAGATGAGAAAATATTCTACAGTAAAAGAAATATGCATTAAATTACATATATAAACAAAAACCCCATAAACGTATGTGTTGTTTTTTTTAATTTTATCTTGTATGATATTATATTTATTTTTATAATAAATGAATAAATATTATTATACATGCATAAGGTTAAAAAAAAGAATATAAAATATAAAAAGGATTAATTATTCATCAAAAAATAAAACACACACAATGAGGATTAAATTCTCACCATATGTTTGGTTATTATTTTATATATTATATATTAAAAAATCACAATATCAACCATGCATAAAAATATCATTCATTAACATCATTTTAAAAATACTTTATATATATTTATAATATATATATATATATACGATATAAGATGATAATAATAATTAATTCAATTGTATAAACAGACCACAAAAAAAAAATAAAAAAATATTGTATATTGTTGTCAATTTGTCTGTTTTTTAAACAGAAAAAAAAATGTTTGATTTATATTAATAATATATATTTTCATTTATACACATAAAACGAAAAACATTAAATTATTAATTAAAACAAAGGTATAAAATATACAAACACAAACAAACAAAAAAAAATCATGTGAAAATGAAAAATATTATTTTTACTTTATTTTTTTTTTATTTATTTTATCTATCTAATATAATTATTTTTTATAGAAAAACTGCATATTTTTCTTTATAAATAAATTTTAGAAAAATATGGTGTGTGTGTGAAAAATTTTCCCTTTATATTTACAAAATTTTGCTGTATACGACGACGACGCAGTTTTCTTTTATTTTATTTATTATTTCCATAAATTAATTACATTTTCTATTATTTATTTTTGTAAAATAAATATAATAAAAATTCACACGATTTATTTTAGAATAAATTTCTTTTAATTTAATATTGTTATATTATATATTGCAAAAAATAGAAAGAAATATTAGAAAAATGCGTATGGGATGAATTCAGTCATGCAATAAATGCATTTAATTTTTTTTTCGGTATGTGATTATGAAAAAAATATTATATTATATTTTCTCTATATATATTTATTGTTTCAAATTTAAATAATTAATTTTTATTCCTTTGAAAAACTTCCATTTTATTTGGATTGAGACTAAGGTCGTATTCCAAACGAAATTTTAGGATGCTAAATGCTTCATTTTCGTCATAAATATAGGCGAATCAAGCATTTAGTATTAGCATTATAAGCGTAGTTGCTAATGTAGTAACTTTATGATCTAATGTCGTTTTTTTACATTATCATCATTTTTTATAACAAAATATTGTTTTTTCTTTTGAACATTTAATAGATAGCATTACTACTGTGATCTAAAATCAAATTTGTTTTTATAATATCAAATTAAATAATTTTTTAACAACAACAATGGTAAACAAATGAATGCTAAATGAAATTTTCAAAACTTTTCATTTAGTACCTAAACATTAGCAACTAAATTAGTAACTATCGAAATTTTCGTTTGGAAAACGGCCTAAGTACATATTTTGATTGAATTTTAAATATGTACTAGAGATAACTTCTATTCTGGAATGTATAATTTTATATTACCAATATTGACAGCAGGTTCGTTTTAGCTCATGTTTGCGACTGGCTCAAAATATATAGCGCTCTTAAACATGATCCGTAAATTCGTAAATGTTTTAAGATTTAAGGCAATTAAAAAGACATTTATGTTAATCGATTTGTGAATACGTTTGAATGAAACATTTAACACATTAGCTGTCTTATTGTTAATTTTATTATTTAAAATATATAATAGAAAAGGTTTTATGGTAAATGAAAAATTGATCAGTTCGTTTTTTAATCAATATTTCTCATAATTTTCGTCTTTATAAATACTCTGCCCGCTTAGATTTTTGTTTCAATGTATTTATTTAAACCAAATTTTATATTATTGAAAATATCTAATCGTGTTCATCGTCCCTGTTTCGACAATCTGATTCGTTCTCACCAATATCTTGATGTATATAGTGACACCCCTGGATATTGTCTCCCAACAATTCATGTAAATATATACTTATAAAAACGAAAAACACACATGTTTTTTTTTTTATATATTTACTTATCATATAATTATAATATTTAATTAAATAAAATAAAGTTAAAGAAAACAACGTGTACAATTATAATAAAAATTAAATAAAAAATATGTGTGGGAATATTGTAATATTTTTCATTGTCTTATCTTTTTGTTCAATTAATGTATTTAATTTACAAATACTAAATAGTAATTTTTATATTTAAAATGTAAATGATGATGTTATATATATATATATTCATTTTAATTGAATTAACATATAATTCGAAATATGTATATATAGAATAAAAAAAAATCATAGAAATTAATGACTAGAACCTTCAAATATGTTGTGCACATATATAGATTTAGAAGAAGGTCTAAACGAAAAAAAAAATTGTTTTTCAATATAATTTATAGAATATATTAGATATATAAAATGGATATGAAATGCATTTCAGCATTTTTTTTTCTTTCGTTTGGTTTCATGTTATGCATCATGTTAAAAATATGTTGCACACATTTTTTTTTTCTTCTATTTTTCATTCAATGTGTAAAATGAATTAAAGGAATGCGAAATAAAAATGTATGTATAAATGCATATACGCATATTATAAGCTCAATAAAAGATAAATCGACTTACAACGAAACTCTATAAAATAAAAACTACATTTGAATTTATTATAAAAAAAAATTCTTATAAACATTTTTATTTGTATGAGATTGCATATTTTTATTGTATGTCTTACGATACAGGATATAATAACAAATTTTCACTTTAGTTAGAATAATGAACAATAATTAAAATGTGCAAATATGATTTTTTGTTTTAATTCTTTAGACATTTTTAATGATAATTTAGTTTAGATAATTGTTTCTTTTTAAGATAATTTTCACAAAAACAAATTTAATATTAATTGTATTGTATAATTTTACTAATATTTTTAATAGTTTTTCTGAACCACTTTTCAGAAATTATTAGAGATATTTTTTGCTACACATATTATACAATAAAATATTTTTCTTTTTCCTCAACATTTTATTTGTACAAATTTCTACATTTTATTTGTGTGTTAAATAGATTGTTATCATAAAAATTACCTTATTTCCTTTATCCTTTATCTCCTTAACTTATTTCCTTTACCCTCCGTAAAAATTCAATTATAGGATGTTTTCATGGACATACGACTATAATTACATGTAGATTTTTTTAAACTTAACTATACCCAAAATGAAAACAATTCCTTTAAGCCATAGCCTTTTAAAAATAGTAATAGTGATAGCATAATTCATTAAACCAAAATTCAGTGTTTAAAGTTGTTAAGAAATATAAAAATCCAAAACCTTCCTATACTAAATCGTATCCAAGTGACTCAATTTAATAGCAAAATCAATGTAATAAAGTAGCCTGCATAGTCACCAAATCTTTCCAATATAGCACAACTTAGGATTTTTTTATAAAAGATGAATGGGAATGATGAATTTATTTGGGAAAATTAAAAAGTTAGTGTATTCGATGGCTAAGAGATGTGGAGCCGTGTTTAACATTTTTTGACATAATTTTTCATGAATTTACAAATAATAAGAAATTGACTCATATAAGTATTATTTTAGGAATTTGATCTTCAATTTTTAGTTATTATAGCATTAAAAAATATACCTGGACTAGATTTTTGTACACACATGAAAACAAAAAAAATTTTTATGTGGGGTTTTTAACAATATTAGTGATATTGTACATATAATAACATATTTACTCTAATACAAATATGTTTTATTTTAAAAGTTGATTAAACTATATGCTATTGATTATATGTATATCAAATCAACCTATATATTGAGAGTACTATACTGTACAAAAAAAAAATAAATACTGAAAATATACTGTACAAAAAATTTAGATCAAGTGTAATTCTGTATAAAATCTATATATATTTTATTACAAGTGGCTGTATAGATTTCTATTATCCATATATATATATATATATATATATAAATATATAAATATGGCACACATATACAAGATCTGATTCAATAAAATAAAATTCTTTTTATATAAAACAATTTGTTTGATGTGTGCTGACGAATAATTCTTATATTAGGTTTATATATGTATTAATAATAAGGTTTTTTCATTCATAAAAATGAAATTCCTTTTTTTTTTACTTCTCTTTAACTTTCTTTGTTGGTATCTATTATTTTATATCGTCAACATGTACAAGATACATAATAGCGCTCCTTTTAATATTATATTTCTTTCTATAAAATTCTTTATTTATATATGAACCGCATACCCATGATCGAAAAACTATATCGGTATGGTATTATTGCTAATAACATATTTTTTTTAAATCCATAAAGCATTTAACTTTAATAAGGATGTTTAAATACATGTATCTGTCTATCCATACATAATATTTATAATTGTTTAAAAAATAGGATGTAATTAATCAAGATTCGCTTTAAAATGATGTGTCCTTTTATTGTGAAATTGAACAAAGTTCTTCTTTTTTTTTTGGGATAATTGAATAAATCAAATGTGATCTTTGACCGTCGTACATTCTGAGCAATTAAATTCTTTATAATAATAAATCAATATAAAAAATATAATGAGAGATAAAAGAAATAACTATTGATAAAAATTCTATTCATTCATGTATTACTTATAAATATCTTTTTCTAGGAATATTTCTTATAGATAACAATCTAAGATACAAATTTTATTCTATATTCATTCAAAATCCGCATCGAATCTGCGATTAATTATAAAAAAAACCTTATTTTTCATACAGAAAAAAAATCAAAACAATAAACCATTCCTTTTGATAAATCAAAATGTACGATTTATTTATTATATATAAAAAATACGAAAAAAAAATCATTAATTATTAATTTAGTATATAACTAAATTGATGAAAGTTGATGAAATATCAAATTTATTAATTATAGTTGTGTAAATTCTATTTAATTGTGTGTTAAAAATTCTTTATATAAATATAAAGTTAAACGCAAAAATCACATGACAAGTGCCATTGACACTCATTTAATCCTCAGCAGATTACTTATATAAATAATAAACAATTATTTAAATAAGGAATAAAAAAAAATAAATAATATCCATAAGTATATTTGAAATTTCGTATTCATAAACACAATTAACAACAATTTAACATATAAAATATATCATTTAATGAAATATGTACCACCTACACATATATGTATACATACCTCATCGCCTCACATCATTCACAATTAATTTTTTTATTGAATTCAATATTTCATGTATTATTTTGGTTTTTTTTTGTTGTTGTTCTTTCTGATCTATTCTCTGCGTATCTATAATAAATCTATAATATTATATAATAATATATTACGGCTAAATATTTTTTTAAATTTATTTAGATTCATAATAAAAATAATAATAATAAGAGAAAAAAATATATGCTTTAAAAAAATAAAATAATAATAATTTTTTTTTTAACACATATTTAAATGTTTTCTTTTAATTAATTGAATTTGAATTTTTTTAACTATATATTCATTCATATATGGAATGATTGCATCATATAATTTTCAATTTAATATACACAATGAATTTCTATATAAAATTCAAATTTAATTTGGTATTTTTTGTTTAGTCTGTTTTCGCATTTATATTGACTGAATTTGTCAATGAATATGATGTATGATGATGACCTCACAGAAAAATCGATATATTTAAAAAAAAATAAAAAATAATATTCAAATGTTGTATTTGAATTTTATAGATTTTAGATTAAATATATGAATACAATATTTGAATATTATTATAAAGTGATTTAGAGGTCTTTTATTATATATGAATTTATTTATGATTTATTCAGATGTATTTCGTCTGCATATGAAATCAATTAATCAAAATATAATAATGAATTTATTTAAAATGGTATTTAACATAAATTTTCAAATGGAAAATAAAATAAATATGCATATATAAAGCAAAATTGATGATTATGGATGGCATAATAAAAGTAATAATGGGAAATTTATTTATAGATATAATTGGTTTAGCTTTTAAAAAAAAATCATTTTGATTATACAATTTAATTAAATTCCATTCAATGTGTGTAGGGGTTGGTTGTTGTTATGACAATTTATTGAAAAGATAAATTTTCCAAGTATATTTATATACCTATAATAAATTAATAAATTTTATGTCAATTACATTTACTGTTATATGACGTAAAGTTTATCAAATTGTTATATAATAAATTAATTATTCGTTATCCTATATATATATACCAATTTAAATAGAAATTTCTATATACTATATTATTTAGGAAATTTGTATTGTATATATTCATTGAATATCATTTTTTGTTTCCTAGAATATATTACGCACATCAAAACGATTATCGCATATTCAATTAGTCTTTTTTATATTTTGTTTTGCATCATTCAAAATAATATAAAAAATTTATTTTTTTTTTTAATAATTTGCATATTTTTAATACTATAAATGGGAGGGATTTCCAAATAAAATGGAATGAAATGTTTTGAATATTTATATATTAATCTATTATATATACTCTTATTCATTTTATTGATAATTATTGTTTTAATAAAATTTTCTTATGAATTTATTTGACAATTTTGTTTAAAAATAAATGTTGATATTTTTTTTATTATCAAAAATCAAAATTCAATTATGTTCAAAAAGAATTACTACTGTTTTATAACGCAGGAATTATGTCATGTTATAAAATTTAAATTGTAAATATAAAACCTTCAAGTTTACCTCCATATCATAATTCTTGTTTAGCCTAACACCGGTTTTTTCTGATTGCAAAGGTTCATATATACCAATGGTATTATTATATGTGTTTATTGAACTACACAATATTATTAAAAAAGTTTCATGAAAATAGTTCTACCCTATATATATATATATATATATCTATACATAAACTATACAATATGAATCATACAAATTATTTCGAATTTGGTAAGCTTCCTCCAAAATGTTTTCTCTCATTTTCAAATTTATTATAGTTAATAAATTTCACAATTACAAAAGAATAGTATTAAATTTAATATAGTACACCACAAAAAAAAAAAAGAAATAAATATTTTTATACCTGAAATTGACTTTATACGCACTAAAAATTGTTAAATTATTTATTGTCTATGTGTTGTTATTATAAAATGTTTCAATAAATAAATAAATAAATAAAATTTCTTTTATCGAAAATCAAAATATATAAAAGGATATTTTATTGAACATTTAAAATAGAAAAAAATGTATAATATTGAACTGTGTAACAATAATTGATGATAAATTATTTATGTGTATTTTATATAGTCGAAGATGTGTGTGCGGTGGTAAATTGTCAATACAATTTAGTAAATTATCCAAAATAATATCTATAGATCGTATAGTTAATAAAAAAAAATATCGGATGTAATATTTAAAGTAATTTATTATTTATATATAGAGATGATAAAATTGAAAACATATATTTAACACATTATATTCTGTTGTTGTACATATTAAACATATGGTATATTATATTTTTTTATGGAGTTTGTGTCAATTATATATAATACTTTATCATTCGATTTTTTTTATTGTTCGTTGCTACGTTGTAGAATCAGTTTAGCTCCCGTTAAGACCTTGGAATTCTATTGCCGTAACGGAGTCACTTAATCTGGTGATGATCCTATATAATGCATTGAATAAATTCAAGTGATTTTGGGGTGGCCAAATTTTAATAATATGTGGATTAATTTATGAAATTTATGAAAATAAAAGTCAAATTACAGAAATGAATTTAAACTGAAAGGCATCAAGACACAATAACTCATTCGTTTTCCAATAATTGTCCAAATTGATGATTGTTAGTCATAAGAGGAGGAACTATTAGCTCTGTCAGACTGTTCCATATAATCTTGAAGTTCATGGAAAAATTGAATTAATAGATACTGACAATGTGAGAATGGATGTGCCATTTGAGAATTTCTTGAATTATGATTATGTTTTAATAGTTAATTTGCTTAAAAATAATTTAATATTATTTATTATTGATTAATTGTATTTTATTTTAATTAATTTTTGTATAAATTTTTGTGAAATTCCTCTACAGATAAAATTTCTATATTGATAATTTTATGCGTAAATTCACACTTTCTTTATAAATATATATTGCTTTTATTTTATAATAAAAGAAAAAAAATATTAGAGCACGCAATTATAATTAAATTTTCTTTAAAAAGTATAATAATAATATTTTCGAAAATAATAAAATAATTGTTAAAAAATGAGTATATAATCAATAGAATTAAATATAAATAATAATAATAATTATTATTAGTAACACCTTTTTTTTTCATTTAATATCCATTATAATTTATATATAAATAAATGTTCCGTTTCGGTCATCAATTTTTTATATTTAGTATTTTATTTTTAGTATAAATATTAATAATGGAATACAAATTTCTATCTATATATTTCTATATATAAAATAAAACCATATATTAAATAATAAATTTAATTTATTTATATTTATATTGAATATTAATATTATAAATATTATAAAATATAATATGTTCATATACATATGGACATCCTAATCGCCGTTTATGGTTTTTTTTTTGCTAATTTAATTTCCATTATTTATTCATTTTTTTTTTGCTAAATTTAGAATTAATAAAATATTTTCGTATATAAAAACACACACATATATTTAATGGATTAGAATAGATAATTATATATTATATATACTATATGAATGAATGTGCGAAGATGATGATGCATGTTCAATATTTTGTTTGCACCTATTTTTTTTTTTATTTTTTTTTGTATTTATAAATGTATTTTTGAAATCAATGACAACTGAAGTGTGAAATAAACTATATAATTAATAGTGAAAGAAGGAAAAACATATAATATTTTCTATTTTCTAATCTGCCAGATCATCGATTTTATTATAAATTTGATATTTTTATACACATAATCATATAACATCAATTTATAAATATTAATTTTTCTATAATAAATCTATTTTAATTTATTACGTAGATTTTTATAGTGAATAAACTTTAGACTTTTTTTGTTTACTTTCAAAATCGCATTTTTACGGTAAACTTTGTAAAAGATATAATAGACCATAATTATGGGGGTGAATTAATTAGAATAATAAATTCTACTTTATTTAAAACAAAAAAATAGATAATTATATATAACTATTATTATATGTACCATACAAAATATTAAGAGAAATTATTTAAATATAAAATATGTTTTATATATATAATTAAAAAAAAAGAAAAAAAAAAGACCATAATATATTTTAATATAAAAAAAAATGTATGTCACCATTATTTTATTTCATATATTATACAAAATTTCTGATATTTAATGACACATTTTATTTATTTATTAATATTATAAATGAATGTGCGGCGATGACAAGAAGAAGTTTCGTAATTCCGTCATCATTGTAATATATTCGCATATACCCAGAAATAATTTATAATCACATTCATTTTTAATTCATCATTACTTTATTTATATATATTATATATGCTGCTGATGCTGCTGCATACCAATTAACCAAACATTTATTGTGTGTTAATTTATTACTTTTTGAAAACTACAATTATTATGATAATTTTTAAATGCGTATTTATATATTCAGCATTGGGATTAAGAAGATACTTGACTTAATCTTTTTGTTTCTATATATTAAAATAACTTTAAATGAGTGGCTACATATATATGAAAATCATAAGGATGTTTATACTATTGATTTTGAAACCCAAACTAATATTTCAATTAGTTTTCCAATTATTTCTTTTATTTTTGAAAATAAATGAAAAATTATAACTATAAGGAACTCATTGTATATGAATATTTTTTTTTTTTTGCTATATTTCAATTATAAATAATATATTATTATGCGTTTATTTGAAAACTTTTGAAAATATCTTCAAAAAACACCCAAACTGAAACTGTATTTTCTTACCCCACACAATCTGAATACCCATTTTAGTCAGTTGAAACTGGTTAATCCTTATATAATTATCATATCCATATATATAAGATTTCATAATAAAAATATATTATATATTTTTGTAAATTCGGCAATTTTCTTGCATTTTTTTTATTACGAAATAATCTAACTCATTAAAACTCAATAAATATCTATAACCATTTGCTATTTGGTCATTAAAATATGAGATTAAGAAAATCTTAGGTATATATTTTTGTATTCCTTTGCGCGTCTATAATGCTATAATGTATAAATGTTTGTTTATAATAAATAATTTTTTTTTTTTGAATATTTCATTCAACGATTTATATACGAATATTTATGCCAATGCGGCATTTTTAGTTTTCATTTAAATAATACGTGATAATACCTATCTAAATATGATGAATATTTGTATATATACATATAAAAATAAAAAACTGCCATATGGTTGAATTTATATGTATCTCTCTATAGTAGGTATATCCTCAATCTAAAAATGTTTTTTTCATCTTTTTACCAATGGAATTAACAACACACCGAACAAAAAAACAAATGTATATTCACATATGTTTTAAATTTTTGATATTATAATTTTTTTTTTCATTTCCAAAGAGGATGATGATGCTGTATAAAAAAATAAAATAAAATAAGAAACAATTTTTGCTTTCGGTAGATATACGATTTTAAAAACGGGAGGAAAAAAAATATCAAACATAATTTTGTTATTTTAGCAAAAATATGCACATGTGTGAAAAAAATCTCTACGGGAGATGATCTTTTTTGTTATTCTTATTCTTTGTTATTTATTTATTTCTTATATAATTAGCAACATTTTTCTATATAGTTTAATTTTTTTTTATATACACGGACAATAATAAATAATAAAGAAATTGCATTGAAATTTCATGTATATGATTTTGTTATAAAAAGAAAATATATGCTTTCATATATACATTATATATTTGATGGCTAGTGTTTGGAATTCACGTATAGTATATTCCTTTTGTATATTGTCATCTTTGATAAATTAACTTTATGAACGCATATGAATTCTGACAAAATTGACAAAATCTCATTGAAAAAAATCATTAACACAGATACAGAAACAATTTTAAAATCAAACAATAATAAAAAAAAACCTTCAATTGTTTGATTTTCTTAATATTACATTTTATTTTTACAACCATTAATTTATAAATTAACTCACACATCATAATGAGTTTTCTCTATCAAAATAAAACGTTCATATATTTATTTATGTTGAAAAAAAAAAATAAAATAATAATATAATTTTGTGCTTTATTTCAATGATGTGACATAAATACATTTTAAATGTATATATATATATATATGTATAAAAAATAAATTAATTAATTTATTATATTCATTTCAAAATTGTAAATGAATGTAGTTAGTTATATAGTATATGAATGAATGAATGATATATGAAATGAATGTTAAATTGAAACCTTTGATCTATATCTTTTTTAACAGTAAACTAAATAAATGTATCTATATATCTATTATACATATTTTTGCAATCAAATTATATTTTTATTTTTGCACTCTATATTTAAATAAATATCTTGAAATTGTATACAATTAATATTAATTTTTTGCTGCAAAAAAAAATTAAAAAAATATTGCCGGGTTATCACCTTTTATATAAGATAAACATTTTTAGAATAAATAAATTAAACTTTAAACTAAATAGATAAAATTGCATTGCTATGAACGAATGGACAAGAAAAAATTGAAATATAGGTATATATTTAAATTAAGCTAAAGTGAAAGTTAATTAAAAATGTTATATATACCATATATTAATTAAATTTATTCTATATCGTTATAAATTTAAAATTAAAAAAAAAAATTGATAGTAATTATCACAATTTTTTTTTGTTTGTTTATATCTTACTTAAAATTCTTACAAAATATTTTTATTACAATTAAGAAAACAATACAGTTTTTTTTTCGCTTTAAATAATTAAAATTAAATAAATAAACAATTTAAAATAATAATTTTTTTTTATATATATTAATAAACAAAACAAAAATATTAAACTTGTTTTTATTATTATTATTATTATGAAAATATTGCGGTTATAATTTTGGTTAATTAATTTTATATGTTTTATTTAATCGCATCATTAAAGTTATTTTTATATAGTAGTTAATTAACAAAAATAAATAAAAATTTGTGTTAAATTACTAAATAATATCTATTTTTTTTTAACAATTGCTTTAAAATTTTGACGTAAACATTTTTACTGAAGGTTTTGAGTTTAATGGAAGGTTTTAAGCACACGCAAATTTGCAAATTTATTGAATTCATTTTTTAATCTATTTATTATTTATATATCATTTTGTTTTTTTATATATAATATTTGGTAGTTCATATGCGAGGAAATGTTTTCATTAATAAATAATATATTATTAATTGATATTTATTAAACTTAATTTCATTTTCATTTATACATAAAATTATAAAGATATTAAAAAAATGTTTAATTTTTAATATCAATTAATAAAAGTAAAAATTATTATATAAAATACCGTACACTATTAATAAATATCAATCGCTCTAATTTTTTTTTTCATTTTTACTTTAAATTTAAACATATTTTTCTGTATATATACTGAATACAACAATTCAGTATACATGAATATATGAAAGTCCAAAATTTTCAACCAAAAAAAATAAAAACTGTTCCATGTATTTATTTATTATAAAAATCCGTATGAATCACTGGACCGCATATTAAATACAAAAAAAAAAAAAATTAATATTCACAAAACAAAAAAAGATTGTACTTTTATTTTCTCTGGACCAAATCGTAAAATTCATCGAATCGTGCAATAAAATTTTAATATTACCTATACTATAATAAAAAATATTAATTTTCGGTATATTCTTTTTTTAATTTGTTAAATTAATTTTTTGTTTTTATTTTATTATTATGATTTTATTTATTTATATTTGTGATTTTATAATATATAGGACGATTATCATATAATGTATACGTGATTCCGTTGGTTAGCTTAAAAATATAAATGTTTTTGATGACTTTTGTTGACGACATGATTTTATATAACAATGAAATCTTTGTATTTTTTTTTAATAAATTAATAAATAAAAAAAAGTCTTTTAAGAATAAAATTACAGCATATAATAAACATTTTTCTATCAAAATATTAAATTTTTTTATTATAATAATATTACCTTCATCATCTAAAGAAAAACACATTTTTGGTGTGTGCGTTTATGTTTTTTTAGATATATATCAGCGGAACTGTTTCGCATTCGTAATTACCATACCTATATATATATATATATATTTTTTATTGTAATTGCTAAAAAAAATATATATACGATGTACTGTCATATAGTGCTAAATCTGAATGTATTTAGATAATAAAAATATTACTATAGTTTAATTTTTTTTTTTCCAAATAAAATATAAACATATGGTTTTTTTTTATTCATCATTGTTATAATATAATTATTTTGTTACGCGTACGTTTGAAACATCAAATTCTCCTGCGGAACGGATATGATAAATAAAATCTGTATATATATTTATAGTTATATGTAGTATTATTATGATTATAGGAGGTTAAAAAACAGTTGTGTATTTATTTATCTGTGATAAAATACAATAGAATTGATGTTATTATATTTTGTAGTTTTTTTTTTTTTTTTATATTTTATTATTTGACTATTTATCTCATCAAATGTATATATTTATGAACACACGCGAGATATTTGATTTGTATAACATTTGTTTAATTAAAATTTATTATAGAAGTAAAAAAAAAAAAATTGCAATATATTTATAAAATATGAATTAAACTTTAGGTTTTTTATGGTTCAAATCGTTTCCAAATTTATAGATTCTGCCATGCTGAAAGTTTTCCTTTATTATCCTGTAATTTAACCCCTCAAATGTTTCACTCAATCATTGATATTATATTCAAAACAACATATTAAAACTAAACTGGTTTTAAAAACTCAATCAATTGTTTACGTATGGTCATTATACAATTATCCATTTTTTGAAAATCCCTTTTTAACTTTTATTTTTATTACAATATCACAATATCATATTTGATTTATGTAATAATAAAAAAAATCATATATATCTATATAAGACGCATTCATAAATTCATTTATTATCAATATAAAACACAAAAAAAAAAAATAATGCTTCTGATTCTTCATCATCGTATGTTCTTTTCATGCGATGATAAATTCCAAGAAAGAATATTAAATTCAACATATCAACATTCAAAAGTAAGTCTTTTCCTATCTCTATATAATACATATACAATTCATGTTTTCTATATTATATGTTTGCCATCATTTATAAAATTTTTTTTTTTTTAATATTTCTTTAAGGAAAACATAAGAAAATACATATATGGAATAACTATCATTCTCCATCCATATGCATATCCATATGCATATTATTATTATTATTATTATTATTATAAAATAATAAAATAAACATAAAAACTGGTTTATTTTGTATATTGTGTTCTCGTCGTTGTTGTCGCATATTGAACAACAGAGATCGTCATTAGTTTAGGGAACGGAATACGAAATGGTGCTATTAACAAAAATTAACAAATTCATATTATACATACTTTTATATACCTTATTTTTCTTATACTTATATTTATTAATATTGAAGCACTTATTATTACAATATTAAAATTATTATAAATATATGTATGGTATATAAAAGAACAACAAAATTTTATACCATTCTTATTTTGTTGTATATATTTATTTATATGTTATATGAGTTCGTAGTTTTTTTGTTTTCTTTTCATTTTGTTTAAATATACAAACTAAATATATAATTTCATAACTACCAAAAAATTTTATAATAAAATACGTATATATAAAGAAGATGTAATATGATGATTATTTTTTACCTTAACGTTTTAAAAATCAAGTATAACTCTTCCGTTTCTTATTTCTCCATTCTATATATATATATATATATATGAATAAATTTATTTATATAATATGATACGTTAAAAAGTGTTTTTGTTGTTGCCTTTTTTTTACAATATGCTCATATTCTTATGTTAATATTTATTTTTTTAACCATTTTAATTCATACCTAAAATTTAAAATATGAAGAATAAATAAAAAACTACATATAGTTAAATAACATATAACAATTCTTTTATATTTATTTTAAATCAAAATTAAAGACACAAAAATAATTGTGTATAATTCGTATTTTCTTATAATAAAACGTTCATATATAGTAAACTTTTTTCGTGTCTATACTCTGGGGAAATTCAAATTGACTTTTGACACACGTTTAAAACCCAAACAGCTCTATTCTTCAAAAAGTATTAAGGAACAACCAATCCTAATATAATCCAAATAAAAAATAACATTAATTTTTAGATTTAACATTTTTTTTTTATTCCGATTTAGCGATTTATTTGTGAAACATACAATTTTTATGCCCTGTTTCTATTCAAATGAAAATCATACAATTATTTGTCCCCATCATATGACTTTTTTATTCCATCAGTGCATATGAAAAGATTTCACTATACATAACTATATAACGGCATAAGAATTGATCTTTTTGATTATTATTTGTACTTATTTTGTTGTATATATTATAAAAAAAAGGTAATACACAAAAACCATGACGTCACGCAGGTGCTTTAACATTTTAATTTTAATATAAAGAAAATAAAATGAACAACGCAGTTATACAATGTATGTGTATATTAATATAGACCTTCTTTTTCCAATTTTTAATTCTGGTTTTACAAGAAGAAAATAAATCTTTATGTTGGTATATCAAAAAAATTATAAACAAAACTTGAATGCATTTAAAAAAAAAACAACTCTTTTATTTTTTAATGTATATGTACGCGTATATACAAATTCGAATCACACAACTATATTCGAGGTGTTCTTTTATTTTTTTTTTGCATTCATTCAATTCATGTAGTATATAGCGACTTTTATCGGACAACCATTTCTTTAAATAATAATAATAATAATAATACATAAGACTTCAATGAACCGAATCACCTATATATATATCATCTGTATTATGTATTTCTTCTTTATATGTAGGTACATTTTTTACGTTTAAATAAAGAATTAAAAGCGATGATCATTTTGCATATATATATATATATATATATATATATATAAAATATACAATAAGAGCCATATACAAAAAAAAATGATATATGTAATGTGATCTTGAACAAGAAAGTATTACAAAAATAGGGTCAATTTAAAAAGTTTTTTTTTATTTTTGTTTTGTTGCTTGTAAATGACGACGCTTCTTTTTCTGACGATTAAAAATAAAGGTAAATAATATTTTATCTATACATTTATATATAGATGTATAATTTTTGTTTTTATTTTATCATCTCGCACATATATAAGTAAAGTATATAATTCATGAAATTGGTGTCAATATATAATAAATAAAAAAAATTAAATTGATAATTTAAAATATATAAAAGAAGAAGAGGTTGGCTAGAAGTGTTTTTGTACGTGTTAATTAAATAGAATCGTTTTTTTTTATTTGTATACAAATCGAATTTTAATTTGAAATTAATTTGGTGGATTTGGAATTTGGTTGCAATTGAATATTGTTAGTTTTTCCGGGAAAAGAACGTATCTCCTCAAATCGATGATATACTAAAATCTAAATCGGTTGATTATGTAATTGATGATTCGGGTCAAATTTCTTTATACCTTTTTTATTTTTTTTTTAAATATATAAATTATGTTTTATTTAAATCAATCATTTTTATAATAATGTTATACAATTATTTTAATATACGCGCAATCCATAAAAAAATGGTTTAAATTTTAATCGTATATTGTTGTTATGCACTAATTCAACGCAAATATTATAAATACAAAAATGTAATTTAAAATATTTTATTTATCATTAATTACTTGAAATATTTTATTAAGAAAGAATATAATATATATGCGAAAATGAAAAAAAATTATTGCATTAAATTATTGCATTTGAACAATGCATTTTTTTAAAGCAATTTTTATACACTATATAACATATAGAATAAATGATTATATATATATATATGATTTTTATTATTCATATAAAAAATATAAAGTCATAACAATAACAATAAAATAATCAGTAGTAGTAGTGTATATGGTTCTGTATACAGTAATTTAATATGTTAATAATCATATAATCGTTATATTGTTATTATTATTATTATGATTATTTTAATACCTCTCTATTAGTAGGTACAAATATAAAATAGAATTAAAAATGTAATATAATAAATTAGAAATGCATATCTAGCATATTTTTTTTTTTACTTACTTTGCATTGTGTGTGAATATATTAAATTAAAATAATAAAGAAAAAAACACACTTTATTGAATATAATGTAATGATGTTGAAGGCTATTTGTTTGTATATATTTTATATTCACTTATATTAAATTAAAATCTATAATTTAACTATAATAATAATATTAATGGAATTGAATTGAATTGAATATTAATATTTATTTATTTATTTAATATATTATGTGATTGAATGCTACTATATATATATATATCTATATATGCACATGAATGAAATATAGAAATCATATATTTTATATGCCATTAAAAATTTTAAGAAATAAATTAACAGTAGCCACTTTTATTAAAATATTAATAATAATAATAATACTATTAATAATTCATTTAATTTAAATTTATATTCAACTATTATTATTGTCATAATATCTACATTTGATTGTGATGTGATTCATTAATTAAATTCTAATAAATCATTCATTCATTATTGTTTTGATTTTTTTCTTCATCTTCTTCTTCAATTTAGAGAGACGTTCTTTAAATATACATTTAATAATTTTTGTTTAAATATTGAATTAAATAAAAAGTTAATTTGTAATTTGTCTGAATTTACGCAGTGATAAATTACCATTTTACTTTTAATATTTTGGGATTTTTTATATTGAAAAAAAAAAAAAAAAATAGAAATATAGAAGAATGACTAAAATATGAAAGCACTTTGATATGGTATTTTATTTTTTATAATTAACAAAATAACTTCCTTTAATCGATGTATTAAAATTAAACCATTTAATTTTGATTGATTTTGATTGAAAATTAATTTACATATTAGTCGAATATAAAAAAAAATGTGTCTGACGGTAAAAAAATAAATATAAAGTACTTTCATTAAAACAAATCCTTTAATAAATAAATTACATTGTTAAATAATGTATATAAAAATGAAAAATGGTATATTTACAATATATTTTTTCATATCAATTTCAAATATGCGGGCTTATCCGCTTTGATATTAGATGATGCGATGCAATCCAGGGCAGTAGCTATCTCGTAAAATATATATAAGATCTGGTTGCTCATTTGCACTACCCGATAGATATAATACAAAGAACCGGAAATGTTCAGAAGAATATCATAACTATATATAAATAAGAGTATAATAAATATCAACCGATGATTATTAGCTAATGAATTCCATTGTGAATATTCAAAAAATTCATGAAAAATTACAATCATTTTTCTTACATCGCACCCTTTTTTTATTACTTTGATATGAATTTTCCAGGAAATTCTAAAAATTGCGAAAATAATACCAAATAAACCGTTCCTGCACATTCGGATAAAAATTACTAAAATCTTGATAACTTCCAAATCCGCGATCAGTTTGTAAAACGACTCTGAAGAATGTAAATATATATTGTCATCCATATCAAGATCCATCCATCAATTTTCATAGTTTTTGTTGCGTTATCGTATTTAAAAATACATCTACAAATACATCTGTGAATTTTGTTTATATACCAAACTATATCATCTTTACAGACTCTTCTCATTTTTTTAACAAACAAAAACAATAAAACACTATATATATATGTATATTTTATATTCATTCTTGCACTTTATGTGCTTTATTTAAATTTTTTAACAATATTTTTTTTATATACAATAGATTTTTTTTTTCTCTATAAAATTTAAATGTTTATTTTTTCGCTCATCTCGGATCTTATATATAAAAAATATAATAAAAAAACATATAATAATATATAAAAATAATAATATATATATACATTACACAGCCATTGATGAAATGAAATAGATTTCTAGGAAAAAATTAATCTTTTTATCATATATATATATTTATATAATATTTATTATATTATATATGCTTTGTATAAACAAAATTATAATTTTTTTTCTTCAATTTTGTTCATAGGAATAATGTTTTTTTTTTTTTGAATAAGATCTTTGTGTGTATTTTTCTTTGATTATATATTTTTTGTTTTTATATATACATGATTGAGATCATGCGGCATTTTTTTTGATATGCGGATGATGTTGTCGCATACATAAACTTCAAATTTTTCAAATTACAAATCTTTAAAATCATTATATACGTTTTTAAAGTACAAAACAAAAAAAAGGAGATATATAAAATACTTCATATAATAATTATAAAAATTGATTTTACTTGAACATAATTTTCTTTATATACTCATTTGGTTCATTTCCTTATTCAAATTCATGTACAAAATTTATTGTTTTTATTATTCTATTTTAACATATTCTTAAAGCAATATGAATAGCTCATTATTTATATTAGATTAGAGATAAATCCGATAAAGTTTGAATACATATAGATCTGTTCATATAAGAAACTTTAAGACATTTTGTATGAATTTTCTGATATATTCATTAATCGAAATAAGCGTAGTAATAAAATAATTCTATATAGAACTCTGTGGTTTAAATGTTAAAAATGCCAACCTAAAATTCTATAGAAATTTTGGGGTCGTGGGTTCGAATCCTACTGAATGCATAAAATATGTTTTGTGTTTTCGGTTATTTTTCGAATCTGAATTTTAACACAGAGTTGTATATTCCGCTTGCGGTTGGTCGTACGGCTAATTACCGACACCGTAAAAGCCACAAATTAAGAAACTAACAACAGAAGGCTGTTGTTGGATGCTAAAACCAGATTGTTGGTTGTATAGCGAAAAATTAATTTTATTTTATTTATATAGAACTTAGTCAGAAAAAATCTGATGTAATTTTGTATGTATACCAGTATTACTCAATATTTCATTTGTTAATTGAATAACTAAAATTTTTTTTCAAATATTGTATTGTTTATACACAACCAACTTATCAATATATATAAATATGGTAAATAAATATTTAAAATTTAATTTGTATATACATATATATACATTTCATTTCATATATAAACAACATCAACATAAATATATATATATATATATATATAGTATAAAATATAAGAAAATAATATAAGAAAAATTAATAATTAATTTTCATTCTGTTCCTGTTTATCTATTTAACTAAATTTATTTATTTTATATATAAATGGAAACTTAATTTACAAAAAAAAATGTATATCTTGCGTATATACAATGTATATTATATCCAAATATGCATGTGTATTTAAAATTTACATTAAATCTGTTTTTGCCTAATTCTATTTTGGTTAGTTTTTTTTATTAAAATCTCTTATACAGTCTTATTTATCTATACATTTTCTTATATATTGTATAATATAGAAGCTAAAATATAAAAAAAGAGTAAATACCATAAATGAAAATATATACTAAAATTCTTCTATTATATGGCTTATGTTATTTTGTATAAATTAACAATATTTTTTTTTATAGGTCAAACATTAATTTACTTTTAAAAAAAAATCATTACTAATAGTATTTTATTTTACTTATTTTTTTTGTATAAACGCACTCGCAATCATCATATTTAATTTATATAGATACAGAGATAGGTATAGATATATATATATATATATAATAAATTTAAGAAGGTGAATGATTTATTCCCACATGTATAAATTTTATAAATATAATTTCATGTATTTTAATTGATTGACAATGTACATATTTTTTTTATTTTTGAAAAGTTGACCTAATAAACAAATTATCTATTATATAAACATCGTTACAATTATAATAGGTATCGTTAATACATTTGTTTTGTATACTGTTTTTTTTTTAAATATAAACAATTTTAATTCGTTTACAAAATATTTTATTGATATATATAATGGCGATTCAAAACTGTTTCTTCTATCAATGTATATAACAACACATAACACACTTAATAAATAGTATTAATATTTTTTTTTTCATTAAATATATATATTAATTTGTCTATGTACTTCAAAAACTATATATCTTGATGTTTCAGTATATATCTCTGTAATTCCATATGTGTATATATACCGTGTGTGTTATCTCATCATATATGTATATAAATGAATCGTTTTATTTTGTTTCTTTAAATGTTTATAATTCAATAAATTTTATATAAATTTTGTCTATTCTCAAAATCAATATTATGATATATATATTATTGCGGTTGTCATCGCACAATATGTCATTTTTATTGGAAAAAAAATATCTTGAAAATGCATATTATCTATTATTTATATTATATAGATATATTTATATTATATAGACAAAAATGATAGATTTATGATGAACTCTATCGGCTTTTTTTTTATTTGGTTGTTTCGTCATATTAATTTAATATAAATTTTGCTTTATTATATTAATTTTGTTATCAATGATTCTTTTAGGGGGGTTTTTATTTTTTGTATATTAAAATATATATTGGTACATTTTTAAATTTGTTTATTAGCTTCCTTTACTTTGGAAAAACTATACAATAGTATTATTTATATGTTTGGGTTGGGAAAACCATAAATTATTGTATAATATTAATTTTGTTTATTGGAAAAAGTAGGTTAAAATAATATACACTTTAATGTCAATACTATATATTATATAGATAATAATATGCTTTATCTAAAAAAAATTAATCCATATGGTTGAATATAGATGAGTGGTTATTTTAATTAAAAAAAATATATAAACGATGCAATATGCAACCCGTATGCATGTTCCAAAGTTTACATATATTTAATATATAACAAAACCTCAGGAATTGCATAAAGGTCGATCACGAAAACCCATTAGAAATAACCGAATATCGGTAAGTTTAACAAAACAAATACACATTGGACCAAATATTCTAACCTATGCGATCATATGGATATTCATAAACTTTGTTTTTATTCCATTCGCCTGGTTATGATCACAAAGATAACATAGTTACTGATTGTGAGATAAACACACAAAAAAACGTTCATCACCGTAACTGGGCCAATTTGTAGTTTGATCGAATTTTCACGAAAAAAATATTTTTTATCGGTTTAAAGTTACTCAAGTTATCCGACTGACGGAAAGACATTAATTTGTCATCCTAATCTCCCTCAACCCATACCAACAACTCTGATAAAAATAACCTGTTCTCTGATAAAAATAAGATCTTTTGTGCGACAACTTCTGTGAAAGAAGTAATTTTCGTAAAAAACTATTTACTAATTTCGCAGTCAAAAAATTATTTATATGAAATTTTATTTGAACAAACGGTATCTTCCCCATTTTCAATCTTCAAAACAATATATCCTTACAATTTTCTTTTGTCAATTATATACTGGAAAATTATCGTTGTAGGAAAATCTGATATTTTAGTATACATTTCTTGTTAACAATTGATATGTAATTTTGGATTTTTATGAATAAATGCGGTTATTTCTTAAGAAAATTATAAATTATTTATGATATATATATAGGATAATTATATAGGAAAATATTGATTATTAATTTTATTTTTTTTTCTTTCATTCTAGGTAAGTGGAAATTTGTTTTGTACAATTTATGAGAGTATTACACAATCACAATCAAGCAGTATTTCGTAAGTTTAAAAAAAAATTGTTTTATTTCTAAATATATATTAATATTTCTATATTTATATAAAAATATCTAAATATATCTATAAATGTGTTTAAAATAATTCAATATGTCCTTAATAATATTTCATTAATGTGAACTCAAAATTCGTTGAATTAAAAAGATTCAGTCCAAGATGTCCTTTTAAATTGGCAATTTTTTGTTTATTTCCAATTTTGCAAATAATCTCAAATATCATTATACAATATATAGAATGCGATTTTTAGGTAATATTTACAAATGTTATCTGAAATTCCTCATATTCCTAAATATAGCTTTTTGTTACATCTCTTATTTATATAGAAAATAAAAAAATAAATATGAATAATAGTTTCCATATAAGTAAAATATCATAAGATATTAATTATATTCTTTATGAAATTATTTCTATATATATAGAGTCATTATTGTTTGAAATAAGATAGACTGCGGTTATTCAATATTATATATTAAATATTTTAACGATAATTTCACTTCTTATCAGAACACATTCTTAATCTATAAATTTTAATTTGTTGTTTATAAACATATCAATTTGTTTTGTGTGTGGGTATGTGTGTATGTTTAACTATCGCGATATATTCTCTTATCTTTTCTATACATATATATCAAATATACAACGAAGACGAATATATATTTAGATTTTTGTTGTGAATTAAATTAGATAAAAAATACAAAAATAAATATAAAAATAACAAAGAATTTTTTCTCTATATACATAATGCGTACTTGAAAATATTTAATAAATAAATAATAAAAAAAAAAAAAGTTCATGTATTCATATAAATTGTTAAAGGAAATTGATATTTAAAATAATATGTATATAATAATATTTTCAGTTCAGATTTTTTTTTCTTTTAACAATAATATTAATTCAATTTCAATTTTTTTAGATCTACTTCATCATACATTATATAAATTGTGGTTATACAATAAAATCTTTTATATATATCGATAGCTTCATAATAATATATGCCTAATGCTTATATAATATATATATATATTCTGACATTGTCAATATAATATATACCAATATAATTATCGGTTCAATTTCAATTTAGAATATATAAAAAAAACCTATAAAATAGATATGTATTTTATGGATGTGTAGTATACGCGGCGGTGATAATTTGTTAAAGAAAACTTAAAACTTTTCTATATATATATATATATAAATATTTTTATAAATAAATATAACCGCAAAAATAATATAACATTGCGATAAAATAATTTATAAATAGCAAAAAAAAAAAAAAAAAATAAAAATAAAACACACACATTTTTTCCATATATATCTTTTTTCAATAACATTCAAGCAATAAATTTTGTGATAAAAATCGATATAAATAACCTTCAAAAATTGATTATTGACTTGTAAAAGAAAAAATACAACTGCCATATCAATATAATATATAATCCACGCAGATAGATTAGAGATATTTGTTTTTGTCGCAATCATGATTTTTTTTACAAGATCTTCTTATAATATAAATTCAAATTGAATTTATAAATTCATGAATTGTTCAAGAATATATAGCCATTGCGAATTATATTTCTTTTGATCATAGCATTATTCTTATTTGTCAAAATTTCAATATCATAAAATCTTCATCGCGTCCAACATTCACGCAACACACTTATATTATTTTCAGTATTAAAAACAAAAAATAATTTTATATTAAAAAGTAAATCATGTTTTTTTTATCGGTTTTATGAAGTAAAATATTAAAAAAAAAAAGAATTCTATGTTCACATTTAAATGATAAAAATAAAGAATAAATTCTTTTATTCAACAAAAAAATATTATTGCTTCGGTTCATATATAAATAATAATAATAATATACGTGTCGCGATCGCGTCAATCTCTAAACAATATTTGAAGTAATAAAATGAATATTTTCATATACCTACATATCGCGCGTAGATCAAGAACATTATAATAAACATTGTCTTCTATTTTTTTTTTTTTGATTTGCATGTTAAATGGTAATTTAAAAGATATAAAATAATAAAAAAAAAACATTTTCTTTTCACTGTGCGCGGCGATGTTGATATAAAAGGTTGGTAAATAAAACTATTTTTGTATATTCGCATATAATAATTATTTAGAAAAAAATAGAATAAATAGAACCTGTTCTTAATTTATGAGTCAGATCTGATCATCTTAAACTATAAAAAAAATACATAAAAATTCGCATTAAGCAGATGATGATGATGATGATGATGATGTGATGATGATGAAGATCAATGTAAAATATGTTTTTTATTTATTTTTTTTTGAAATGTTTAATGAAACATTTGTTTTTTACGCTTTTGAATAAAATTTTTAGTTTAGTTTTATTTTACTATAAACAAACTAAATATACAAAAACAAGCTGGTCAAGTTTAAATATTTATAATAAAGCATATAAAAATACCTGATATCACCATAAATGTATTAATTTTTTTTTAAATTATATTAATAGATTTTCAATAGACGACATTTAAAAACGTTAAACATTTTTACATAAGAATTTTTTAATCAATTTTATGTATATATATAAGATATATGCATATTCATTTTAAATTGTGCATATTTACTTGGACTTGTTTTTTTTCATTTTTGTTGAATTTATCTTGACATTTCTAACAAAGTCTATATTCGATGACAGATCAAGTTTTTTTATACCAATCCATTTATAGCCAGGAATAATAATCATAATCGCGCACTGTCAACATATCAACTATACTATATATTCGTTTCTTAATATGTTTGTAGATCAAACGAAATTTTGTATAGATTTATTATATAACCTTCGCAGTTCAATACCAAAAATATAAATCAAAATATTATACATAGAAAAAACAAAACTATATCATAAAACATTATACTGAATAAAAAAAAATATACCTAATACCATAAATAAAAAAAAATAATCAATAAAATATACGATAAACTAACACACCTTTTTTGCATGTCGTTTACCTTATATCAGCCTATATATAAATATATATACGTATATATTCTGTGTGTGTTTGTATGTATAAACATATATAGAAAAGAGGAAATGTCACCAAATAAACGACGAACACAAAAAACAACATAAACTTTTATCATAAAACTTTATCTATATGCATATATTCATTACAATAATCGCATATATAAATATCGTGATGCGGTAATATACCGCGCATATATTAACCAAAACGCCAAAAAAAAAAAAAATTTAATCACAATATAGATAATTTGTTTTTTTTTTAATAAAATTCGTGTATGTAAATTAAATAGGATTATATATACAATTGCAATAATAGATAATGACACAGTAGAATATTATTTTTTTGTTTATCAAACATACAAAAAAAACTTTTATGAAAATGAAATATTCTAAAAGTTTTTCCTTTTATATATGAAAATAACCTAATTAACTTTTCAGTTGCATATATGGGTGATGTTTTGTGTTAGGTCATTGAAGGGTAGGTGGTGTATATAAGGTATATAATAATTTATTCGCTGTATGCACCTATATTTAACCTCCCATACATATATAATATTTTCATATTTCGTGAATGAAAATTCAAAAAATAAAAATAAAATTTTCATTCATAATATTTTCTTTTTATGGTATTGTTTTTATTTTTTTTTTTTTTTGGTTAATGTTTTCGCCGCTTTATATATCGCCGCGGTACATACAAAATTTATACGTAGGTGTTTTAATTAAATAATATTATAAATAAATGGTGTTCAAGTGGTATGATTTGAATATATAATTATGTTATATAATAGTAGAAATATTATGTTTTTTTTTTGTCTTCATTATATTAAATTATAAACCGGGGAAATTCTTTAATATTTTACACAAATATATATATTATAATGGTTTTATATATATATTTCAATCAATTAAAATGGAAAATAATATTAAATAAGGATAATTCCTATGCGAGTTAAAAATTGTTTATTGTAAAATGCTATCTATTTTTTTAATGTGTTTACTATATAGATATTATAAACGTACAAGATTTTTCCTCACAATCACAGCCTATAATTTTAAAAATTCATAATAAATTAATAATAAGATTTAATCAATAGAAATTATATAAGGAAAATCATAAATTTTCCAAAAATATCCAATCAATTTAATGAAATTGGGTCTCATTGAAAATCTTTCAATTCAATGTATATTTACCAAAACTATGGTGTTTTAATTTATGAACAATATTTTCAACTCATATAGATTTTTCTTTATGATTTTCTTTTCAAATTAGTTTCCAATGTTGTTTAATTTCTATAAAAAGCCGATACAATTTTTATAGGACTTTGATTGCGTCCGCAGATCTTATAAATTTACAGTGGTTTTTTTAATTTTTTGTAAACCTATTTATTACTTTTGCTTTTATTACAATTATGTATTATCTATAGACAATTTTTTAACAAAATTTATATGAAAGCAATAAAAGTAAGGTGTAAATTTTAAGAATTTATTTTGATAAAATTTTCTATTTCTAATCAAATTAACATCAATATTTGATTATCAAATCATTGCATTTTCCATTATGATTTTCTTTCCGAAATCATATTGAATATAAAAAATCTTTTACATAAAACATAAACATCGCCTTTTATTGTCAATATATTCGTCCAGACCTTTTCACTACCGCGGTTACAGCAAATTACAGTTTGTTTTCCGATATGCTTAGTAAAGTTTTTATATTGGTTGAAAATATAAATTTCGGTTCGGTAAAATTCATATCCTGCATGAAATAAAAGTGATTACAGTTAAATAATTTTACAAATGAAGTTTAATTCTTACATTCCCGTATCCATAATCCTACCTCATGAGAACTTCATTTTTATTTCGCACCGCATTCGAATAAAACTCAATTCTTATTCCTCTATGTTAAAGAAAATAACGCACATAAACGAAAAAAACAGACATTTAAAAAGGAAGAAATTACATAATAATACGTTTACAAAAACAAATTTGCACATAAAAGCATTTATTTATGTATTTTTTTTTTTGCAACTAAATTATATCAACGTTTTTTCCTTCTATATTTATACAACACATATCTTTATATTTAATCTTTTTTAAATGTATTTATTTGCTAAGAATACAATTTTTTTGTTTGTTGATTGTAAATTCTACAATAATATATTGTAAAATTTTTATATATGGTTTTATTTTATTATTTCAAATATGTATCCGGTTAAAATAAATATAAAATGTTGTCGTATAGTATAATATATAAACGTAATAATAATAATAATAATAATAAACTTATATTATATAAAATAAAATTGTCATTTTTCTTTGTATTTATAAAATTATTTTCAAAGAGAAAAATTGTTGCACATTTGTTAATTTTTACTATATTGTATGCAATTGATAGAAAAAAAATTAACCATATGTTTTTGTATAAGAATCTGACTTATTTTGATATATTATTGTTGGTTTTTTTTTTTAAAGTTTGTCTTTTTCTTTAACTGTATAAATACATCCGAGTAATTATTTGTAATATATCACTTATGCTATATAATCGGCATATCAAAAATATTATATAAATAAACAAACAAAATATATTAGATTCGTTTATGGATTATATAAAATCTATTTATCTATACACATATCAATAAAAATGTTATAATTATTTAATTTATTATTTCCTTTTTTAACTCATTATTTTATTATATAGTAACTAAACAAAAAAAATAAAACGATATTGTTTTCATTGTAGTTATTATCTATATTTCATTAAATCAATTACTACGTACATGTATAAAATTGGATTGTAAATGAATGATTTTTTTTTATTTGTTTGTTTTTGATATAAAATCATACTATTATTAATTCATTTTCATTATGGTTTTGCTGTTATTTATTAAAGTCGTTTTGTTAAAATTTTTTTATTAAATTTTGTCGTTTTGTTATGTTGACAAAAATTGATTTTTCACTTTAATCTATCAGAAAAATACTTTCCAAAGAATAATTTATTTATTTTATTGTATAATTTACGAATTGTGTCGTCTATTCATTTTGTTTTTTTTATTTATTTTGGAGATTATAACGCATTCAGAACTAGATAATTACATAACTTTTATCTTCGGGTGGTTTTTTTTATTGAATCTATAAAATATTCATGAAATAAATAGGGATAAATTGTGTTTTTTTTTTTAGTTTTAATTATATCCTATAATATGGTATATTAATTTGATAGATTTTGGGAATAGGAAATTCAATGAGAAAGTTTCAATCTGTTTTGTATATGTTATACATTTAAAAGTTTTTTTTTTTAAATTAACAGAATATATGTATACAAAATAGTAAATAAAATATAAACCCACCGCATTATTTGTTTAATTTAATTTTCATGTTAGGGATTTGTTTGGTTTAGTTTTTTTTTCTATTATTATTAAATCCATTAAAAAAAATTCGGGGGTTGAGAAGGGTATATATTAAAAGGAAACGAAATAGTTTTTATTTTGTAAAATCATTATATGAATTTCAATCAATTTGTTTTATTTTAATTAAATGTTCTTTTTTTTTGTAAAAAGGAAAAGAACATTTAATTTATTTGTTAAAGGGGAGATTGCGGGAATTTTTATATTTGATATTCAAATTTCAAATAATGTGATGGTTTTAATACTATTTGAATAAACCATTTCATTTTTTATCATTTCATTATGAAAATATGGTGAGTTAATAAAATTAATTCTTTTATAGATTATTCTCATTGTCATTCTACTATATTTAGTAGAAATATAAAGAGATATTGAATATTCGTTTATAAAACATTTTTTGAATTTAGTCTTTATATTTCAACACTGTAAAAGGTATATAAAAAATTCATTGAAATGGTATATAGATATCATTTTACTATTTTACAAATAAAACCATCACAACCCTTATTTTATTCAGACAGATATTACATAAATTGTATAACTAATTTTCAAATGAATTTTTTTTACAAAAAAGGGGTTTTATTTTTAATATGTTTTTTTTTAAATAGTTAAATAATCAAGTTTATAATTGATTAAAAAATAGCATTTGATGTATTTAAAAGTATAATATTTCCGAATGTCCATATATATTATAAAGATATTTGCGTAAATTGTCTAGATTCTTAATCTTAAAGTCTTCAGAATAGATAAAAATGTTTACATAAAAATGATTTTTTAAATGAATCTAAAAAGATAATGTATAAAATATACAATAAATTCTTTTCCAATTATTATAGTTTTATTAAAAAAAAACTACATATCATCTCCTATACATACATAAAGATCCGCTTCTATCTTGTACATAATTATCTGTTAATATCCCAATTTTATAAATCACCAAAACTCAAAATAAAATGTATATTAAAATGCAGATTTATTCATCTCATATCTTAAAAATTTAATCCGTATAATAACTATGTAAAATAAATAAACAATTTCCAAATGATATATTAAAATAATTATATACTATATGCTTATGGTATTAATTATACATTCAAATTGCATTATGCATTTTAATTTACGTAATATACCATATGTCGATTGTGTTAAATTAAATATAAAAAAAAAAAATAATAACCAAAAAAATTCTTTCGAATCAATATAATTACAAATAAAAATGATTAAAAATTAAGATTCTAAATATTCATTATATTATTATTAAGAGATTTAGTTTTAATTTATTTATTCGTTTTTTTTTAAATAAAATCAACCTGTTGAATATATGTTTTATTTTGTTTTTGTGTATTTCTTTTTTAAATGCATATTTACAATGCAGTTATTTTTGTTTGTCTTTATATATAATATATATGAAAAAGGCAGCCATATAATAATTTCTAAGAAATAAATAATAATTAAAAAGATAAAAATATTTTAGAAAATAAATATATAAATTAAATGACATTTTTGTTGCCTATTAAGAGAATTTTTTGATTCTATATATATAAATATATATAGAAACTTTAACGAATATATAATAGTAGATTTATTTTTATTCCATTAAATAAAAAAAAAAGAATTCTATTCTATATAGAGTCGTAAACGTATAATGATGTAAAGTAAAAAAAAAAATGTTAGTATTTATGGGATTGCAAGTTGGTTGACTGGTTGTTTTCGTTAAATTAATATACATATACATTTATATTTTATATATATATATATATATAGAAATATAATAATTAAGTTCGATGCCCCAACTTTATATTACAATATATATTATATACATAATATATTATAAGTATAAAGTGTAGTAAAAAAAAAATAATAATAATATACATATAGATTTATGTTTAGTATATATATACGTGTATTTTTTTTTTATTTTATTTTATTTATATATGCTCTTCTTTTATTTTTAATTTTATTCTTTTTCCTTTCGTATACCTATTAAATATACACACCACAAATATACAGTTGTGGTGAACTCATTAAGAACGATTGCACTTGCCTTTTCATTAATGTTTAATTTTTGAATTTAGCTTTAATATTGGAAATTATTTAAATGTATTTAAATTTATTTAAACCTAAACAAAATTTTGATTGTCGAACTAATAAAGAACGTTTTGATTGATTAATTCAAAATTCTTTGTCATTGATGAAAACTCTATGGTTATAGGAAAATCTTTATTTGCTCTATTGGTCCATATCTTCTCTTTTCGGTATTGTTTCGAAACATTTTTATAGATATGCCGGCAGTTATTGCAAATAGTTTAACAGATATTTTTAATTATTATTCAAGATCGGGCAATTTTCAATTTCAATACTAAACGCACTTTAACATAGTCGTTCTGAATCTCCCTCGCTACAACTGTATATCTTTATATATTATAAAATTATTTTATGTAATTGTTTGTTATACATATATTCTATATATTTATATATTTATATATAAGAATATTGTATTATATTGTGTGTTTGTCAGTTCATTTTGTAACAAATACATATAAAAAATATTGTTGTAAAACTTGGATTTATACCATTACAACATCATCAACTCAACATTTATATTGTCATAATTATATATATATATATTGTATATGTGTATAGTCGCTATATATATATAAAATATTAATAAACATTATCATCGTATATATATAATGCATATCCGATAGTATATATCAACTAGAACATGTAAAAATATCATGTACAATTTTATAAAATTAGTAAATGTCCCGTCCCATATGACGTCCCATTGTTATAGATGATTTAAATGAACGTTATAATTCATATTTTTATATCATAAAATGCGGATAGTTAATATCCTATAGTTTGATGCCGATTCTTATCTAGATTATTTTGTGGAAAAATTCGAATTTAAAAAGTGATACTTTTCGGATATTAAAAAAGGAAAATGCTTATATCACTACATATGGATATTCTATCAAAATGTGTATAGTACAAAAATATGACCTTATCACTGTGAGACATTTTGTTATAGTTACTATTCTAATTATAAATGAAATGCACTTTTCTATTTACCAAACAAAATGCATTAATGCATCTCTTTTCCTTATACCACCTCGCATATACATATATCAAATATATTATTGTATATTTATTTATGTATTTAAAATATTATATGTTATTATATTGACAAGAATTTCCTTTTTCTTTCATCATCATATATATACGACGTTTGATATATATTTTTAATTTATTTTTGTTGTTTTCTCTTCTTGGTTTAATGTTAATATTTATTATATTTTATGATGCATAATATCTCAATATATATATATTGTACTATTTTATAGATACTAAATTATATCTATCTCTATAATAAACACAATTAAATAAAAGAATATATGTATATTGTATATGGATTTGGATGGATGAATAAATAGAAAAATAGATAGATAGATAGATAAGCATTGAAATTTAATTAAATTTATGTGTATTCTATATGTACTTTATAATATATATAAGTACAAGATATATATATATATATATATAATAGAAAATAACGTGCACAAACAAAATTTTATATATATATACATAGATGTTGTTGTTTATATTTACAAATAATTAAATATATTTTCCTTTTATTGATGTTTAAAATTATATATAAATAATTTTTTTTGTTAGTTTTTATGATTTGTTTATAAAATGAATTTTTATTTAGAAAAAAAAACATCTGTGAATATTTTTTTATTAAAATATTAAATTTAACAGTAATGTATTTTTTTGGAAATTAAATAAAATTTTTTTAATGGGTTCACATTCATTTATTTTTTTTTTGACTTTCATATATTATTCATATTTTGTGTATTTTAATGTAAATAAAGAATCTTAAAAAAATTTGATTTTATATAGGATTTCTATTGTTTTTTATTTATCTTAACAATATAAAAAATACCAAAAAAAAAAAACATTCACTTTCTATATACAAAATTATTTATGAGCGTGGATAAATTCATATAATTTTATTTAAATACATTATGCAAAAGGTGTATTATTTAAAACGCGCATACAATTTTAATGTTCATCAAATTATTAATTTTATTATAAACATATTAATTGACAAATTGATAGTTTTTATACGTACAGTTGATATGTATATCTATCCATCGGCCATTATGCTTTACATATATATATATATATATATGTTAAATTTAATGAATGTATGCGGAATACAATTTATCAACCATAAATACATTTATGAAAAATAGTTATTGTACTCTCATCATGCTTAGATTTATTAATTTTTCATTTATATATTATTTGTATTATTGTATTATGTGATTCTTGCTTGCATTCGATGTACAAAATTTATTTATTATATATGTATATTTGTATAATTGTGTACAGAAGCATTATCCATAATGAAATTAAATTAATTTTGAATATTTATATGATGGGTACTTGTATGTACAACATAATGAATTATGAATGATGTATGTATTTCAATTTTATTATACTTAAATATCTTTTATATCATCCCGCATTGTTATATCATGACTGAACTTTTGAATAATTGGATAATATACAATATATTATATTTCAATTATTATGTTATGGAATATCTTCTACATTTGACAGAAATTCCATAACATAATAATTTCAATGCATATATACTAAATGAATATCTATATATTGAATATATGAATTTTGTCAAGAGAATTTATTGTTTTAAATTATTATTGAGAATATTTCCATATGATGAATAAACAGTAATAATTGACATTATATCTATATAAATTGTGTAATATTCAAAATGATTTATAATAAAGATAAAATTTTTTGTTCTATATTGAATAATAACCCACCCTAAAAAAAGGGAGGTTTTCTATAACGAAATTTTCTTTTTTGTATAATTGAATTGCATTGGTAATTTATCCATAATTAATTTTTCATATCTCAATGAATCGTATCTCCATAATGATTTATATAAATATAAATATCTAATATCCTAAAATTCAATGTATTTTTAGGCTATAAATGACCAAACTCAATTGGATTTTTATATATATCTGCTGTTATATTAGTCACAAAGATTTTGGTCGCATGTTTTCGTATATAGATTTTTATATGATGACTATTTTTAAAAAATTTATTATATCTGTCTCTTGACAATGCGATGGCGATGTGGTTGTTAAAATCTCCAAAGTTAAAATGTCTAATGAATCCTAATGTAAATCCTAATAAAAACATTAAAACATTTTTCTCATTTTAAAATTATATTCGAATCGAAATTTCACACATATTTTTCTATGTCGGGTTGATTACCGACACAATGGAAAAATAACAATAAATAGCAACAATAGAAGAAAACTTGCGGTTTTTATGAACTTAATTTACTCTCAAACCTCCCAGAAAAAAATTATTAATAAAACAGAACCAAATGAAATGCTGTATATACAAAAAAAATCTTTAATTCCTAGTTTTTTTTTTTTTTTGCTGTCAACACTATTTTAATTCATTACACATTTCTATATATCGGGAAAACAGAAATTGTCACTATATAAATGTATACAAATTTTTTTTGCTATTCACTTTAATTTACTTTAAATATAAAGGCACTTTTAAATGAATGTCATCGTTGCAATAAAAAAACAAAAATAAAATAAATATTTTGTATGTTTTTAAAAAGTAAATGATGAAAGCAGCCCAGTGTAACGTTGTTGTGTATTAATGGCATAAAAAACGATATAAATATATATATAACAGCGATTAAACATTTATAAAAAACAAAAACCTAAACAAATTGGTATATATTTATTTTATATAACATAAATAAATTTACTATATATTTTGTTACACAAAAAATAAATGTAAACATTTTAACAGAAGGGTATATATAAAAAAAAATAAAACATAATTTCCAAACGAATCGCGATAATAAAAATTATAAAATAGCTTTCTTTTTAATAAGCATATATTCGGTTTGAGGGTGTCGTTGTTAAATATGCGACTGTCGTTACTACTCTTACATTGCAACATTCTACATCTGCTGCAGATGCGGAATTGTATATAAATAAACATATATAGGATTTAAGGATTTTCCTATATTCAATTTGATATTATTAAATCAATTTTATTTATTATTGTAATATTTGACTGTTATTATATATATATTATTAATATTTTATGGTATTATTTAAATTATCTGCTATTTTTTTTTTGGTTCATTTCATATCAATAATACTTAATATTTTCAATATTGCACGTATTAATAATATAAAAATTTAAAATAAAATTGCCATTTCCAACATTAAGGTTTTTTTTTCTTAAAAGTCCCAGTTCCAAATTAAATCTGTAAATATATTTCTTTTTTTTTTAATAGCAGATATTATTTATTTTAAAAAATGAAACCCCAAATTTTTATATTTTTTTTTAATTATTTAAACAGAATTTTATTTAATATAGTATGTATGTTACAAAAAAATTGAAAGTATATATGAAATGAAAATCTTAATTATATATACACTTTAAATTATGTGATGATATGCGACATTTTTTCTTTATTTTTTATACTCTCTATACTATCTCTAGAGAATTTATGTATATATAATTTAAACACCCAAATTAGTAAATGAAATTTTAAACAAAAAAAAATATGAAACCAGAAAGAAATTTTACAAATATCTTTGATATAGAGCGATTGTACATATGAATATTTTTTGTTATTCATTCTGAAGATAATATAATAATTTTTCAATGTTTACTAAATATTATTCAGCATCAGCAACATCAATTTTCCAAACTAGAAAAAATCCTTTATATTGTATGTTAATAGACATCATACATTTTGAATATATTTAAAAGTCATTTACTTGCACATAAATTATTCTTTTAAATAACACTTGAGATAATTTTTTTTTCTCTGTTTTATATATAGATACAAAAAATAGTGATTTTTGTATTCAATAATAACCTTTTCTTTATTTTTCTTCATTCGTAACATTATTTTAGATTTTTTTTATTTATCTGTGGCTATAATGAAAGTAATTTTTTATATTATACATTATGATGATGATAATAAACCAAAAAAAAAAACTCAACATAACATACAATCCATCTATATATCTAAATACCAAGTTAATTTAATCCTATATATAATATATATTTACTATTTTTTTTTAATACATAATGAATATATATTATATAATAATAATCACCGTATATATTTTCATAAGATGATGCAAAGTCATATATAATTAAATAAATAAAAAAAAAGTCTTATAATGATTTTAAGATAATTCCTTGTTAGTAAAAATTCGGTGTATATTAAATAAAAAAAAAATAGATAGACGCGCATACATAAACAATAAAAGATCCATTCAAAATTCCATATTCTAAATCTAAATCGCTTTATATTCAATATAGTAAATAATTTAACTATTCAACTTAAATAAATTGTATAATAAAATGAAGAATTAAAATTAGAATAAAAAAAAATCTATATGATAATTTGATGATGCTGCTCTTTATATATTCTTTATATATGGTCTTATATATAAATATATTTAGAAATTTTCTGGTTTTTTTTATACAATTCATTGAGGTTATTGTTAACTAAAAAAAAAAGGATATATTTTTTTCTTGTTTTGGTTTTTGTAAAGATTAATATAAAGAAATTGAGAAGGCACTAATGAAAACCAATTAAAGTTTTTTTTTTTTTAAATAAAAATAAGATATTTAAAGGGATATAAGAAAAAAATCACCACCACCACACCTTTGGAATTTGGTATTTCGGGGAGATATTTTTTATGTTTTGTTTTTCTTCCTCTTGTTCTTCTTCTTAAATTCGATTAATTTCTCTATGAATTACTTTTTATTTTTGTCTTCTTCAAAAAAGATTTCATTTTGATTATCTTATAAATTGTTTATTTACTTTTTTTTTTGTTTTATATTAATTTGGTATCTTAAAGGTATAATAAAATGAGCATCTTGTGTCTGTGCGTGTTATTCTAAATCTGTATAATAATATAGTTTTTTGATGTTTTGATAATTAGTTGTGCGTGTATATAAAAATTAGAATTTAATGCATTCTCCGTCTAGTATATCTTCTATTTATTATAAATATAAATGTGTTTAAAAAAATAAAATACTTTTTTCTTTTTAATAAATTCATAAATTAAGATTAAATTTAATAGAATGTTTTTTTTTTATATGTATCTATAAAGAAATTAATTGAATGGAATAAGTATAGGAATTTTTGATTGATTTATAATGATTCTATTAAGTGTTGGATAATTATCGGTGAATGTCTATTTATTTTATGAATGGTATCAAGTGATAATTCCGTCTATATTTTGACATTAAACTGTACAATGGTTATAATAGATTAACAAAACTCAAAATTTTTACATGATTTATTTTTAATTTCTTATAATCATCAAAATAGAAATCTATATTTCATTCGTAAAAGGATCGTTATTTTCTTATGATGAAGTGTGAAACTCTTTGATTGAAATTTAATATTCTAAATAATTAATAGGCTGAAAAAATCGTCATTGCATATTCAATCAGTATATTATCCCTTTATGTACCCGAAGAATCATAATAAAGTAGTTTTGAATTTTTAAGTACAACATCATTCAATTTAAATTTTCTTTTTCTTTTTTATTGATAACTAACCCTTGGTCATTCGACGGACCTTTAAGTTTTCCTTTAAATTCGACAACAAAATCGCAGGAAGAAAAAATATAAAGAAACAATATTTTTACGATGTAATTTTTACCTACTTAAATATATGTTTGTTTTTCTGTCCCCCTATAAAGTTATAACTTTTTCTTTCATGTTTTTAATTCATTTATATAAAGTTATTCGCATTTGTTCGTTTTTATGCAAAACTATACATAGTATAATATAATAAGTAATTTTTTTCTTTTACCTGTATAAATAATTATATAAAATGAAATCATTTTTCTTTTCTTCTTATACTTCTTATATGCGAATATGTTTTATATTTAAATGCGAATATTATTAATTTATTACGTACATTTATTTTTTTATAATATTCAATTCATATTTATCTTAAATTAAATATATTATGTATATAGTTTGTTATAAATATTAAAAAAAAACAAAAAATTAAAAACATTATTTATCCTTTTTTTTTGTTATAAATATAATTTTATACAAAAGAATACTTTATTTTATATATACAATAATATTATTTTTACATAATAATTCAAAGCAAAAAAAAAAATTGTTTCTTTATTATTAGTATTAATATTGGTATTGTTTTTTAAATACATTTGATTTTTTATTTACCATTTTATTTTATTTAAATACATACAAGTACACAAATAATAAAGGACGGTTGATGAAAATTTTTTACCGTGTTTTTAAAAAAACGATTCATTATTTCTGTTAGTTTTAGCCTATATGGAAAACAAGGATTCTACGGAATCGCTACATTAATTTTTTCTGAAAATCAATTATACTTGTTTACTCTGCTCTGGTTTTGCTTTAACTTTGATTTTCCCCACTTTTCGTCGGAAAATTCAATCAAATGTGTTGAAATTGAAGAAAATTTTAAAATTAAAAAAAAAAACAAGTAAATTAAAAAAAGGATATATCAGATTTTCCAAAAAGTGAATGTAAAAATTTATTCAATAGCAGAAAAAATGTATATTTATGGTTTAGACACATTTTCATTTTTTCTTTTTTTTCATATCCATTAAAATTCATAATTAAAATTATTGGCAAATCGGATCGTTGAAACCAATTAAAATTAATTCTTCTAGGATGTACCAGAAATTCATTTAAATAATTGAAGTTATTCGAAAATATACGATATAAACTAGCAAAATTATACATTTTCCTTTAGGAATAATCTATCATTTTGGCAACATTACAAGCAAAAAACCAAAAAAAAAAAAATCAGCAATCGTACCTGATATATATTTTTTCTCGATACGATGATGTATGTTGTGTATATATTTACCTGGTTTTTTTTTCTCTTTCTACAATATCATATATAATATATGTAAATAAAACATATATATATATATATAGAAATATGAACCAGTTTATTTATAATTCTTTAACAAACATTGGATATATTTCCATTTTATCATTTTATTTATATTATATATATATATGTATAAATATACGACCGCGGTGTATAGTTCAGTGTTTGTTATTGTATATATATATCGTATAGTATAGTATTTTACAGATTTTTGCTATATAGATCTAAAAAAAAAAAATAATAAAAATATAGAAAACAACACCATCATCACCGTCAATAAAAAAACAGAATCAACCGCATTTATATAAAAATTAAATTACCTTTATTTTATAGAATTTAAAACGAGTTTTTAATGTCAATGATTGTTATAAAGAGTTGTTCGACGTGGTTTTGTTATTATTTACAAAATTGATCGGGTAAAAATAATAATAATAATAATAATATATATCGCATGTGTGTTTGCATTGTATACGTTTTCGTACAGCGATATTATGCTATATTTCTGTGTAAACTCAAAATCTATATATACAGATTGATATTTCATTTACAAAATAAAACAAATGTATAATTCTAAAAAAAAAACAACCGATATATTTTTTTTTCCAATATAAACATTTTAAAACCATGCTTTTGAATATTTATGCATATTCCTAAAACAAATTTGGTTTAATAAAAAAAGTTATTATTAAAAATTATTATTAAAATTACGAAATAAGTTTTTTTTTTTTTCATTAAAGTTTTCTATTGAAAGAATTACGTTTTTATGTGCATGTTATAATTCAGTTGGTCATTGACAATATATATTTCAAATGCTGCAGCTGAGACTTATTATGATATTTAAGAACACACATTTTCAAAATGTAAGTTTAAGTAATGCTTTTCATGACATGCCGACGGCAGACGACGGCAAATGTCAAATTGAAAATACATGCATTTCAATGGCGGTGCTTTTTATGAATATTGGACGGCGGACTGACGGCGGACCTTGATATTTTTTCTTCTATTGCCGTCGGCTGACCGTCGTCCAAACTTCATTTTTCATTTTATTTACATTTTATTTAATTTTTATGATTTAATTTCATAATAATAAAATATCCAGTTAATTTACAAACTAATAAAAAATGGAATTATTTAACAGCAATTGGTATTTATTATTAAATTTCGGTTTTTTTATCCAGGCAAAATAAATTTCAGAAAAAGCACATTTTTTTTTATATCACAAATATCATATTTGTGATAAATAAAATATTTTCATAGAAATCGAGGCTTTATTTGAAATGATTATATGTGATTTTATTTTAAATTCATTGTTATTATTATATATATAATATATTTAAAATAAAATTGTATATTAAAGGGCAATCGATAGGTCATTGTTATTTTATTTATATATATATATATATTTATTGAAATTGTGTATATGATCGTGATAAATTTATATAATATATTATGATTAATTGAATTTGAATGTGATTTATATGCGTGTTATTAATTTTATTCCACTTAGGTATATATTTATGTATATTACAAACATTTTTTTTTAATATACATTACTTATATAAAATCATAAAACTAATGTATGAAGCCAACTAATGAATATACATATAATGTTAAGAAGTATATCATTTATATATATATTGATTTGATATGTTTATATTGAAATTTAATATTAAATGTAATGGTCGCAAATGATTTTCACACATATGTATAATATTTTTTATTTTTTTATCATTGCATCAATAAATACGCGATATTGATGCAAAATGAATGTATATATAAAATTACTGTTTATAATTGATATTTGTATAAATATTTTATACATCATCTTGAAGACTTTACAGAATTGTATTATATTCAATTCTTTTTGGTATCAAGAATTTATTCAAGTTTTCCATCATCTATAATTCTTAATTCTTCCCATATACCATATAAAAAAAATCGTTGATGTGAAACTTTACTGGACAAAATATATCTGATCTTGTAAAAAAAATGTTCTCATAACACTCCCATAGATTTTTACTATGATTTATGCACATAATTTGTGGATTTTCTAATAATCATTTATATGAAATTATTACCGAAAATAATAGTATTTGGTAAATATAATAATAAAAAATCTCTATTGTTTAATTTTTTTTAAATACCGGAACAATAAATTTATTATTTTTTTTTCTTTGAACCTTTAAAAGAATTATTCGCTATATTTTTAACAGAAAAAAAAATCATTAACATCAATAAAAAAAAACAACACAAAACACAAAACAAAATAACCAAAATTCAAGGAAATAAATAATAAACAAAATATTTATGTTATTATGTTGTATTAAAAAAAACCATACATATTTCTGTATATATACAATTTGTGATGGTTATAAGAATTAAGAAAATATATAAATATTTGTAAACAAAAATAAATATAATACTGTATATATATATATAAATTTCAAGGTATTTGGATAAATTTATTAAATATTATTTAGAGACTATATTCATATATATAAACTTTTAATGTTTCTTCTTTAATCTCTTTGAACTTCAATAATATATTATTTAAAACAAAAAAAAATTAATACAATCATGTATATAAACGTCAAATTTGACAATAATTCATTTTTATGTATTTCGTATTTGTTTTTTATTTAACCATCAATCGAATTATCTTTTATTGGAAAAATATAGGTAAAGAAAGACATTTACAAAATAATATTTGTTTTTTTATATAGATATATACTTGATCTATATATATAATATGTTATTGAATTATGGCATTTACTATAGCAAAGGATTAAATTGAGGAAGAAGTTTCTTAGAAGTGTTCTCCGTAAAAATATTAATTTTAAAATATGTTTTGGAGTGAAATAAAAAAAAATAAATAATTTAGAGTTTACTAGAATTAGTAAAATTATTTTCTTTGTTTGTGTAAGTTCTTTGTTAAATCAATTCAGGGGTTCTTCCTTTCATCGCTGGCCATAGAGGCTTTCACATGAATTTTCCGAGATTGTGTAAATAAAAATAAAACAGATTTTTGAATGGTAAATTATTGAAATTATTCCACGCATTCGTAATCGTAATTTTCGAACCATTTAACCGATCTTAACAAATATAGACCACCGATATAATGGTATTTCCATCCTCTGTAAGAATAAAATAACATTTAATAAAAAATTCATATACAAAAACACAATTATTTGATAAAAATGGTCAATGCTCAGACATTTTTCAAGAGTACCACGAGAAAATTTTATTGGATATTTATTAAAGAAAATAAAAAAATTAATAAAGGTCTTCTTATATCATTTTAATGGTTTTCATATGAATTTTCATTTTTGACATTTTTTCAAGTCAACCTTTTTGATTTTATTGCATATTTAAAAAGATCATAACAGAACAGTAAAAGCCATTATATTAATTTGATGTAAAATTTGGAAAATTCATCAAAAATTATTTTATTGATGGTTTTCTATATATAAATAGATAATGAAACAAAATCAGTGAATGCGTAAGGAATACTGGATAATATTCCAATAAAAATTAAAATACTAACCGATACCCTGTAAACCTAGACGATACCTTGTACATGACAGAATACCTTTATATGTCATAAATTAAAAATATATGCGGAATCATATTTCATTATATTTTATTCTTTTAGTTATTTTCTATATTATATATACGTGTTATATTATATTCGCATGTAATTTGAATTGTTAAAATTATGTAAAATATGCAAAAAAAAAAAAAACGCTCTCTTCAAAGAATTTCATATTTCTTATATATATATATATAGAATAATAACAACAATAAAAATAATAGTAATAATGTATATATTATTCACATTCAATATCCGTTTTGTTGTTGGACTTTTTTTCTTTTTCTTCTAAATACATATTATAAGTATATAAATAACCAATAATATATTATGCATTATTTAAGAAGTAATTTATGCGTATGAATGAAAGAATGAATGGTATGAGGTGAAATTCCATAAAATCCTATATATATATATATATCTATTATTGCTACTGTACATATCATTTATTATACATACGATATGGAATTACATCCATAGGGTTTATAGAAGAATGTATATTTGTATATTTGCATATTGTATATAGAAGAAAAAAAAATTTTCAAATTGACAAATGAAAATAATAAAATACATTACTAGATATATATATATATATGTGAATATCTAATAACCATCACACCATTCTGTATATCTATTCTTTATGCAGTTGAATTATTAATATCGAAAACTTAAAGAAACCGACAATTGTATTTATAAATAATTGTATATCATCATATAATGTGTGTGTGTGTGTGTGCATTGCTATTATATATAAATATATTTATACCACAATAACAAACATATATACAATAGAACCGCGATGTTAGGAACCCTTGGGCAAACTTCAAAAACAAGGAAACTCTTCCAAAGTTTGTATTATATCCTTTAAACAAGGAACACTAAAATGTAAAAATCAACCCCGATATATGGAACGATTCTTGGATTTTATATATGTAAGATATTTTTATTGGCATTTCATACTCAATTTTTATATACATACAATAATTTTTATTTTGTTTGCGGTTCTAATTAATAATTGCTTTCATTGACTATATCATTTAATTCTTAACCATTGGCCGACTTTTGTTGAATATCTTCCCCACTTCTCAAAGATATTTTAACATTTTTTACCGAATCCTTCTCATATAAGGACACTTCGAAATAGGAAACGACCCCCTGGACGATCAATTGTTCCTTATATCACGAGTCAACTGTATATATTTTTTAATCTCATATCACTCGTATGTCGTATATATGTTCAACAGATAAATTTGCATATTTTATATATAGAAAAATTGTTGTACCTTTTTATTAACATTTATAATAATAATAATAATAATAATAACAATAAAACAGATATAACGGCATTATGCAAATCTTTTTCACCTTATTTTTTTTTTATTTTTGTTTTATTGTGCTACGTCAACCGTGTGTTTTTTCTGTTTTTTTTTTAAGTGTAAATTATCTATATAATAAATAAATTAATTTTATATCGCATCTTATGAAGGAGGAGAAACACAAAAAACAAAAAAAATTGTTTAATAAGATTACTTACTTACTAGTTTATAATTTTGTTTTTTATCTTATTCAAATTGCATTCGCATATTATCTGATTCATCTGTCAGTAATTTAATTTTTGCATTTATTGTAATAATATAAATAATAAATAATAATTTTATTATATAAATTACATTGCATTTTATAGCTAGCTATATATTGTCTTTTAAAAAGAGATATGTATGTTATTTTTTTATAATAAACAATTTATTATGTGGATTTTTTTTTTAAATTAATTATTTAACTTGTTTTTTTTTATTATAAATTATAATATCACCATTTTTATTTATATAAATTAATTTATATTGAAATCATTTGAGACGGATTTTATATTGATAGATAAAAGTTTATATATGAATCATGAAATATAGGTATTTCAGTTTTGCATGATGCAATTAATTATACGTACGCGCGTATAAGTAAACATTTCTTAGATTTTCTTGATGACTCAATGGCAAATGTAATTAATTATCGTATCATTGATAATCTGTATGATGTTTAAATGATGATCACATCTATGTAGACAATTATTGGAATTTCTGTAATAAGATTTTAAAATTAAAATTTATTTGTCAAATTTAATCATAACTTTGACGATTTCATAAATAATACAAATAAAATTGAAAATTTTGGGAATCAAGTTACGGAAAAAAAGGAAATGTGTATGTGCGAATTAGAAATTACATTCACATTTTATTTAGTTTTCATTTCACTGATATTTGTTTTCATACACATAATTTAAAAAAAAAAATAGCATAAAATATACTTACAAAAATTGTTAAATTCTCGGCAAATTCTCAAAACTGACAATGTCCGTCCAAGGAAACTTTATACATTATTTTACAATGATCAGTTAAATGACATTATACATATACTGTTTAAAAATTTTCAAAACGGTTGGTCAACGAATCTTAAAGAAATCACCTTCATAAATTGATTTGGGTAAAATTTTCCAATATAAAATATATCAAAAAATGGTTAAATTCTTTGAAAATTCTCAATTCATACGAAGTCTGTCCAAGGAAACTACATACAATATTTTACAGTGGTCAGATCAGATAACATAAACAGATCATACGGTAATTTTGAAAACGAATTTTTGAGCAATTTCACTCACAGAAATTGAATTGAATTTGTTTCCATATAAAATCATTATTTTCTATTATTATTTAAAATAAATTAACAATTAAATTTTTAACATAAAAATTATCAGATCAATTTTAATTAAAATATATTGCCATATATACATATTAATTATATAATATGCATGATATTTACATATTCATTTCACTGTCAATATGTGAATATTATATAAATTATTATTTTGTTCTAATAAAAAAAAATTATAATATTAGATTGTTGATATTTTTATGTTTTGTCACGCATAATTTTTTGCAAGTAGTTCACATACATTAATGTTATTTACATAATTTAAACAATTTTTTATTCTATATATATTATATAATATAATTAATATTCTTCATCTTCTGTATGTGTATCCATATTATTACTATTATTATTATTATTATTTTGTTTTTTTGTTATTTTATAATATACCATCTTCTATATGGTATATAAGAAAGAAGCATCAAATTATTTTATTTTATAAAATATATGCGGTATTTTGCATATATAATAGAGGAAATATCGTTATATAGATATATGGATTATAATGTGATATTTTAATAATAATTTAATGGGGAAAAAAAAGGCCAAGAAAATAAATCTACAATTCTACATATATATATAAATAAATTATGCAAACCGTCAATATCAGTCAGTATGTTATTATAATTATTATGAAAAAGCGACATTTTTCGAAAATTGTCTCAAAGTGGAAGTTATAATTATATATAGATAATCTTTATATCTATATTATCTATCCATATAAATGATCTAATTTTTTTTATAGTTGTTTAGATAATTTAATTATTCGTAAACTGACAGGGCAATTTGGAAGGTGCTGATACAATTTGATATTCAATAAGAGGTTCTTTCAGTTATTATATAGATATAATTCAATCCATAAGCGATGCGTGGAAAAACTTCACAATATATAGTTAAAACGAGGTCATATTCTGAAAGTCACATGTTAGATAATGTACAGAAAAAAATCTGGGTAAGCGGAATACTAAATTTTCCGGAAAATTTTTCCGAATTTTGAATTTTTCAAATTACAACCATAGTTTTTCTTTAATTTTCATTCATAGAGAATATATTCTTGTAGAATGTGCTGTTGAAAATCTCTATATATCACACCACACAAAATGATAGCGTCAACTTAATGGTAAAATACCAAACACATTTTAAGGTATATCACTTTCTTGATAGGTTTAATAATCAGTATAATTTGATTTTTTTTCTTAAAATACTATATACTATTGTTTAAGGAATAAAATAATTATCATCCATATATAATAAAAAGATCTGATTGGTGAATTCCTTATGAATATATCCACATTTTTTGTTGTCTTTTATGGAACGCAGTACTAAAAAAAAATTAATATTATAATATACAATAGAAATATTATTATTATTATTATTATATCTAAAAATCAGTGTATGTTTTTAATTTTTATTTTTATTCACATTCATAACAATAAAATTATATTAATATTAATAAGATATTTCCTACTCTACTAGACTGTCATTCATATATTCGTAATATTATTATTATTATTATTTTTATTAATATTTCAATATTTTATGTTACATATTTAATCTAAAATATACAAAAAAAATATTTAATCTGTGTGTTTATGTCGTATGCGTATTTACATAAATTTAAATTTTATTACAATCAATGAGTGTGTAATATACATATATGTAAAGTTTATTTTTGTATATATCATTTTTTTGATGCTTAAATATGTGGTTTATAGTCTATATTATAAAGTGAAATTTATCTCAACTCATTATTATTATTATTTTTATTATTATCATAAGAGCAAGCAAGTACTTCACTTCTGTTCTACGTATTTTTACTATATAGATATATGAACAAATATCGGTATTATAAGACCGCATGCATGATATATCGTAAATATATAAAAGACTTTATATAAACCTCACGCCTTTTTAACAAACATTTTCATCTATACTGTACTTTACATATAAATATATATTTATGAGTGATTACATATAAATTATTTTTTTATTTATTTTTTTCCATCTAAAGTTTTACGTATACATACAACAAATCTTACATATGATATATATGGTATAATAATGTATTACATATTTAATTATAATGTGTTAATTGTGTGTACATATATTTAAAATATTATTTTCTTTGTTTGGAATATGCATTTATTCTTATTATTATAAATATATATAGTTGCAATTGTATATATATACCATTTATTTTATACGCATATACGTTAAATATTCTGCAATATGCAAAAATGCAACAATGTATAGAAAGAAGTATATATAACTATACATATAAAAATAAAAAATATAAAACAATATCATAATATATCTATCTATATATGAGCATATATAGACTGCAGTTGGCGTTCGTTTAATGTTCAATGTATTTTTTTTTTATATATACTCGCCTTATATTTGTATTTATAATGCATTAAAAAAATTGTATTTAAATGTACGTTTATATATTCGCGTTTACAAAAATATATTGTATCGAGCGGCAAAAGTGTTGATGATAAAATAAAATAAAATACAGGATGTTTAATTTAAAAAAAAAATGTATTTATAATAAAATATACTCCAATATATTTTCAGTTATATAAACACAAATTTGTAAAGGAATTAATCGATATCCTTTCATCCTTTCATATATAAAATTTGTTTAAAATTCTGTATATGACTATTTTGATTCAATACAAAAATAATATTGAATTATAATTTTTTGAAATTAATTTTTCGATACATTTGAAAATTATTCCGATTTTCACAGCACAGTGCAATTTATTAAAAAAAAATCAAGTTTCTTTCATTATAAGGAATAAGTGTTTAATTGAAATAATAAATAAATAAATTGAGAGATTATTTTCCAAATGAAATGACGAAGATTAAGATTAAGTTTGTATCGTTTTTATGCAATCCATACATAATTTGGATGATCGACAACTACATTAATGGCACCAATATTATGACGCTGTCGTCAGGGTAAATTTACCCAAATTGGATATTATGGGATCGATCGAACAGTCGGATTCTTGGATTGGATTATCACTATTACGGTTTCGTTTTGTTCTGATGTTAAAAAGGTTTTGTCAAATCATCAGATTATGGTGATAAAGTAGAGTGATAATTCATTCCATTAAAATTCTATTTGAATTTCGATATATAATACTGAAAAGTATTGTATTCCCTCAACCGATATGCCGTCCCAGGCAGTGCAAATAAAAATATTTCACCATAATTTTGTTTATTTTGTAAAATTTCATAATAATCTTTTGAAATATTTTTGATAGTAATGTAATTTATAGATGATTAAGTGATTCAATATCTCTGATATTTATTGACAATTTTTTGGAAAATATAATGTGAAAATACTTAGATATTCTAAACAATTGATAGCGTTTTCTAACCAATAATATCGATAATATTTATATTGGAATTACTCTTGTTTGAATGAAATGTATTTTTGTTATGAAGATTATAAATCCAAAAATTATTATCTTAGTTAAATATTCTTTACGAAATGTTTTTGTATTTTGAAATTTATGAGTTTTTGTATAAAAATAAAAAATATTGGATTTCCTTGAATTCATTCACGTTTAAGAATTTTGCAAGATTTTTAATGTACTTTTTATCAAATCAATTATTTATGGTGTGATTTCTTGAAAATTTACTACACAAAAAGTTTTGAAAATTTTAACAGTTATTTATAATTCATTTAATATTGTGTGTCGATAAAATATTGGACCATAGGTTTCCTTGTATAGCGAGCGATTGATTTAGAATTGACAATTTTGCAGGCTTTTCAAAATGCTTATTATAATTTTTTTAAATGAAATTTACCAAATAATTTTCTACCGTATCGAATATGGGAAAATTCGCATCCGCTAATCTAATATAATCATTCGCCAATCAGCAAATCAGCTAATTTTACTATAGAGATTTTATTCTAGATGGATGCTTTTTTTTTTTTAAATATTGAACTATAAATTCTTGCTTGATTTGCTTGATGATTCAGAATTAAAAATTTTCCCGAAATTTAACGATTTTTAGTGTGTTTTATATATGGAAAATATTTATAACGTATCCTTTTAAAAATTTGTCAGCCAATTCGTTTTGAAATGTTTATCCGATATTTTTAATAATATTTTCGCAATAATCTTTATAAAACATTGTAATTTATGATTTTCTTATAGAAATTGTCCAGCACAAATGAGAGTTTTCCAAGATTTCCACGATTTTTATATGTATATTTTTTAATACATAACATATATCATAAGAAATGGTTTTCTTGAAAATTTGTTCATAAATGGATTTGAAATTTTTACCAGATATATTTGTAATGCATTGCAAAGACTCTTTGCAAAATATTACAATAGGTTTCTCTTGGTTTCATTGCTTCAGAATTGAAAATTTTCCAAGATTTTCACGTTTTCTGTTTTCTTTTTGCGAAAAGTTGTTTAAAAAAATTTACTGAAAAGCTATTTAGAATTCATTAAAGTTTATCTCTGCAACAAAAATTTGAGTTTCCTTGCAAGATTTATATATTTTTTAACCAAATTAAGTCAAGTTAATACTTTTCAAAACATCATTTATATAAAATTATAATTATATTTGTGACAATTTCATTTATAATATTATATTATGAAGTTGCACATACACACACTCCAACACACACAATAAATAATATAATGATAATGAAAGAATGTAAATTAATGTTAAATGAAGTTAATTAAAGTTATTATTTTTATATTATTATTATTATTATTATTATTTATTCTTCATATTCTTTTTCTTCTTTATTTTTCACGTTTCTTTGTTTTGCCGTTTTGGTAAACATTCAGAATTATTTTTTATTGTATGCAATGCGGGGTATTTTTTATAATAATTTTTCTAAAAAAAAAATGCATTTCGTTCAACGTTTTTAAATTATTATTGTTGTTATACGCGATTCAAATTATAAAAAAAGGTTATCAACGGTTGATCAAAGGGCTTCTTGTTTGTATATATATGAAATTATGAATGAATTGAATAACACAAAAAGGGACGTTTTAACTCTGTTTAATTGAAATTAAATAAAAAATTATATTATATATTTATTTTTAAATGAAAATTCTTTTAAGAATGATTTTAAGAAGAAAAAAACGCAAAAACAAAATATAAAATATTTTTTTCATATTTATCAGCAATCCATATTAATATTTTAAAAATCAACAACATAATTTTACCTTGTTAATTTTTTTGTGGTTCATTTTTTTATTGTCCAACGGTCACAGGTGATTTTTAATATGTAGCATTTTTTATGGTTTTAAAGTTATATAACCGCAATATATATATTTGTCGCAATAAAATTATGTATATATTAAATGTAAAATAAATTCCCACACAATCCAAAACAAAACCAAAAATATCAGATCCAATGTCTGTATTAATATATGGTATATACAATATTCCATACAACAAATAATTCCATTAATTATTTGAATAAAATTAAATATCTAAAATTTAAATATATTTACCATCTGTTTTTTGTTTTGTTTTATTTTTATATATATACATTTTTACGTTTATTTTCCATATATTTATTTGTGTGTCTGTATTAAAATTCAATAAAAAATAAAAATATTTTAATGGTAATTTAAATTAAATTTTATGCGTATGTTACAAATAAGGTATATAAAAAAAATTAATAAATAAAAAATAACAAGTTGAATATTAAATAAAAACGTCTTCATCGCATATATTCGTTTTGTCATCGTCGCATCAATTGTCTTGTTATAACAATTTAATTTTTGTTGATATTATTATTAAATATAATATTGTTTGTATATGGAAAAAATTAAATATTTATTATATTAATATTATAGTTAATAATCAAAAATGTATCCATATATAAAAAAAAATTGTTGTTCTTGTATTCATTATATATGCATATATAATATTAAAAAAAACGCGATTTTAATTAAATTATTGTATATTGGTGCTTTTGTTTTTAATTTTATAATGCAGGTGTGCAACAAAATGCATTATGAATATTATGTAATCATTTATATAAATGCATTTTATGAATGAATATTTTTTATTTGTTTGTTTTCTTGATAATCTCGAATGAGTATTTTATTTTTTTACATTTCCATTTATTAATTCATTTATGAATATTATATATATATATTCTGTTTTAAATTGTTTTCCTTTATAATATGCTACTTTTGTAATTGGATTTTTTTTCCAATAATAAAAAATTGTAATAAAACGAGCGAGCATTCATAAAAGCAATAAAAGTTATTTATTAACTTTTAAATTAAAATTTATAATAATGCAAGAAAATTTCTTTATATAGTTAGAGTAAAACAAATTTTAATTTCAGCGTTTTCTAAACATATTAAACAAATTGGTGTTCTGCTTTTTTGATATTATTTTTGAGTTTGAAATGAAATTATTCATTTTTGATGTTCCTCGCATCTTACGAAAAAAAAACACATGATACTAATTTTATTCTGGTTCGGAGAGGACATTCACATTTCATTGAAATTATATATCAAAACACATTTTACTATATATATCAAAAGATCGCAAATCTGAAAAAAGATTCAGGTTTGATAGAAAACAAAAAAAAAACACAACACTTTTTAATTTTCTATTTATTTATATTAGAAAAATAAATAAAAAATCCTTGACCATGCCTTTAGTGTAGAGTTTAGAGTTTAGATTATAAATAATAATAAACCTGATATAATACAAAACTTGTATATTACAAAATATTAACATTTCTGATTTTTATTAGATTTTTTTTTCAAGATGATGATTGAATCTCTCTATTATAAATCATCATCATTTAAAGATTTTATTTTTTTAATAATAAAATTGTATTTATTCAAATATAATAATCATAATAATAATAATAATAACTTGATATGCAAGAATTGTATATTATGAAATGAATATATACACTTTATAACATTGAGTTATTGCGTATAGGTAGGATATTTGATTGAAAAACAATACAGAATGAAAAAAAAAATAATAATAAGATTAAAATTAATGTCGATTACGTGTTAAATATAAAATTAATCAAAAATATATTGAACAAAAAAGAAAGAAAAAACCGGAGATTTGTAATATAATAATTACATTATTATTATTATTATTGTATTACATATAACCAATTATCAAACGCACATTCATTCATTCATTCATTCATAACTTTCAATATCAATTTATTTTTTTATATTCAAACTTCTAGTACAGAGCTACTGTCTTTTGATTATTTTTCACGTATGTTATTACTATATCCATTAGTAATAATAGTTTCCCTTCTATATTGACTCTGCTGTGTGATGAGTATTGTTAAACAAAATTTATTATATAAAAAAATACTGTTTTTGATTTGTTATTGTTATTAAAATTAGAACATTTAATCATTACAAAAAAATATATAATAACTAATTAATTTTTGTTTTTTTGTTCTATTTTATCGCAGATCAAATAATCAGTTTATTATCATCAGATAATTTTATAATGTTATGATTGGTGTAAAATCGTTATCAGAATGTGGTGGAGATGGTGTTACTGGTATTCAACGACATTCAGTGAAAATAATACAAGAACAGCCGATTGCTGGTGGTGTTCCTTCAACGCTAATAATGCCAATAAATGCACAAAATGTAATAATGGCATCGTCGTCAAAAACAACATCGAAACATAACGTTGTAATAATGCAAGAAACAATATCAAAATCAACAAATTCAAAACAATCATCCTCAACCTCTGCCTCATCGTCGTATGCCGGGGGGACAAGTAACCACCACCATCATCACCATCATCGTCATCATCCACAACAACAACAACATCCTTCATTAACTACCACTGGTGGTCAATCGTCACCATCGTTGTCATCGGCCGCTGCCGCATCCCCAACATCCAACAATGGACGTCAACCACAATTGGGAAATACAGCACGTGAACGTACAGCCCAAGCTGTTGAATACTATAATAGTAATGTATTACGTGCAAGAGTTGGTGCTGGTTTAGCGGCCGCCCGTAGTTCAGTAAATGAACGTCATTTATTAAATGGACGACATAATAATATTATGACAACAAGTGCTGGTGCAACAACAAATGGAAATTCCCGATTTTATTCACAAATTTCGGATAATTTATATCGTAGCAATTCAAGTTTAGAATTATTACAAGATTATAATGGTGGTAATAATCATAATCATAATAATGGAACTCATCATGAATCATTAAATCATACACAATTGATAACGAATGGGTTAAAAAGAGAATATGGTAGTCATGGAAGTATTGATGTTTTATTATCGGGTGGTGGTGGTGGTGGTGGTCCATCATCAATGAAATCATCATCATCATCATCAAATGAACGAACCCCAACAACTGGTGAAAGTTTTTTTGCAATGTTACAAGATTATCGACCAGCTGTTTTGGGTGTTATCGGAACCGATCAACGATCACCGGGACCATCTGAATATTTACAAGGAAAAATTGATCAATCACAATATAATAATAATAATAGTAGTAATAATAATAATAATAATAATATAAATAATAATATTAATACAAATAATAATAATAATAATAGTAATAACAATACGAATAGCAGTAATAATAACAGTAGTAATAGTAATAATAATAGTAGTTTAAATCACCAAAGTTATAATACAAATAATGAAACAAATAATGAGGATATCGTTGATCGTGGTAGTCCCAAATTACGTTCAAAATTACATCGTTTATGGGGTGGTGGACGGGGTGGTCCACAACCACAACAACAATCAACAAATCCGGTGGTCTCGGCAAATGATGAATGTAGTTATATAACAACATTATCGGCTGACATTGAAGAACGTCAACGTCGTCGTGCATTTGCCCATTATGATTGTCAATCGTTAACGGCCAATTTAGGATATGCTGCAAAATTACGTGGTTTATTATTGGCCCGACGTCGTAATACAACAACTGGTGCATCGGCTGCATCAATGTTTTCAATGGGAAATGTTCAACAACAACAACAACCAGCAATGGGACAATCGGATTCAACGAATGGTGGTGGTGGTGGTGGTGGTGATGTTAGTTTGGGCAACGGAACAATTGAAAATAATAATCTAGAAGATTATGGTGATGGACAAACAAATGATTTACTAGAGAATTGTCCATTTTTCCGCAATGAAATCGGTGGCGAAGAGGAACGTGAAGTTAGTTTAACTCGTTTCCAAAATAGTTTAAATCAAAAAAATGCTATTCATCGACCGGCATTAGCCTATGGTGTTTCAATATTAGAATGCCCGGTCGGTGAATCACTGTGGAAACAAACCACGTGCCCATTTCAAAAGGGACAACGACCCATTGAAACGGTTGATACGGGTGCTCGGTATTACCGACAATATTTTTTGGGTCAAGAACATCAAAATTGGTTTGGTATGGACGAACAATTGGGTCCGATTGCAATTTCAATAAAACGTGAAAAATTACCATGTCCAATAATTGGTGATGGTAATAATAACCATAATAATAACAATAGCAATAGTAGTAGTAGTAATAATAGTAATAATAATAATAATTCAAATGGTTCATCATCAATGAATCCATTAACAACATCCGCATCATCATCGGCTGTCATATCCAATGGTAATACAACGTCCAATGGATCAACAGCATCAACCAAAGATTTATATCAATTTCGTATGATTGTAAGAACGTCAGAGCTGTTGACGTTACGCGGTTCAGTTATCGAAGATTCAATACCAAATCAAAAGGGTTCAGCAAAATCAATAAATACCAAAGAAGTATTAGAGTATGTGGCACCAGAAGTACAAATTCAAACGTTACGTTTAGGCATGAATACATCGCAATGTGAACAACAACTGTTGAAATTAGACGAACAAGGACTAACAAATAAATATAAAGTTGGTATACTGTATTGTCGGGCGGGGCAAGGTACCGAAGAGGATATGTACAATAATGAAGATGCCGGTCCAGCATTTATTGAATTTCTCGAAACAATTGGCAAACGAATTCGTTTACGTGGATTCGAACAGTATAAAGCGGGATTAGATAATAAAACGGATTCAACGGGTACTCATTCATTGTATTCCACGTATCAGGATTGTGAAATAATGTTTCACGTATCGACAATGTTACCGTTTACCGTTAACAATCGACAACAACTATTGCGTAAACGTCACATTGGCAATGACATTGTAACGGTTGTATTTCAGGAGCCCGGTTCATTACCATTTACGCCAAAGAGTATTCGTAGTCAATTTCAGCATGTATTCATAATTGTACGAGTCATACAACCGTGTACCGATCATACACATTATCAAATTGGTGTTTCGCGATCGAAAGAGGTGCCGGTATTTGGACCGCCGATACGTAAAGGTGCTACCTATCCAAAGGGTAAACATTTTGCTGAATTTCTATTGGCCAAGGTGATAAATGCTGAGAATGCAGCACATCGTAGCGAGAAATTTGCTACGATGGCAACGCGTACACGCCAAGAGTATCTAAAAGATTTGGCAACAAATTATTGTACAACGACGGTCGTCGATACCGGACCGAAATTCTCAATATTTCCCAGTAAAAAGAAAGAACGATCAAAACCACGATTTAATGGTGACATTATACAACGCGGTGCATTTTGTTGGCAAGTTGTTTTGCATGATACGGGGCAAGTGACGAGTGTCGATTGTTTTTTGGGTATATCGGCTGAAACATTTATATTGATTGAAGAATGTTCAAGACAAATTGTATTCGTAACACCGTGCAAATCGATATTGGGTTGGTCAACCAGCGGTTATTGTATACGTATTTATCATCATCAAAGTGAATGCATTACGTTAACGATGCGTGAATCATTGGAGCGTGACGAACAACTGGAGGTAATCGAACGTTTACGTGCTGTTACCAATGGTTGTGGTGCTATTGAATTGAATTTACGACGTAATCCAATGGGACAACTTGGTTTCCATGTCCAACCGGATGGTGTTGTTACGCAGGTTGAACAATCGGGACAGGCATGGTCGGCTGGATTACGTCAAGGTTATCGTTTAGTGGAAATTTGTAAGGTAGCCGTTGCCACATTGTCACATGACGAAATGGTGGATCTATTGAAAACATCCACACAAGTTACGGTTACCATAATTGAATCATTTTCCGATCATTCACCGCGTCGTGGATGTTTTTTACAAAATTGTAAATTTAATATCATCAATTATGAAGGTGATTATGAAAATTTAGATGATCATAAATTAATGAATTTGAATTCGAATGCAAGTGGTGCATCAGCGTCCGCATCTACTCCGTCATCATCCACATCGGCGTTATCATCGGTTATCGGAACAACCGTATCAGGTGCAAGTAGTTCAACTACCGCCGCTATAACTAACTCACCGGCAAAACTATCTAAATCGGCGGTAGCCAGCGGTCAATTGAAATCACATGGTAATCATCGAAGACGTTACGAACGTAATCTATCACCGCCACGATCAAGTAATAGTTCCGGGTATGGTACGGGCAGTAGCAGTCGTTCATTTAGTATACCAAATGAACAACATTTACGTTATCAACATAATTTACAAACAAATTTAACGGTAAACGATCATATGGGTACATTAACAAGTTCATCAAGTGGTCATTCGTCAAATGATGATTTTCTACCATATGACATTGTCGAGGTAAGTGATGAACAAGAAAATGATCAACAACAACAACAACAACCACTTCATGATCTACAACATAATCAATCAAAGCAACAATATCATCAGCATAATCAACATCATCATCATCACAATCACAACCATAATCATAATCATCAACAATTACAGCTACAACATCAAAAATTAACTCATACAAGTTCATTACCATTAACAAATGGAACACGTCCATTATCAATTCATGAACCAAATGAGAAATATTCACATCATCAACATGGATTAATAACATCGACAGCGGCCGCAACCACTTCAGCTGCTCTAAATTTTAATACACCAATGCAACAACAACAACAACAACCACAACATCATCAAACAAATGTTATTGCAATGAATAAAGCCGTAGCTGTTAATGAATTACGTCCATCACCCCGTACAGCAAATATTGAATGTTTGAATGTAACTAAAACACCGAAAATCCAATCAGATTATGTTGGTATCGATGTATTAAATGTAAAAAATTTACATATATCATCGAATGATTCGACATCGTCGTCGTCGGGTGGTGGTGGTGGTATTTATCAAACAATTGCCGAAACTAATGCCATTTTAAATGAACCCATTTATAATGCATCAATTAAAAGTATGTCAACGACTGACGATGAATGTGGTAGTGTTAATGAATTTGGACAATTGCGACGATCGGCAACAACCAGCAGTGTACATAGTCGAAGTAAAACAGGTATATATATATTAAAATTTGATTTGATCCATAATTATAAATTAATTGTTTTTATGGTTTTTCTTTTTTAGCAAATGGAGGAGCTCTATCATCGAGCAGCGCCTCATCAAGTCGAAATAATAGCCCACGTACAATAAATGAAGTAAAATTACGTGCTGGCGTTACAAATCGATCAACATCATCCCAACAACAACAAATGCAAAATCAACAACAACAACAACATCATCTTAATCATCATCACCATCATCATAATCATAATCATAATCATCATGGTCATCATCAACAATCATCATCTCATTTACAACGAAATAGTGTTAATTATACAAGTAGTACATTACAGGAAGATCTTATGAAATTAATAAATCCCGATTATAATGTGTCATGTGATGATAATTTTCATGGTGGTGCATTACATCCAAATAAACCACAAAAACATTCACCGAATTCCCATAGTTTAGGTAACATATCGAATTTAACCAGTTTAAAGGCAACATCGATAACGAATGGAGGAAATGCAAATGGAACCGATAATCTATTATTGGGCGATGATCTATTATTAATGCGAAAAAAATCACGTTCACGTGAAGCTATTAATTTAGGTTCAAATAGTAGTTTACTGATGTCACCACCATCATCATTAAATGGTAATTTAAAATTTCGTGATGATTTAAAAACAGCAGCATCCACAGCAGCATTGATGGAAATACCCACCGCAATGAAATCAATCAGTACCACCACCAAACAACAACAAGAATCTGATATAATATTTACAACAGCACGTCCAGCCACAATAATATCAATAAATGGTAATAAAAAATCATCAGGTGGTGAAATTGATAAAAATGTATTACATATAAAAGAAGAAGATGGTATAAAAAATGCAGCCGCCACACAATTAAAATCAATAACTAATACATCATTAAATTTATCAAATTCTACGGTATCAACAGCATCATCTTCATCGTCGTCTTCATCATCATCATCATCATCTTCATCTTCATCGGCTACCTCATCACCACGTAAAAGTGTATCCATAACAAATGGAATAAATAATTCTTCAAATATTTTGAATAATCAACGTAAATTATTAATTGATAGTAATTTAATACAACAACCATTACCATTATTGCCCGATTCAAAGGATGTCGATTGGACAAGTCTTGTTGATCATGCAATTCAACAAGTTAATGAAGGACTAAAAAATTCTACAAATAAAACGTCAACATCCACTCAACCACAACAACAACAACAACAACAACAATCTTCAACAACAAGTGTTAAAATGTTAACAAAAGAGGAGTTTTTAAATGAATTACAACATCAACAACAATTAGATACTAATCCAAATAATCATTCAATATCACCATCATCTTCAACATCAACAACATCTTCTTCTTCTTCTACATCGGTTTTATCATCCACTTCATCAACATCTAACAATAATAATAATATTAATAATAATAATCAATCAACGACATCGTATCAGGTAACAACAAGTACAAGTTTACCGGAATTACAAAATCAAGTGACCCAATTAGAAGATCGAATAACACGTGAAACAAGACGACGAAAATCATTAGAACATGCCGTACGACGTTTAACCGAAGAAAATCGTCGATTACAAGATGAAAGTCAAGCGGCCGTACAACAATTAAAACGTTTTACTGAATGGTTTTTTCAAACAATTGATAGACAATCATAATTTCATTTGTTAATTTTTATTTAATCGAACGACATATTATCATATTTAAAAACAAAAATATCTATTAATTTATATTTTGGTGAAATAAAAAACATAAAAATAAATATTAGTTTATAAGTTTTTCATTTATGTATAATTTAATTATTTATTATTATTATTATAATTAATATTAATTATTATTATTATTATTATAATTTATCTTAATTTATGTTATAATTATAATTTGATTTCCCGATATCAATTTCAAAAAAAAAAAAAAAAGCGATGAAAAAAGAACATTTTATTCAAAAACAAAAAATGTTATTAATTAATAATTCTTTCTGAAATTATTTTTTAATTTTTAAATATATAAAATAATACCGATTTAGTATTAAAAAAACAAAAATATATAAAACACAAATAATCAAAATATGTAGAGCTGAAATCAAATAAAAAAAAGAATAATTTAAAGTAAAAAAAAAAGTAAAAATTTAAAAACACTCATTAATTTATTTAATTAATTATATTGTTTTATTTATATAAAATTCAAATCAAATTAATTCTATTACAAAAAATTATGTTAATTTTAATATCTTATGAAATTTACAAAGTAAAATCAAAAATTTATTATTAAGGATGATGAAAAGAAAAATAAAAATGTGACAAGAAATATTAATTGATGTTAAATTTAACAAAATAAAAAAAAAAATGTACAAAAATACTAAAATTTATTTATAGAAAATGAACAAAAAATTATATTTAATTTGATTAACAAAACCAAACTTATAATATATCTATTAGAAGCAGGACTTTCATAATATAAATCCTTTTTTTTTTTTTAATTATATATCATCGATTTATTGATCTTTCACCGCAAAAACTATGGAAATTCTCTAATAATAAACGTACAGCATAATTTAAATTTCAATCAATCAGACTGAACGTCTTCGTCTGCTAGCTGCAATCTTTCAAATTTTGTCAATTTTTATTAAATCAAAGAAGAAAAAAACAAACAATTATCTAATTAATTAAAAAAAATAATCATATATATTAATTTTAGATGTTAAATTTTCTTAGAAGATCTTTATATAGACTTAACTATAATTAATTAATTAATTTAAATGATTAAAAGAAAAAAAGCAAAAGCAAAACGACCAATTACAACCAAATACAGAAATAAATTTAATTAATTATTATTATTATTATAAAATATATTATTTTAATTATTTTTTTTTATTATAAATAAGTTATAGTTATAATTTTTAAATTCCTGTAAATATATTTCATTTTATTTTTTATTTTTTTTTTGTATCTCTTTATTTTTTTTATATTAATAACAAAATTATTATACAATTTATTTATAACGAAAAAAAAAACAATTGGATATGATTAGGAAAAAAAATATATATTTACAAAAATAAACGGCCTTAAAGAAATAATCAAAATTGAAAAAAAAAAATATAAAAATCAAAATTTTAACATTCCAGTGCCTTTATTTTATTTTTTTTTTCGTTGTTGATTTGAAAAATAAATTTATTTGATAATAATAATAATTAAATTAAAATTGATGAGCTAAAATAATGATTATAAATGAAAATATTAATTTATTAATTTTTTTTTTTGATAGAATAAGACACAATTTTTTTATTAATATTTTTTTCTTTAATTTGTATATAATTTATTTTTTAATTATTATAGATTATAAAAACCTCTTTTAATTTGTTTTTTTTTTTTCTTTGTTGTTTTTATTGTTTCAAAATTTACAATAATTATACAAAATAATTAATAAATAAATATATATATAATTATAAATAAAAAATAAATATATTGTTTTTATTATTTAAAATAACAAAAACTCCCGTAATCCTTTTTTTTATTTTTAACAATTTTCCTAAATAATCTTTTAATCATCGGGAAAATTCTTCAGAGTTTTTGTTATCTCTATAAACCTTCTGGCAGAACTGAACGGAAAAACTGGATAATTGTCTGAAAAATTAAAAAAAAATTATTCATAAGAAATTTTTAATTTATTTAAAAAAAATTTCCAAATCTCAAAATATTCCATAAATATACCTAAAATCCCTAAAATTCCATAAAACACTCTACCTAATATGATAAAATCCAAAATTATTTGAAAAAAAAAAAATAATCTGAAAAAATCACCAAAAAAAACGATGATTTTCAACAATTTCTATTAGGATTGCAGAAATGATTTAACCTAAAAATGTTTAAAATTTATTTATAATATTTTCATACAAAAAAAAAACAAAATCACATACAAATGTATTTTTGTATATAAAAAAAATTATTTATAAAATTTTACAAATAAACTTGTTTTCGATTATGTGATCCTAATCGAAATATTCTCAAAACGAGTGAAAACGGCTGAAAAAATACATTAAACAACTCGGCATTTGTTCTAAAATACATACCAATTGGGCAACTTGTAATAGGATCACATAAATTGAAAACCCATCAAAAGTAAAATTTTATTTTGAATATATGAAGGTTTTATTTTGGTTTATCATAAAACATCACCAATAATTGTCTAGTTTCGTATTCGATACATTTCGCCAGGTTTTGAAATAAAAATTGAAAAAAAACCTTAAAGCGTAATAAATGTTCATTGAAGGTTTTTATTTTAAAATAAAATGACATTTATGAAGATTTTTCCATGGAATAATATAAAAATTTATTAAAATAAAATTTTTAATTTTTGATGAATTCCATTTATGTGTGCTTGGTATTTTTATTTTAAAATGGTATGAAAAAATGGGAAAAATAACCAAAATTTTTTCGTAATTTGATAAAATTATTTTAAATTCATTATTTTGGTATTTCAAATTGATTAAGTCAGAATTTAATTTTTAAAGAATTTATTTAATTTTTTGGTCTAAGGATATAAAAAAAAAAACAAAAAATTGATTTATTTATAATTTTTTTTTTTTTATTTATTTTATTTCTTTTCTTTTTTTTCATGTTTTTTTTTATAATTATTTTAATAATATTTATTATAATTTTTTTTCTTTTTTTTTTTATTTATTTATTGTTTTTATTTTCTTGCATATAATTTATTTATATATATATATATTTTTTTGTTTATTTTATAACTTTACATGTTTTTTTGCCTTTACATATTAATGTTAATATTTTTTTTGTTTTAATTATTAATAGTAATAATAAACAAAATAATAATGATAATAATAATAATAATTAATATTATAATAATAATAATAATTTTAAACATAATATTTCTTTTTTTTTGTATTTTAAATTATTTACACAACTTAATAAATGGCAATGTTTTTTTTTAATTATTTATTTGATTGGGTTTTTTTTTATTAATAAATTTTTTCGGTCTGTCGGATTCCATTTTAATTTTATAATTTTGTTAATAATTTTTAATACATATAAATAAACTATTCCAAATACCATTTTTAAAAACTAAAAATTATTATTATTATTATTTTTTATTTATAAATTATTTTATTTAAATAATATATAATTTTGTTAAATTTTTGTTTTTTTTACATTTATCATTATACATTTTCTCTATATTTGTTTTTTTATTATTATTATTATTTAATTTAAATATAATTTATATAAAATTAATTTAATTAATTTTATACAACGATATGATGATTATTAACGCTTATTTTTTGTTTAGTTTTTTAATTTTTTACTATAATTTTTATATATGATTTAATATGATTTTTTTTGTATTATTACAAAATTATAATTATTATTTTGATGATGATTGATTCTTTTATATTTTGGTATATATTTTTTTTTGTTGTTTAAGAAAAATAATGATTTTTCTTTATTTTTTTTTTTTAATTTAATAATTAACTATATAATTTATTTATTATTATTTTTAATTTATTTAGATCTGGTATGTGTGTTTTTTTTGTTTAGTTATTATTTAATTTGTCATAGGCATTAACTAGCATTTTTTATTTTGTTAAATTTATTGAATGGAAGATATTTTTTTTTTATATTTACAGACACTAATTATATTATTATTTTGTTTTTTTTTTGGTATCCTTTTGTAAAATAAATAATAATTATAATTATAATAATAATAATAATAATAAAAATTCTATTTAAAATAAAAAAAAAACAAAAAAAAAATGTGTGTTAATGAAAAAAAAAATAAATAAAATAAAATATTGTATAAAAAAAAAATATGATTTAAAAAACAAAAACTGAATAAAAATAAATGAATTTTTCTGTGACTAGAGGAGCGCGCATAATGAAGCAAATTAATTATTTATATTTATATATTTTTTTTAATTATATGTTATTAATTAGTTTTTAATTTGTAAATTATTTGTAAAAAATAATAAATTGTTGTTATTCGTTTCATTTGTTTAGAATATATTTAAAAAAAAAAAAATGTTTCTTTAAAATAAGTATATTTTATGGAATAGGAACAAAAAATAAAAGAATTAATTGATTTTGTGAACTTTCATTGCGGTATTGAAATTTGTTCATTGTTCGAAGGCATATTTTATCAAAAAAAAAAATAAATAATTAATTTTGGATTTAATTTTGTTTGTTTTTTTTTTTCGATAAGAAAATTAATAATAATCTAATATTAATTTAAAATTAATTTGATATTGATTGGGTTATTTTTAATATACGATAATTAAAGGATTTTTAATCCAATGATACGCACACAAAATAAGTATCTTGTTTAAAAAAAAAAACTGTTTTAGCTCTTATTTTATTTTATCATAATTTTTTGGGTTTGATTTGATTTGTAAATACTATTGAAAAAAAAAAACCATTTCTAATTATAAATAAATAAAATAAATGTTTAAATTAAAATTACATTTTAAAAATATGAATAATAATAAATAATAAATAAATAAGTAGTAAAAAAAAAAAGTATTGTTTTTTTACAAAGTTTTCTGTATTTAAATAGAATATTAGCAATTTATTAATTTAGTTTTTTTTTTTTAATTTTGTTTGATTTATTATAGCTTTTTACTTTATAGTTTTTAATAAAATTTGTATATAGCAATTTATATTTTATTAATTTACACAATGAATCTGAAGAGAATGTAACTACTAAATATTTTTTGTTTATTTTTAAAAGCGTATTTTTCAAATTTATTTATTATTTTTAGTATTTATTCATTTCATTTTTTTGTATTTTTTCATTTAATTTTTTTCAATATACGTTTTGTTTTGTTTTTTTTTATTATTAAATTTTTTATTATGTTTCTTGATAAAAATAAAAATTGTTTAAGTAGAAAACGACATAATAAAAAGAAAAACATAAAATTTTTATGTAAATCAAAACAATTTAAAGTGAATTTAAAAATAATAATAATAATAATAATAATAAATATTATATTTTATTGTCTCATTTCCATTGTTTTTAATCCATTTTCATGTTTTTTTTTTAATGATTAAAATTAAAAATAGTAATAATAATAAAATAAAAATATTCATAATAATAATAATAAAAATTATAATAATAATAATAATATTAATTTTAAATAGTAATATGAAAATGTAAAATATGTAATTAAATAATTTGGTGATTGATTGATTTGTTGTTCTTGTTGTTGTTGTTGTTATTGTTGTTACATTTATAAAATTAAATTAATTATAAAAAATTTTTTAATGTATTTACATTTGTTTCTAAAAACATTTTTTATTGTTATAATAAATAATAACTTATTTATTTTTCCATTTTTTGTATACAAATTAATTAAAATACAGAAAAAAATAGTGATTTTTATTTATAATTCATTTTTTTTTATTCTTCTCTCTTTGTTATTATTTATTTGGTCTGTTTTAATTTTATTAATGCGTTTTTTGTTTTAATTAGTTTTTTGTGTGTAATACTGATTTAATTTAATTTAAAAATTTATAATGATTTAAAAAGATAAAATCAAAAATATTGTTGTAATAACCAAATCAAAAAGTTCTTCTAATAAGAGGTATTTTTGGTAACAAATGAACGAACGAATGAATGAATTATTATATGAAAAAAAATCCCTTATTGTCCATTATTATAATAAAAAAAAAATACACAAAATGGACTGAATATTTTTTAATTAAATATTATGATGATTGAAAACACATCTCACGACATCTCACCATGCACATACAAAAAATAACATTCAAAAATTCATTTTTTATTTAGTTCATTGATTGAACTTAACACAAAAACAATAAAATTTCAATGTCAAACAATCAAAAAAATAAATGTAAAAAATAATTACACAAAAAAAAAAACAATTAAACAATGACAAAATTAATAGTTATTCTTAAATATTTTTCACATATATCAAATTCATATTTGTTTTTTTCTTTTTAATTATTATACAATGATTTTTGTTATTATTATTATGATTATTTTAAAAAAAAAACAAAACTATACACATTATTAAGTAATACATTAAATATAATTTTTTTAATTATACGACAATTGATTATTGATTTAATCAAACAACTTTTTTTTTTATTTTGTTAACAAAACAACAGAAAAAAAAATGTTTTAATTTGTTTTTTTTTTATTTTTTGTTATTTTCTTATCTAATATCAAACACAACAAAATATATATATTTATAAATGTTTAATATAAATATAAAATGGTTTATTTATTTATTTATTATAGATTTAAATCTTATATCTTACATTTTTTTTATTAGTATGTATATTTTTTTGTTTATTTTGCTCATAAACATTAAATTTTGTTTAAATTTTGTAAATAACAACTCGTATGCGTACGATATAACATACAAAACGTGAAAATACTTAGGAATTAATTATAATTTTTAGTTCTATCTTTTTGTTTACATAAATACAAGAAGTATATTGACAATAAAAAAAAATGAGGAGCTGCTACTCATTTGTTCAGAAGAACTGCCGGCTGCCGTAAATCACATAACAATTATATAATCAATTAAATTTAATATATGAAGTGTTGGAAAACTTTAAAATTTGTAAGGGAAATTTGAATTTTCTGACATGAATTCATTGATTTATTGATTTATTACAATTCAAATTTAAATGAGGGGGGAAGAATTAAAATAGAAAGAAAAAAACCAATGCAATGCAGCTGCAAAAGTGCATTAAAAATTACCCCCATTTTTTCCTTCTATAAAAATTTATGAAGAATTTACTCTATTTATTATTTTATTTTTTTAATAAATTGTCTATGTTATTTTTTTTTGGTTTGTTAAAAACATTCATTGGTTTTTAATTAATAAATTATACTTTTTTTTTATTTTCATTTAACCTTTTCTTTTTTTTTCTTTTTTTTGTATCTTAATTAGCAATTATATATTAATTTTTTATTTTTCTTCTCATTTTCAAATATTTTCTTAATTAATCTTTTTAATAAATTATTTACCTGTATTCAAAAAAATGTATAAATTAATGATTTTTTTTTTGCTTAAAATTAAATTTAATAAATGATTTTTCTTTTTAATAATAATAGTTCTGTAATAAATGATGATGATGATGATGATGATGTGGTTTTTTTTTTACATCAAAAAATTATATACATATTAATCATAATATTTTTTAATACTAAATGTATTTTACTTTTTTTTTTTAGCATTTATATTTTTTATTCATTTTTATTTTCTTTCATTATTATTTTTATAAAATATTGTTTATTATTATTAATATTTAGTCTTTGTATAGGTTTTTTTTTTAATGTATGTTTGTTTTGTTGACAATTTTTTTTTTTATATTTATCATTAAATTATATTTAGAAAATAAAAAAAAGAAAAACACTGAACACTGTACATAATAAATTTAATTGTTTTTGTTTTTATGGGGGGGGGGGGGGGGGTGTGTGTGGATGATGATGGTTGGTGATTATTTTTAGGAAAATTAATTTTAAAATGAACACAAATCTGTTTATTGTATTTTGTTTATCATGTTTTTTTTTTCACTTTTGTTTTCAAATAATATACAAAGATGAATGATTCTTAAATTATTGTGCAACACAAAAAAAAAAAAATAAATCGTATATCTTTTTTTCCATTTTTCAAAACATTGCCTCGATGTATTTTTCTATTCATTCATTCATGCCATTTTACATTATTATTTGCAGTTCAAATACGTATATATTTTAATTACAAAATAATAAGGCATCATCACAAATTACAAAAAACATTTATACAAATAAACAATAAAATAGACATCTATATAGCGGTTTATTATTATTATTATTATTAATTATTCATCACTAAGGGCACCGAGGCTGGCGTTTGATCAGGATTTACTTAATTGTTCATTTTCGGGTCGACGATCAGTTGCCATTTGTAATAGATTTGTAAATTCTATTTCTAAATTTTGACGTGCCTGACGTGAAAATAAATAATTTGTATACAAATTATTAATCAAAAAATTGATAAGAAAAAAAAAAATTAAAATATTTTTACTTGTGTATTTTGTGTAGGAATTTGTAATGCTAATGCCATTGCATTTGCATCAAAACTTTCGTCTAATGCTAGTAAACCGCCATGAACACCAGATTCTAATAAATTATTACAATATTCCTGCGAAAAAAAAAATTATTTGTCAATCCACATTTTTAAGTTATAATAGTTTTTTATCCGTATACCTTTAATCCAATGCTTGATATCCATCGTATAATACGATCATTACTCCATACAAGCACATCGGCAATTGTATTATCACAAGCTTTGCGTCGTTCCTCCAACGATGTCCTATCATAATTTATACGTTTTAAACATGATATTGCATATTGTAAACTGGTACGATGAAAACTATCGACCATTTTCAATTGGCCACGTAAATCTTTTTTGGTTAAATGATCTAACATTCGGGCATCGACCAGACATTCCATAAATGTTGTTCGATATTGTGGTAAGCCTAAACTTGGTAACCAATAATTACCAATCCATTCATGATTCATATCACCTGAAACAAAAAAAATAAAAAAATACAATCATTATTTATTGAATTAAAATTTAACTTGAGCTATTGGAAAATATTGAACATTGAATTGAGCTTACCAAAAGCAAGAGTTGTGCGAGTAGTTTGTGGGGCTGATGGTGATGTAAGTGAAACCATTTCTTGAATGGCCAATCGTAATTTCAATCGATGTAATGGATTACTAATACCAATTTCACGTTGAATTTCCGTATCACTTAATGCACTCATAATCGCTCCGGATTTAACATTGGCTCGACATGCCGCCACATACCATGCGGGCATACCAACCCATAATTCTAACCATGCAACAATTGTCGGTCCATTCCATAATGCAAACGGTGTACCGGCTTTCATTGCTTCACCCAATAAATCATGACGATAATCATGTTCTTTTTTCTTTTGTCTTCCATAATCAACTCCTGATGACATTTTACTAGTATTTCCTGCACCACCCGGACCACCGGCACCGCCACCACGTCCATCACCACGACCGCCACTACCCGATGTACTACCTAAACCACTGGCTCCACTAATATTTGAACCACCGCCAACACCCGTCATACTAACACAATCATAATTTGAATCCATATCACTGAATGCAACCGATAAACCACTCATTGACATCATACTCGTTGAACCGTCTGGCATTGCATCCTTTACACCTTTTACCTATTTAAAATCAATTAAATTTTTGTTTTAATCAATCATAAATTTAATAAAAAAAAATATTAAACGAATTGCAATAAGTTAAAAACTTACCTTTTCTTTTTTACTGAAAAATCGACCTAAACTTGATTTAATTCCTTTTTTCTTTTGAGCCGCCGATACAGCATCACGATTACTAGACGTTGGTGTTTGTAACATACCTATTGAACCCATTGTTCCCATTGTACTGTAATGTCTTAATGATTCTTGACTGCCATGACGTGAACTTAACGGTGATTGTCCATAATTATTTGAACCGCCGCCAACTCTGTATCATTTTGTAATGTAATTTTTGTTGGTTGTGTTGGTCGGTTGATAGATGATCAGCATCAAATGTTATGAATAATAATAATTATACATTTTAAATATGTGATGATTTTTTTTTTTTTTAAAACGCATACAATGAAACGAGCGCGTAATTTATAGCCATGAAATAAAAAAAAAAATATAACAAAATTAAATAATGAAAAATTCTAATATTAATTCTTCTTTCTAATAAATTTAGAAGAAAATGTTTTTCTATTATATTTATATAAGCTATTCTAAAAAAATTAAAGCTATTATAATACATTTTGTGTTTGAATGATTTGATAGAAATTTATAATTTACTCATGTATTTTTATATGAGCATTTCGGTCGGTCGTGAGTCGTAAAGAGTATAGAAATATCTAATTAAACAGACTTCGTGCCACAAAAAGAATTTATAATGAAATGCAAATCCTTGGAATTGTAAAGAGAAGATAATAACCTAATTGGAAAAATAATCAAAAAAGTAATAGTTAAAGAGGAAGGCAAAAAGAATGAACATATCACAATCAAAAATACGATAACGATTGAGGACTGTGGTGTAATAAACCAAATCGGCGATCGGTTAATGCAAATGGTGAATCATTTGTAAAATACATTGATGCATCAACATTAATTAATGGTAAATTTGAAATAATTTTCGGTGCCATCATTGTATTTTTATCATTATTTTGATTAGAAATGGATAATTCATTTGTGTGTGATAATAATGGGCGATATGGATATTGTGGTAAGGCCAATGATGGTGATGATGAAGATGATGTGGCTAATGTACTATTACTACTGTACGTTAATGGTCGATATTTATCAAATGCATAAAATTCAATAGATGTTGATGATGCTTTATTATTATTATTAGTAATAGTAGTAGGAGCAGATGAGGATGTTGTGGATAATGGTGCCATTGGTGATGGTATTTCATCAATAATAAAAGCTGAATCGGAACAATATTCCGGAATTTCATTGGAATATATGGAAGGTAAAATGTATTTTCGTTGATTTGGTTGTGTAGAAACCAAAGAAGAAGAAGAAGAAGAAGAAGAACATTGTTGTAAATTACGTAATGGCTTTGTTATTTTAAGTAGTTTTTTGGTTTGTTCATAAAATGATATTGGTGGTTGTCGCGACGAACGACGTTGATCCATTAACATTACGACGTTGTTTGTTTCATTTTGGATATCATCAAGTGTAGCCGTATTTTTATAATATGCATTTATACTTTTAAGAATTGACATTAATTCGATATTATTATTAACATCATCATCGGTTTCATGATATACATCATCCGATTCTACTAGAAATTTATTGCGATTTTCTTTATATTCCATTGTATTGAACGCAGCGACAAATCGCGTCGATGGCGATTGCAATGATGATGTTGAATGAACACTATTTTTTTTAGTATTATTTTGTTCCACTAAATTTTTTCTACCCGTATTTTTATCACTAATTAAATGTTGATCAATTTTTTTTCTTATATTTTTTAATAGACGATAATTTAATAATAAATTTCGTTTATGTAATAGTAATTTATTATAGTCTAACCTATTATTATGATAATAATTTGTTGTGTTGAATAATCTTAAATTATTTTGACCATGATTATTTATTAAATTATTATTATTGTTATTGTTATTATTATTATTATGCATTAAATTATTATTGTTAGCCATTACTGATGATGACGACGATGTTACATTTGATGGCGGCAATCCCATTGACCGTCTGGTTTTTTTTTTAAATATTTTTTTATTTAGGCAGCATAATAGTGTAATAATAATGATTTTATTATTTATTAATTAATTATTAAAATGTGTTATTTTTTAATGAAATACAATCAAATGAATGAAATAAATTTGAATAACATCAATTATTTATTCAACGAAATTAAAATTAAAATGGAATTATTAAAAAAAATTTAATTACCGTCTTAATTCCTCTTGACTGTGTGCTAACGCCTGTGCAACTCTTTCCAATCGTAATGATCTTGCTGTCAGAGGTGATGCTGCACCACCAGAACTTGAATCACCTGGATTTAAACCTCCCATATTCATACCACCGGGTCCCATTGTCATCGTATGCAATTCATCTCGTGATACATCACTTGATAATGCCGGTAAATTTAACTATTGTATTGTATTGTTTTTTTTGCAATTTTTTGTTATAGAGAATAAAAAAAAAGAATTTTCATTATTTGGGTTATAGAAAAATAGCAAATTATAGATAAAATTAATTACAGAAAATTTGCACAATTATTTTATTTTTTCATTTTTAATAAAAAATATTTTAATAAGCTGAAAACAAATTGTGTAAAAACAATTTATATAAAAAAAAGTCTTATTTATAAATAAAATAAAAGAACGCAAGGCAAGAAGCCAAAAGTCACGCAAAATGATGATTTTGATGAAATGAAAAGTTTAAGAAAATTATATATTATATGAATTATGCGAAAAAATAAAAAAGAATTGCTATTGCTGATTTAAGCATTTAAGCAGCAAAACATTAATGGAAATATAAAATTGGTTTCTTTTCTATATAAAGAATTGGTTCCTAAATACTAAGAAATAAAAAACAAACGAAGTAAAGATAAAAGATATTTTATTATTATATGCTGGAATGCTGAGGAATTCTATTCTAATTTCTATGCAGGGAATTGTATATGCAATAAAAATTATAGATTTATGATATTTCAATACCTAAATAAAATTTATTTTACATTCGTTTAGGAATATTTACAGAGTTTAGACTGAGTTAAACGTGAGTTTTTTTTCCAAAAGAAAAAAAAATACGTTAATGATTGAGTTTTAGAATCTACGTAACAGGACAAAAACGCATTAGGAAATGATAACAAATTCAAAAACAATGAAATAATAAATATGATAAATGAGAAAAATTTAGCTTAACTGCGTCCAGAAAATTTTAAATTCTTCATTAACAATTATTTTTTATTTTCAATTCACTTTTACATAATTTTGATTATTGATTGAGACTGTCTATGCAAAAACAAAACAAATCACATTAAAATTATATAAACAGATCAATGACATATTTAAACCTATTATATATTAATTATCATATGAAAATCAATGATAAACCTTAAATATTTTTCTTATTATCATCCCACATTCGCATCAAATGAACGATCTTAATGAAAGAAAAAAAAAAATTATCGATGTCATGCAATTCATTTAAAAAAAAAAAACAAAATCTATTGATAAGCAAATACAAATAAAAACGTATGATTTCATAAATAAAAAAAGAATTTAAAATTAAAGATATAGACAACAAATTATTAAGGCAGTCCCACAAAAAAAAAACAAAAAAAAATTAAAGAAACTAAAAGCGTCATTCATAAACAAAAAACAATAAATACCGCAGGAAAATTACATTTTTTTTTTAAATAGAAATATTCTTTAAATATAAAAGAGTTAAAATATTTTTGTATTAATATATTTTCGATAATTCGAGTTACAAAAATTATATTGTGTATTAAATTTCATATATTGTATAGGGTGTATATTTGTTTATGTGGTGTTTGTTTATATAGTGTTTCTTTTCGATAAACGATGTATATATGTGTCTTTTTATGTTTTGATAGATAATAACAAAACAACAACAACGACAACAACAGTATATAGTTTAGTAATAAAGAATAAAAAAAAAAAATTAAAATACAATAAAAAAAAAATGCGAAACAAATGCTTATTGCTTAATCATCACCTGACTAGAAGGAAGAGATTCTGATAATTGTCCAGGACTAATAGATGCGGCGTACTGATGAAGATGAGCTGGTGACATTGAGGCAGGTGCCTATATATATATATACAATTTTCATATACCCAACATAAACATTGCGATTGTTTGTTCGCATTTATTTATAATTCAATTCGTATATTTTTTTTAATGAATGTGTTTGAAAATGATTAAAATTAAAAAAAAAACGAAAAATATATTGGATATTTAAAAAAAATCTTTTAAATTATTATAATAATAATTATCTAAAAAAAAAATATACATATGTTTATGAGATTTATTTTAATGCGATATTTGCGGTATGGTATGAGATATTTTTAAATATTTTAATGGATGAATTAAAAAGCATTTTTGGCTTTTTTTTTATCTTTGCTAAGAATGTTAATGTCCTTAAATTTTTTTTTTTTCGTTTTGTATTGTTTAATGTAGCGTTCGATTGTCAAAGGTTAAATTTGTATTATTATATAAACAATTTATTTTTAATAATCTTAAAGATTACTTTTTGGGTGTCTTTTGAACTGTATTTTCAAAAAATATTGTCGTTTTGATTATTATATATACAGAAACTTAACCGAATATATAATTTATATTCATGGAACATTTTCCGATTGAGAAGAAAAAACCGACGAATAATTATACATATATTTTTTTGTAATTTCAAATTTACTTTTATGGGTCTTCAACAGAAATCATCAATAGAAAAAAAATAATTATTATGTGATTAAAGTATTTATATAGCAAAATAATAGCAATATTTTAAATTTTTTTTTCTTTCTTTTAAATAAAAACCTATTAATTATTTTTAATCCAGAAATAATCTACAACAAAACACACATACACACATTAAAAAATATAAAATAAAACCAAAACAATCATCATTATACTATCGCTATTCATCAATGATTATGAGAAAATCCTTAATAAATATAACAAAACTCAAAATATAGACAATAAATGATCATCTTCGTCATCACCACATAAAGGGTGTGAAGAATAAAAAGAAAAATTGTAAAATTGCAAAGAAAAATTCCACACATCAAAAATGAATATAATGATTAAATCAATAAAAAAAAATAAACGGAAAATTTATGTGAAAGAAACACAACAACAAAAAAAAATTCAATAACAGATAGATCAATTCATAAAAAAAAACAAACGTTTTGGTGAAAACTAAAATAATTTAAAAAAAAAAAATAAATACAAACTAAGACACACACAATTTTTTTTTTTTTAAATAAGAATTCCAAAAAAACAAAAAAACACAATCTCAAATAGTATATTATAAAATAAAACTATATATATATATAGCCTCCGCCACTCCACTACTTACCGTATGATATTTATGTAAATAATCACGATTTGGACTATTCGGTGTACTTCGACCACTTAACGGTGGACTTTGTCGTTCTAGTGAACGACCTCTTGCTAATAAATTCATATGCTCTAAACTACCGACACGCGATTCCAATTCTTCGGCCCTTGCCTCTGTCGATTGTTTTTCCTCTTGAATCAAACGGATTTCATTATTGATGGCATCCAATTGTTCTTGTAACATCATCGCTAATGTTTGGGCATCGGTATGACCACTTGGTGACATCATTTCACCGGTACTAAATAAACTATCACTATCGTCACCATCTAACATACCTTGTCCACCGCCACCGCCACCCGTTGACACATCAAATGCCTGTTGTACATTTGCTAATGCATGTGCCTGTTGTATTTTACCCCATTCCTAATTATTTTTTATTTATATATCATCATATCATTATCATTATCATCATCGGAACAATAATATTGCGATTTTTTTTTTTTAAAACAAAAATTGAAAAATATTAAATAAATATTTCGTATATTTTTTAAAAAACCCCGAAAACGGTTTGATCAAATAAAGAGGAAAAATAATAACTTTACACGGGCGGCGCTAAACCGTTTCTGTCGTAGTAACGGAACAAAAAAAAATCTTTTCAAACAAAAGACTGGGTTTTAAATCTGATATTATTTTAACCAAGAAATAATATCCCGGCAATGCGGTGAACAATTGAAAACAGATTTTCATACCATAAATGATGAAATTTTATAATAACAAAAAAAAAACCACTGAAGCCGCCTAACGTTAATGCAATTTTATAAAAAAAAAAATTCAATTAAATAAGGCTTGATGATGGGCTTTTAAAATCATTGCATTAGCAAATTTCTTTATTATTTATGCGGCCCTTCAAATTTTATATTAAATATTAATATAATAATAAAAAAAAACCAATAAAACCCCATGACCAAAAAAAAAAGGAATATTATATTATTAAAATTTATAAGCCGATATTTTAATAATAATAATAATAATATGTATTATAAGACAAAAACATATAATAAAATTATGTTTATATACAGATTGATGATTGATTTGATTAAGTTTCTTTTTTTTAAAAAAAAAAAAGCATTATCATATTAAATGATTTCAATTTATCGCAACCAAAATCAAAAACAATTAATATATTATAAATAAAATTACTATATACAAACTCACTTGTTCGGCTAAACTACGTGCATAGGCTTGTTCCTCTTCCAAACGTTGTTTATTGCGACGCAATGAATGTGTATCAAAACTTGTATGTGATGTACTACGTGAAAAATTCTGTTGATCACCAACACCACTTGGCGATAAACTTCTTGTTAAAGCATCCGTTTGTTGGATATTAAATGCAATTTCCTATAAAACGAAAAAAAAAATCAAAATTTAATCAAAATCAAAAAATAATCAAATTGAAATGAAATGTTTATAAGCATTTAATTTTACCTGTTGTAAAAGTTGTCTTTTAAAATTTTCAATTTCTAATCGTGTTTTTGATAGCTCTTTCATGATATCCGTTTTCTCTTGATGTAATTCTTCGGCTAATTTTCTTGCTTTTTCCAATTCCTGCGTTAACGTATTTTTTTCCTCTAACGCATGCATACGTTCTTTTAAATGCGTTTGCAATCGATCATTCGATTCGGATAGTAATTTATCAACGGTTGCCGATAATCGAGCATTATGTTCTTCGTTCATTTTCAAACGTTGATTTAATCGCAATAATTCACCATTCTTTTCATCGAGCGTTGCCTCTAAACGTTGTATACGATCTTCAGCCGAACCATGACGTTCTTGTGCCTATATACATACAAAATATTTTAATGATAGAAATAATAATAATAATAATCAAATAATGCAGGAATTATAAGTAAAATTTATAAAAATAAATTAATAATTGTCTTTGTTATATAAAAAACCAATAAAAATAAATTACTTTAGCAAAAAAATTAAAATGATATGAAAAAAAATTAAAAGCTAAATGGCCGAAAAATTATTACAAAATAAAATTGAATATGCAATACATTTGTTAAAATTTTTTTTTAATTCATTATTAAAATTTATTGTTTTTTTTTATTTTTTTTTCGTTTCTATTTTCTTGTAACGAATCTAAAATTTAATAGGAATTTATTTAAAAATATTTTTATGATTCATGATTTTTAAAATTATATTTACAAAATAGTTTTTTTTTTACCATAAATCATAAGAATAATTTTCATAAAGAATAATTATTAATTTTCCAATCGTAATTTAAAATGAATTTTATGAAAAAAAACAAGCATTTTTTATCTTTTTCCATTTTCATCTCAACATCAAAATTTTTCAATTGCCAAAAATTTATAAAACAAAAAAAAAACTTAAAAAAAATGTTCATGCATTTCTCATTGCTTTTAATTAATTTGTAATTTGTTTGTTTTTAATTTCGATTGAATAATAGGTATTTTTGTTTCAATAAATAAAAAAAAAATTAAATAAATAAATAAATATAAGTAATTTAATTAGTTATAGATATTTATTTATTTATTTTTTTTTCCATTTTAATTATATATAATATATAAAAAATATATTGAAGAATATAAATAAAAAAAAAGTAGTGCAGGTGTCATAAAGATGTATATTTTATTGTTCATTTATTATAAATTATAATTATTGATACAATAATAATAATAAGAAAATTAAAATAAATAAATAAATAATGAAAAATATTAATTATTTAAGTATATATAATTAATATTTGAAATTATTTATTAAAAGAAATCAACAAATGAAACAAAAGAAATTGTTTATTATTGTGCAAAAGAAAATCTATATAATATAAATTTTGTGATTTTTTGTTTTTTTTTTAAAGAAGAAATGTGTCTTTTAATTAATTTTTTTTTTGGTGGAAGTGCTGTATTTTTATTTTGTATGCGAATGTGATGTAAATTAATATTAATTAAAATTTGTTGTTTTTATTATTAAATGAAAAATTATTATGCGGCCGGTGGTCGGTCGTCGCATGGTTGCATTGAAAATTGATATAATTTGTTTTTATTATTGTTTTGTTTTCATTAATGTATTTAAATGTTTTATTTAATAGAAATTTGATTATAGAATTTATAGATTTTATTTAATTTTTTTTTTTAAATATTTAAAGCTTTTAAAATTGTTTTATTTTTTCGTTCTTGAATAAACTAAATTTTTTTTTACCATTTAAAATTAATATAGAAAAAATATTTTTAAATAATTTTTGACAAGTTTTAAAAGTCTTTTGCTGATTTTTTCATGGAAGAAAAATTTATTAATTTATACCTGGGTAAAATTTACACAATTTCAATATTTTAAGTGAAAATTTTCATCAGTTTTCCAACAGATCTTTAGGAATTACATTACCCCAAAATAAGAATCAAGATATGATAATTACATCGTCAATTTTGTAGATCAGATATTCGTATTAGTAATAAAAATAATCATAAAATAATTAATAAAATTAAGCAAATAATTAGCTTCTTCGATATTCCCGAATAACATTATTTATCGTAGCAAGACAAATCTACGATTTTGTGATAATTTTCTTAGAACATTTATAGAATTGGTAAAAAATTGTTATTTAATGATATGGAGGATGTCGTTAATAACTTTATCAAAATAAATCAGCAATTTACATTCAATTGACCTTTTTATCATTTCAATAACTTACAAAACAAATTGGAAACTATTTAAGAAAAAATAAACATAAACATAATTTATCAATTTATCAAATCTATAAAAATATATTAGGGCGCTTAAATTAATGTCTGCGTAATTTTACATTGTATAAAATATCTTTACATTTCCTGTAATTTATTATCCGTCTACTAATTCCCGAATTATAATTTGAAATTATTCACCGAAAAAAAAATAAATAAAATAAATAATAATAAAAAAAAAAACGTGTGAAAACTTTGTTCCACATTTAGCCGCGTGCTTCTTATCTTAAAATTCTTAAAAAAAAATATAACATTTTAATAAAAATTCAATTCTAATCTCTATATGCATTTATATAATACACACCTAATCTAATCTATTTTTTTTTGTTATTATGATATATTTTTCTTCTATCTTGTTGTGTTCTTTGCGTGATATTTTTGATAAACTATAGTTATTTTATTTTATGTTAATCAAATATACGAGCGGTACATTTATAATTAAGCAATTGGTATATATAAACACGCATTATAATGTCATATTTATACAACTATGTAATTACAAAATTAAAAAGTTTTATAGTTAAACTAATTAATCACATCAAAAACCGCAGATAAACACAAAACTAAACGTAAATAATATACAGCAATAAATCTTTTTGTTTTTAATAATAATAAAAAAAATGGGACAAAGTTATTAAAGTTACGACATTATAATGCAATTTATAATACTCCTCGTATATTTAAAGATCAATCAAAAATATACGATAAGAAAATGTAATTTATATTACACAAAATAATTCCCTTAAAAATTATTTAAAAATATATTTTCTATTAATTTTAAATATTTTAGTTTTTTTTAGCCAAAATTTTATTAAACATTTTTTACACAGACTCTAAAAAAATTATAATTTTAAATAAATTGGTGCTTTAATTCATCTATTTTCTTCATTACGAAACACACACTCTCTATCTATATAATATATTTATATATCTATCTATATAATTTATATGTATTTTTTTTTAATGAAGTATAAAATTTTATTTTTAAAATGTTATATTAATCTATTAAATGCATTGATTTAATTATATATATATATATAATAGTAAATTATATATATTTAGAGAAAAACATCGTTTCATATTTTTCAATAATATCAACACATTAACAATAATAATTTTTTTTTATTATTTAACAATAATAATAACAACAACAACAAGTACAACAATTAAATTATATAATAAATTTTGAGAAATATAATAAACATCTTGTGTGACCCTCTGCCTACCTGTGTTCCTACCTGATTGAGGGCTTCCATACGAGCCTTCAATTGTTCTTCCATTTCAGGTAATTTTGAATATTGCGCTAATTTTTGCTCGGATAATTCTAATTTTTCTTGTATGGCTGATATTTTTTCTTCATGGAGCTGTTGTGGATTTATATTTATGATTTTTTTTTTGTTTTTTTTTTGTGATAAGGACATCCAAAAAACACAAAAATTAAAAAAAGAGAATAACAAAGAGACAAAAAAATAAATATAAGGAAAAACAATCACAAAAACCAAAAAGAAAAAAAATTAAATTATTTTTTTTTAGTGAATTAAAATATCATATTTTTTCTTTAAGAAATAAAGGGAGGAATTGTTTTTTTTTGTAAATAAACGCTCACGCACGCAACAAAACAACAAAAAACAAAGGGAGTGTAATATATAAATTATTAAATTTTATTTTTTCGGGATAATAATTAGGTAAAAATAAACCAAAATAAAAAAAGTATTGTTCACTGTTTTCGCACTCATGCCAAATAATAAAAAATTAAATAAAAATTTTTTTTTTGGAATATACAAAATAATTTTACCTTCAATTGTGCTTCTTTATGTTTTAATTCTTGTTCTAATTTTTCATTTAGATCATGTAATGATGATGATTCACGTTGAGCATTCAAATAGCGTTTTTCCAATGTTGATATACGATCTTCTTGATCCTCCTTTTGCGCCACATTTTCACGTAAATCACGTTGTAATTTTTCACATTGATCATGTGATTTTGAAAATTCTTTTTGCACTTTCATCAAATTATCCTCTAATTCATTAATTTTACCATTTAAATCGGATACACGACGTTGCCATTGTGATAATTCACCAGTCTGTAAAAAAAAAAATTAATTTTTTTTGTTAAATATAAAATAGAAAATTTCAGAATCTGAATATTAAATTGTATATTTATTTACCTGTCTCTCAATAATTGTTTGAAGCTCATATGTTTTGGCCGAATAATCAATTGATTCTGGTTGATTTTCACCATTAACTCCTCCTCCTGCTCCGCCTCCTCCTTGTCCCGATCTTTCGATCTATGTTTTATGAAAAAAAAACATTATAAGAATAATTTCTTTATTTTATAGATTAATTTTAATTTCACCTTATCATTATTATCAATATTCTCTTTACTGCCATCATCCATTTGAATTGATTGTGGAATAATACCAGCTTTATATTGTAACAACTATTATTTGAAAGTAAAACAAAACAAAATTATATTTATTTATTGAAATTTGAATAAAATATAAAATTTCTCACCTCATCTTTAATTGTTTTCAATTCTTTTTCTAAAGATGTATTTTTTTCTAATGATATACGCAATCGTTCTCTTACCTATATCAAATATGATTAACAAAATAAATAAATTATGGTAAATAAAATATTTCAAAAATCAAAATCTATAATAAAAATGATTAAATAATATTTACTTTTTCATCTAATGCCTTATGATGTTCAAATAGACTTTTTAATGCTTTTAATACTTCAACTTCACTGGATACTCCACTTTGTGCTTGTGCTTGTCGTTTAACAACTGTCATACGCAATGATCGTTCATGTCTGGACACCAAACATTCTAAATGTTCTAATAGTAACTATAGGAAAATTATTGAAAAAAAAAACAATTAAAATAAAATTATGATTATTATACGGTCATCTATACATTTTATAGTCGTTCTAACCCCACACATAGGTGTTTGTATCAGAGATGAGAGGTGAATAAATTTCATGATATTGTTAAAATGAGGAACATTTTCTGGAAAATCCATTTTTCCGAATTTTGAATTTTTCGGATTAAAGCCATATAGTTTTTTTCTTTCAATTTTGATATTTCCAAATTCATACCAAAATTCAATCAATTTCTGACATTTCATAGACGAAAATTTACAATTCGCCCTACTGGTTCAACAGATATAGCCGATTTTTTGAAAAGTGTACCTAATCGACTAAATCTTTTGAATTGATTTTCAAATATTAATCCAAAGAGAAATGGAAATCGGAGAAAAACTATGATAGTAATTCGAATAAATCAAAATTCGCAAAAATCGATTTTCTGGAAAATTTAATAGGTTGAATCTGTTAATTTTTGTTTCCATAAACTAGCTAATTATACAAGTTTCTTTCGGAATACCATCTCGTTTTGACAATAAAGTGAAATGTTTTTACCGTTCCTATGGTCTGTGTGTACAAGATAATGATATAAACAATTTTATATGCATATCAAAAAAAAAAAAAACCAAAATGATTATGGAAAATTGCACATCTGTTGCATTTGCCATATTATATTCATAAAAATAATATAATAAAACTTAAATTTTATATGTTTGTTTTTTATTTTAAAATTTGATTATATCATTTATACAAATAAAGTAAAGTTATATATTTTATGAAAGTTTATATCCGTGTACATTTAAAGTGCAATGCAATGAATATAAGTTTTATAATAATTCTATTTATTTGTTTTATTTAAAGATAATCTTCAGCATCATAGGTATTATATATATATATATATATATATAATACCTATGATATATATATATATATATTAGCTTATATAAATAAAAACATTTAAATACAGAAGTTCAGTGTATAGAATAAAATTTTAAATATTATATATTTATCTATATAAAACCCATTATGAATTAAAATAATTAAATTATTTTACGTTGAGAAGAACGACAAGTATATAAAGGTACGTGTACTTTTTTTTTTTTAACTTATAACATAAGTCAAATTCATATATAATAATATAAAATAAAATAAAATAAACCATTAAAATTCCTAATATATAAAAATATAAATATATATTCTATTAAAAACTTTTAAAGTTTGTTGGTTTATTTTTTTTTCTTCTGATTATTATTATTTCAGTCTCTTTTGGGGGATGATTTTTTTTTTTTTTTTATATCACAAGCAGAAATTTTTTTTTTTTAACATTGTACAAAGTAATACACGTATAGAATAATTTTATTACATTTAAATACAGAAAATTCTATGCGGTATATACACAATAATAAGAAAACTTTTGTTATAAATATGTAAATGTATAAAAAAAAATAAATTCACTAAGGGTCAAAAATTCGTAATTTATAACAAAAAACAAAAAACTCCCAAACAAAACTGTGATACATAAAAATAGTAAGATTTACTATTTGAAAAAACAAAAATAGTTTATTCTATTATATGAGATAGGGTCACTGTGCGAAAGTCAGTCTTATTAAAGGTATTCCCAAAAGATGCTGTGATGGACGACAAATTTTTTTCATACATACTTAATGAAAATAACAAAGTTTATATATACAAAAATTTTTTGTGGTTGTTGAAAAACTTATTACACTTTCTGAACATCAGATCAGTTTGATAAACAAATACAAAAAATAAATCTACTTTTTAATATAAATTTACTAATAGTAAAAATGCTATAATATATTTGAATTTGACAATATTGGACTTCATTTGGCGGAGGTGAAATTTTTCATGACATTTTCCTTAATATAAGAAAAATTTATTTATAGAAAATATTTTCTGAAATATAACTGTGTGTGAAATTCAATTATATACTCTTATTGTTTTGTATTGTTTTAATTTTTTATGCCGATTTTTGCTATACCAATATAAGAAACTTACCCTTGTATTATTTCGTTCAGCTTTTAATTCTGATATTTCTTCATCTCGTTCCAGTAATGTTTCTCTGGCCTGTGTCAATTCTTTTGTAATTGAAGCAAATTCCTATAAAGAACAAAAAAAATAAAATTAATTAATGACCAAGAAATAATTGCGCATATGATAATAAAATTATTTAATTGATTGTAAAGAAAATATTTTTAGTTTATACGTTAAGCGATTGTATATTTATATAACGGAGGAGGATGCCAAATATTTATAAAAATTTATTTCTATTAGGCACTTAGGCAGGTATTTTTTATTTATACTCAATTTTCTTAAATGCATATTATAGTTTTATCTTCTATATATATATAATATTTTTTATATAACATTCGTTGCATTGATCATCCCATGCACGATTACTATTTTATTATTATATTTATTTGTGTGATGTTAAACGAAGGAAAAACATAAATGTGGAAAAATAATACCATTTTGTTTACATATCATATCACATGTATATGGGTAGTGCGTACATATATCCTTTAACAAGTATAATATATATCCTTTAATTCAATATCATATATAGATTTGTATGAGTGCGTGTGAATGGTGGTAAAGGACATTTTATATTTGAAAAAATTGTTTTATATATTCGATATTACATTTATATATATTCGATATCATAACATAAAACTAAAGGTTTTTAGTGTAATGTGCGGTCAATGTGCTATTGTTGCAATATAAAAACTATTTTGATTGATACAACCGATTGATTATTGATTAAATAACCTTTCTTTATTTCTATATATATGCACATATGAGGTTAATTTTATTATTGTTTATGTGCGGGTATTATTCTTAATATATAAACGACTCCCCAAATGAAACAATCATTTATTTTTTATTAGTTATTTACATACCATATATATATTGATAAGAGAATCAAAATTAAATTTGATTATAAAATAAACAATACAATAAAAATCATAAACAATTATATAATATCAATGATGTACATTGAATTCACCACTTATAACTTCTTGTAAACATTTTTTCGGACATATAAAATACTATTTTCTGTTCAATATCAATATATTTTGATTAAATTTCAATATTTTTTCAGTTTAATTTCAACATTTGCCACAAATTCAATTTCATCCTTTGCCACAAATTCAATTTCAATATAGTTTTTAATTGAAATTGAATTGTATGGGGTTGAAACTTAAATTAAAAAATGTACAAAATCAATTGGAAAAAATGTTGGAAATGATTTGAAAAATGTTTTGGAAATGTTACAGGAAAATATAAAAACCATATACCATATACTAAAATTATCCCTTTATTATAAAAACTTTATATTATATATTATTTAAAAGAAAAAAACAAACAACGACTAAAAACTTAAAAGTATATACATCACAAAATCTATATATATGATATAAGAGACTGACTATATGAATAAATGTAAAACTTTATACATAAATCCATATATATTTTTATATTATATAAAACAATCGTGTGGTATAAAAAAAAAAAAAAACTTTGAAAGGTGAACAATTTTCTTATTTTAGAATTTTTTTTTTATTTTATTTATTGTTTTTGTGTTTATTTTATAGTCTAAATTACATGATGAATTTTAAAGGACAAATCGTTACACGTATACCTAATACAAATATTCTTATGTGTATAAAAGTTTTTGAGTTTTTCTCTTGAACACAAAATGACATTATGTAATGTGAGACATGTTTTTAAAAGGATTTCGTTTTTCGTTTTCTATTTTTTTTTTTTCGTACAAAAATTATTATATAGTCTTTATCTCTGCATTCCATTATTATTTTGTTGTTAAGAAATTTAAAACTTTGATTTATTTACTACATGGCAATATTTACGGATTGATATAAATCAAAATCATATCATAGTTAAATTCCAACATATAACAACAAAATAAATATTATTATTGTTGGATGAATCCGCCCGTCAATTTGAATGTATAATTCTTATATAGGAAAAATGATATTTGTATAATTTTACCATCTCGTTGTTTACAATTAATATTCACAATGACACAATGAATATTCGCAGAGTTCTCAATATGAATGTTAAGATCACAATATGTTTGTTGTTTTAATTATAGCCAATTTATTAGCGAGTATTTTACAAACAAAAACAAATTGTGTGTGTGTTTTTTATTTTTATTTATCCATCACTTTCTATAATTTATAACTATATAATTGAAAGCATAGACGGATATGGGCAATTTCCAGCCCCCGGTTTCAAGGGGATATGATATTCTGAACAGCACAAATTTAATTAGCTGTTTTATAAAACATAAATTTGTTCGTGCAACGAAATAAATTTTCCGGATAATCCAATTTTCTAAATTTTCTATTTTTTCAATTACAACCATGGTTTTCTTAGCATTATTTTAAAATTCAATTAATTCTCAATAGTTCATAGAAGAAAATTTGAAAAAAAAATTGAACCCTAGTGGTTCAAAAGATATAGCCGATTTTCCATTTGAGTTCAGTGACCAAATGGAACAAACATTTTATACATCAAAAATGAGCCAATTTTACGAACACTTTTTGGAAAATCGACTATGAAAAAATATAATAATAATAAAAAATTCGTTGTTCCGCCTATGCTTAACGAAAGTACTAATGTATATATAGAAAATTCCATAAATATATATACATCAAAGGTGTTATTTTAAAAGGATGTATAGCCGCTAATTTCATATATATATTTACAAAATACATATGCGATTTCAGTATATACATAATAAGATATAGGTACGGTTTAGAAACAAAAACATATAGAAATATTTTGAAAATTTGGAAAATTTGAAACATGTCAAATTAAATTTTCTTTTATCTGTATATGTTTTCTTTCAAACGCAAATATTCATTCCTATATACATATGTATAGATATTTTATGCAACTATATATATAGGTGTAATTATTTATTTATTTGTCACAACCCACCAAAAAAAAAATAGAATTTATTTCGTTACAGATATATATCTATCGGAAATTTTGTTGCATATATAGTTTTTATGTTATCAATATATATAATGTAAAACTTTTTAATGCTTTATAAAGATATATATATAGAGACATGAAGAATACTATTTATGTACATCGATTGACCATTAAACAAACCAAAAAAAAAAAAAAAAAACAAAAATTAGAGGAAAATTCCCTGAATATTCTAAAAAAAAACACTTTTGTTTGGTTCAATTATCTTTATCACAATCACATATATAATAATAATCAAATGAAATTCTAAAAGCTGCCATTTAGATATATGGAAAAAATATTCTTTTAAATTAATTGAAGAAAAAATAAAAATAGATTAATTAAGCTTATAACAAAACTTAATATTGTATATAGAGATAAACAAAATATGTATAGAAATATTTGTTATAGATCAAGAAAATGATTAAAAATCTTCTTTCATTCCATTATATACATATATGGATCTTGAACTTGAAAAACGATTTGTAAATAAATTATTACCTTTTTGGAAAAGGTCACAGAAATAAAAAAGATTTAATAACATTTAACAATAGTAAAAAAAAGGTGTTAATATTCTGCCAAATGAAGTCATCATCTTAAAAAAATATTGTGGAATGTTTGTGATTTTAAACAGAAAAAAATATTGTTTTCTATTTTTTTTTATTTTTTATACAATTCAATTTAATTTTATTTATTTATCTTCATTTATTTAACTTTATATATTATAAAATTTATTGGTCAAGGTTAATTTGTATTTTTATTAAATTTATTTTGTTTTTTTTTTTGTGCTTTTAATAGATTTTTCTTTTTTTTACAAAATTAGGAATTCAATATTTAATAATAGTCATTAAAAATGGTACAAAAAAAAATTTTAAAATGATATAATTAATAAAGTAAATCAATTATGAGAAAAAAAAACACGTTATTTATTTTAGTTAAAATTTTTACATTATCATAATAAATTTATTATGTACAAAAGTAAATAATTATTTTAATTAATAAAATTTACTATGTATTTATGAAATAAACTGCATTTTCCCCCGCAAATACTTTTATATACCATACATAAATTATAATCCTACATTAAAATGTGTATGTTCTTATTTTAATTTATATTTTACATATATTTATGTAAAATAAATGCATTTTATAATAACGTTCTTTTTATATTAAAATAAATTATATTATAATTTCAAAAGTATTGGTTGAAGAAAAAATACAAAATTTGGTGATGATGATAATGATGATATGCAAAGATGACAAAACAACAAAAATCAAATTAAATGAATTTCAAAAAATATGTATTAAATAAAATTATACAAAAAAAACTGGTTATTTTATTAAGCACAATATAATAGAATAAATAATATGTCTTTGAATTTTCACATTAACACAAGCTCTTTTTTCAAATGATATATTAATTTTCAAAAAATGAATTTTTAAAGTATAAGTACACAATTTTTTTTTAGAATGTAAGTAAACTCGCATACATGCATATAAACAATTTTTTATGTAAATTTATTTTATATATATATATATATATATAAAGATATTGAAATTTGTGATCCGTTAAAATATAAATGTATATTTAATAGATCGTGATTATTTTATAATGCAAGTTTTTTATTATGTTATTTAAATATATATATTATGTATATGGAGTTAACAACATAAAAACGTTACCAAATTTGGAAGAATTGTAAAAAAAAATTGTGGGCGAGTTTTGTATATAATACGACGACGACAACGACTTCGATGAGCATATTATAAATGATTAAAAAATCGTTATTTCATTTATATGTTATTTAATGTTTATATTTATGTTAAATTAAAATATATATAATCGATATTGAATTCTAATTATATTCAAATATTATTATCAAATGAATCGGAAACGAAATATATGGCTTTAAAGAATATAATAATAATGACAGTAATTTTATTGAAGTAAACTTAAGACAGTTTGATTCTGATTCCCTAATCAAAAGATCTTCACTTTTTTGCCCAAAAAATGGAAGATTCATAAATAAACAAAAATTTACAAAATTTAAAAATTGTTAGGCAATCAAAATAAATTACGAGATTTATTAAGCTTAAAAAAAAGTCTTTATCGAAACATTTAAATTACAACGTAACGAATTATTGTTTTAATTTTTCTTCTTCGTCAACTATATAATCATTATGACATTACGTGAAAATCAATTTATATAGATCAAGAATAATCAATTTTCAGTACACGCACATTCCATATAAAATTATTTACAATATATTTGTTTTCTATATATACATATAGTTATGTATAATAACAATTGAATATTTATTTTATTATATATATGTAATATTATACAATAATGTTATTAAATAAAATACAAAAATATTATTGCGATTAGTGAACGAAAAAATCTTATCTATTTTGGAGCATAACATATAAGAAATCCTCGCATAGATGTGACAAATTTACTATAAATATGATTTTTCTTTATATACGCAGACATATTAAATGACACGTAATGTTTATAAATAAAATAGGAAAAATAAAGGATCTATAATAAATAATGATACAAATTCATAATATAAAGTCCAATTTTTATTATTTCATATTTTTATCTATTATTTCATATATGGTATATGATGACCATGTAATCAATAATTTATTATATAAATGTTTATAAAAACGAAAAAAAAAAGAAAGAAAATGTGTTCAAAAACATCACGTTCATTTTTTGGTTAGTCAAAAAATATTCCACTCATTTTCATATAGAAAATGTATAGACAATTTATAATTAAATAAAAAATAATTGATTTAAGTGATGTGAAGGAAAGAATCACGTCTAAATGTGAATTAAATGAATATTCACAATATCAAGATTTTCTAAAATCATTCTCTTATTTGCTCAAATCTTGAATTTGTTTGTGGAAAAAAATTAATTGGATTTAGTGTTAAAAAAAAACAAATATAATGAATTCAACAATCAATGTCAATGGATTTTTTATTATTTATATATCCATCCATGTAAAGTATATCATAAAAATTGATAAAAAAAATTGTATTACTTATGCGTATTTACAAATATGGTTCTTTTATATATGTTTATAACACATAAATTCAATAAAATACATTTATTTTGTTATACACAATTTATGTGTATATACGCGCGGAGTTCTTCTTAAAACTCAAATCATATATGAATATAGGTTTTCATTTATTTTTTTTTTTTTGATATCTTATAAAGTAGTTATATACACGCACTTGAACAATGAATTTAAAAATATATGAAAATTGAGAACAAACAAAACAAAAAATTGATCATTTCTTTTGATATTCAAGTTTATTATAAATTTTGATTATATAAAATTTATATATATTTGTATGTATAATAAAAATCTATATTTATTATTTCACAACATATATATAATGAAATAAAAACAAATTTTTTTATTATTATAATAATAATAATATTTTTTTATTGCGAAATAAAATTTATGAGTCACAATCAATATGTATATCGATCAAGTTCATCAATTGTAACGTCATAACATTCAGTATATATATTAAATTAATCACAACAAAATAATATAATATTTAGTATATAGTTGAACAATTCATTTAAAGATAACATGCACTTCGTATCAGTGTAGTTTTATTATAGACTGGATGAATGAAAAAAAAAACAACAAAATAATTATTTATTTGGAAATCAAATAAATAAAATATAATTTAATTTAAAAATGTTATCGTTAATATATGTCCAACCCCAAAAATGTTGCCAACATGTATAATGAATCGGAAATGGAAAATTTCGCTCTCGTCTAATTTAGCGGCTACGATTTAGATATTAAAACTGGAGGTGTTTGGCATTAACCGTATAGCTACGAAAAGATACTATATTTTTAAATTATATTTATATTAAATATACATTGGGGATGTGTTATAATAGTAATACTTTAAAAATTCAGTCAAATTGAGAAACGATAAACCCCTTCATTTGTGACTAAATTAGCCGAACGTTAAATTTTTAATTTCGGATTCACTAATGGTCATCAGTTTGAATAACTGAAATAATGAAAACTTTGAATAACTGATAAATAACAGTTTGAACTAGATGAATACTTGCACACTAGAATACATTATAAACATTTTTCTGGTTTTTTAACATCTTCCGATGTTAATTTGCCATGCGGTGGCCCCTATACAACACAAACAACGCGAAAAAGCAACCTGTTGTCGAACCTTAAAACCAATCATCGGTTGTAAGTACACATATTAAATGTAAATATAAATAAAGATAAACCAAAATATGATTGATAAATGAAAAGTTGTAAAAAATAAAATGTCTATCTAAAACTAAATGAAGAAATTATTCATTGAATATACGCGTACCTATATATGTATATAATTATTTATACCAAATATATATTTTAATTAAAATGCGACATCATATACATATATTATTGTTCCAGACGATTAAATTCGTATAGATCTCAAAGAGTTTATACTATATTATATATTATAAAGTGTATTAATTTTTTTTTAATTTTATATCAAACAAACATTTAATATTCATCTTCATCTTCATTACAAAATATGTATATAAAATAAATTATACAAGACTTCGTAAATGAAATATATAAATGAATTTATAATGCGTATACTTTTATATATATTGACCTAAATCTTATACGCACATTATAATTATTATCATTTTGAAAATATACATTAATTAAAATGTATATATTTAATATAATTTTACATATAAGGATGTTTTATTAATCAATCATAATCTTTGATTATATACTTATTATATATTATTATTATTATTATTATTATATTTACATATATGGAGAGTGTATAAACGCGTTAGAAGAAATTTTATCATACCATCGCATATATATTAGATGTAATTTAACCATACGCACAAGATATTTTCTCTAAATATAGATGTATATAAAAATTTTCTGTATCTTATAAAAGCATATTAATTGAAATCATAAATTATTGTTATATACACAGTCATGTCATTATAATCTCATAAATTTCTATTAGTATATATAGTTATTCCGAAATCAGATTTTATTTAGATTTTTTTTTTTTTATTATTATAAATCTACATAATTTATTTTTTAATATTTCTAGAAGATAGAAAAATTTCACTTTAATAACCGCTATCATATTGTCATATACTAAATTAGTTTTTACCAACTAATTTGGTTAAATGTCAAATTTGATATCATTTCACCAAAACCAAAATTTAGTATTATTGGTGTCAAATTATTATACATAATTATCAAATTAATATTTAATTAAATTAGAATATTTTTCTCTGAATATATCCATGAATTCATTTTTATTTCCTTTTCAATAAACAACAGATTGATTGCTGATCACTACTAAATAAAAACTATAGGATACTAAAATTTGGTACGTCTTAAAACACAGAACCAAATTAGTTGGTATCGACCAAATTAAAATTCAATTTCACAACGCCAATTAATTTGGTTAAAACTAATTTGGTATTACGATGTGAAAGCGGTTTCTAATTACTAATTTAATTTTAATAAATTGTATGCACAATATTTGGTTAGGAACCATCGTAATATTTATATTAATTTTTTTTAAAATCACCTAAAAATTGGGATTATGAGATGGAAATTAACTTTTCAAGTATATTCAGATTGGTCCTTTAAAATTATGATTATAAATTGAAAAAATTAAATTACAAATAAAAACAATAATTAATATGAAAATTTTTTCAGAGATGATTGATTTCAGAATTTTATTGATTTCGTTTTTGTTTAATTATTTGGTAGAACAAAAAATCCCAATTTAAATTAATCAGAGATCATAATTAGAGATCAATATGGATTGATTAACTTGGAATTATATTTATAATATATATAAAATTCTATATCATATTGCGTTATCTATATATATTTTTATTTATTATAATAATAATAATTATTATTAATTATTATATATATAAATAAGATAAATTTATGCGTATATATAATAAAATTTATGTGGGACATTTATTTTTGATGTATAACAATTTATAAAATATATATTATTTTGTATAATAAAATTTTCCACATTATATCATAATACACATAACAACATTCGTTTCATTTCATATAAAATGTATTTATGTTCGTGTGTATATGAAAAATAACCAAAAAAAAAAAACAAGTTGAATATTTTATATATACATTTATATACATAAGTACATATTTGAGATAATATAAATATCATATATATATATGATGAATGAAACATTAAATCAAATTAAATGTTATGTACAGATAAAACTCATATATGTAGCAAATGTATTTATAGAAGGTAAACATTTTCTGTATATTTTCAGGTAAAATTCATATACAATATGTATAACACAATACATGTACTACAATATATAATAAAAAGGCTCTAATTAAATATCTATATTTGCGTGAACTTAATTAATTAATAATATATATATATATAATTCTTATATGCAGACATAGAACCAAGAGACACAATTTTTTTATTATAAAATGTAATGTGGCGGGTGAATAAAAAAAACAAATATAGAAAGAACCCCATATATATTATTTTATACTTGATAATTGAATTATATTGTGTATATATTTTTTGTATTTTTAGAATAAAAATATTTAAATATAAAATTCATTTAAATAAATAATAATAATAATAATAAATAGAACTCACGCACGCTTCATTTTTTTTTTTTTTGTAATTTTTTCCCCTTGTAAAAATATTTTTGTTAACTTTACCATTTGGATATGAAAAGAACAAAATCATTTTGCATATAGATTCTTATAATAATAAAAACAAAAAATATAAATATATAACAAAAAACAAAAAAAAATAAACAAACAAAAGATTATAAAACAAATTACTTATGTTATATTTTCGGATAAATTTGTTTAATTTATTATAACATTTTAATATGTGTATTTTTGACAATTTTCTCTTTATTATTATTATAATATGTATTATAGAATTTTACAAATCATTTAAATTATGATGTTATTATTTATTTTTTTATATACCATAAAGGAAGGAAAATATTCTTTGACATTGAAAATATAATTAACAATTTTTTTTCTAAATATAGTGTGTGTATATACAATATAAAAGAAAGTGAAATTTGTTCTTCATATAATCATATATAATAATATGTATATTTCTAAAATAATTTTTATTCATAATATTTTTTTTACGCTTTTAGAATAAAAGTAATAAAAAAACAATTTATAATTTACATAGTATAGTATAAAACACAAAAAAGGAAAGACATCTTCATTTATCTCGCATACATGACAAATAAAATTTAAGAGATTTAACTCTATAAAAATAAAAAAAAAAAAAAATAAAGAAAATGTATAGTATAGAGATATGTAAATGAAATGTTTTTTTTTTTTTGTAAATCATTTTTCTTTTTCCGTATTTGTGTTCTTACTATACCCACCATCCATCCATCCATTCTCATCAATTTAGATAACTTTTATGAATGAATATATAAGAATATAAAAAACCATAAAACAAAAAAGATAAAAGGTTTTGTTACAATACATATATATTCGGTATGGTACGAATGAAATATTTTTATTTTTTTTTATGTAATGTATGTGAGGCAATATAAAAACATATACCTCAACTTACATCAAAAATATATTATAATCATAAAATAAAACATTTACATATATATTACATATACGCTATATATACATATATAGAAAATGATATGCGCGACGAGCTTTCAACCGACGATTGGTTTTAGTGTCCCAAAACAGAATTCTGTTATTGGTTTAATAATGTTTCGTTGTTTATTTTTGGTGGTGGTCTTGCAATAATTAGCCGTACGATCAATTGCATGAAAAAAATATAAGTAACTATACGTGAAATGTAAACTCGAATAAGGACTCGAATTTACGATATGGAAATTTTGTACAATTTTTTGAGTTCAGTGCTTTATTACAACCACACCACAGAGTAACTGAGGGTAAATTAAAAATTATATATGGTATATAGTAACATGATGAAAGAAATCTTCATTTATCATATATGTTCTAATATATACCATAAAAACAAGAGATAATTGAAAATACTTAATTTAAAGAAAAAGAAAAACTTAATGTTGATATGAACTTATAAATAAAAAATGTATATATACATTAACCCATATCATATAATAAAAAGTATAAGAGAACAAATTTGAAAAAAAAAAAAAATTATACTAATTTGTTATGAAAATATTTAATTTTCTTTTTTTTTTTTTGTATTATAAAATGCATAAAGAATTATCCTAAAAAAACTTCATTTTCTTTAATGAATTTTGACTTTTTAAATAATAAAAAATAAACCCTGACGTGAGATTATGTATATATATCATGCATACAATACAACATAACTTTAATGTAAATTTACAAATTTTTTTTTGATAATTGTATTTTGAATTTTTAAAATGAAAACGAAAATAATTATAGTGTAAAAATGTAATGTAACATATTAAAAGAAAACTATATAATAAATAATTTATTTATATATAAATAAATCCATTAACGACTATAGATAAAAAATATTTAGAATTTATTTTTTTATCAAAAATTCGTTTATTTGTGAAATGACTAAATAAATAAGGGTAATGAACAACAAGAACTTTTATGCTTTGTCCCTTCGTCATTCTGTGATTTTGTTTATGATATTGTTTAAATAATTTTTATGCATTCGAAAGTCTTCTACATTCATTCAAATGAAGGTATTTTGATTGCATCTAACCAAGGTCCCCCGAATAAAAAAACTTCTAAGAGCGGACATGTTCATGCAAAAATAAGCGTTTGTATTCTTTTCATTGTCTGAATAAATTCTAAAGAAGGTTTTTTATGCCTTTCGGTAAACATTCTTTGGTTACCTCGCTGGTTTTTATTCAATCAATATTCGGTAGATTGTTGAAATACTTTTCTGTACAACTATTTCTATATTCACCAAATTCCTTCTAATTAAATTTCGATCAAAAAGAATGTATTTATATATTCTTATATCAAATTGGTGTTTTCTATATATATATATAGAACTGTATCTACATTCTATATTCAATATTATATTGAGATTTATTTGAAAGATTTCAATTTTTTTATCATATATATGTGGAAGAATATATTCATTTATCGCCATATATAGAAGATCATATAGATGTATATACATTCAATTAAAACAACATCATCGTATATATAAAATTCATAATATTTATGTTATTCTATAGGAAAAAATAAAATAATAATAAATACATGAACAAAACCACACAGAAATGAATATTTTCACACATCCATAAAATTATTTTGTAATTAACACAATTATACTCTATACTTACTATATATATTTAATAATTTATATACATAGTACATGGTTTTTACCTTTCAATATATCCATCACTATATACCTTTCAATAAATATATAGGTACTGTTCTGTAACTGCAGTACTACATACCTATATATAAAACATAAATGTAACTATAGGTATATATAAGCAGACAGGTATCATTGATTATTTATAAGTAAATTTATACGAAAATAATTTATTAGTATACTGAAAAATATATGGTATATATATTGATAAGTTTTAGGTGTGTATATGCGGTTATTACGATGATACAAACGATTACAATAAGCTTAAATTGATTAATTTAGTATTGTATATTTAAAGTAAAAAACTTGATATGTGTGATTTTGTATAATTATTGAAAATTCAATAATCAATTAGTGATAATATATGCTGCGGAAGAAGTATTATAGGATATAGTCGATTATTTTATAAAATCGGTCAATATATAATAACAATTAACAAAGAAAAATTACTATATATAGAAAACAACTAAAATTCTAACTATAAATATATAAATTTAAATAAGTGTATTTATTTTTCCACCTATAAACAATTCATCTATATAAATTATGGAAAATTTTTTATAGATAATTTTTAAAGTATAGTATAGATAAATTAATGTGTTTTTTTTATAGATTTAAAACTACTTATAAAATATAGCCTACACTATTTATGTTTTTTTTTGTTTTGTCACTAAAATAACACTTACGATCACATCACGTATAATATAATTTTTATTGTTTGTATAATTATCAAATACTATATGCATATAAATATATTTCGATATATAGTTGAATTTGAATAATTAAAAAGTTTCTTTTTATATGGTATTAATTAAATATTTACATATATATATTAGGAACTTCCTTTTAAATACATAATAATTACGACACAGCTCTGTAAATATATATACATAAACATAATTATTGCGAGTATACTTTAGTTTTTCGTGTATTTTTTTTTTATATATTAATTATAAGTAATCCTTGATAATACCTAAATTGTCTTATTGTATATTTGTAAAGGTAAAATATTACACCTTTAAGATTAAATTATAATACACGTTTTGTCATTCATTCAAAACGAAAATGGTTTTATAATTTTATTTGTCACATTTCACAATCATATTAACGTATTTTAATTCCATATAGTATAAACAATCAAATTTCATGTCATCATAAAAGTATATATAATCTATATAGAGATATCAATTATCAAAATCTTAAAAGAATAATATATATATATGTAGATATTGGAGAGGAATGAATATGTATTATGATACATTTATGTATATACAGTACTAGTTCTTCTTTTGGATTTTTCAAGGGGCCGAAAAAAAATTACTAATTTTTTGTTGAGTCATCGTTACGAAATTTTGGAATTGAAATTATGTATAGTGTATATAGAAAAACTGCTGTGTTAATATACAAAGATGAACAATTTCCTTACGCACCATTTCGAACATTACCCACCCACCCATGGGAAGTTCACATAATTAATAAAAATATAATTTCTTAAATAAATCCAACAGTGATTGAAATATAGAATCAAATCACAATGAAAAAGAAACAAATAGTAACAATATTTCACATTTCCAGTATCCAGACCAAATTTGTACTACACAGAATTTTTAAAATGTGTACTGTGTAGACAAAAGAACTCTGTGCAGTGTAATTATGAAAAATTGATGGATTTGTGTGAACGCGACGCAACGCGATTTGACCCGATTTTGATTAAATTTGCCAACTATCAACGGATGCTTAAAATATTTTCACACAATTTCTACACGACGAAATATTGACACTTTCAAAATAATCCTGTGTAAGTTTTTAGTAAAATATTGACGAAATTATAAAAATTCTGTATAAAAAAACTATGTAGGGACAAGTGGAATCATCGAGAAAACTGTATATATAAGGATAATAGAATACTAATGATGAAAATATTTTATTGTATTCTAGTTATATAAGTAGAATTATAAATGCTATATATATTTTAATCCCCAAAACGGATACTCAATTAATTTTAATTATTCTATTCTATGTATATTTTATTTATTATTATAATACAAATTTAGCATATATAAATAAACATTTGTATATATTTCATCATCATTGTTCATCCTTTTCTTATATTTATTTATATATACCATACATACATATAGTTATCGTCCCAGTGGAAAATATCTTTTATGGAAATTAAAAATATTTTTATTTTTTCAATATGCTTAAAATTGAAGTTGTGTACAACACTTAATTGATAAATAAATAATTGAAATTTAAATCTCAAATATTCAATATATTTTTGATTATTTTTTTTTTTAAATATGGCATCTCTTCTTTATTTTCTCATATAAAAAACTGGATAATTATATGAAAAAAATAAGTGTATAGTAGATTTATAAAATAATATACATATATATCTTGTGAATTAAATGAAAAATTGAAATCACACTCTATATATATGTATAATGTATAACAACAGAGGATCTCTTAATAAATATACAAAATAAAAGTGTATCCTTAAGATTTAAAATAGAAATAATACAAAATACAAATTCAAGTGATTGTCATTTTGTCGTATTTATATAATAATCAACATAATAAACTAATGAATTTCTATATATATATATTTATATTATATACACAGATAGAAAAAGTCTCATCATTTTTATAAAAATGAAAATATACGTATTATATACATTTATAAGAGTTATTTTATATATCTCTATATCTAAATATCAAACGAAAAAGGATTAAGAAAATTTGAAATACATTCTATGTACGTACATAATATAATATATAAAAAAACACTTGTATATATAATAATACATAAATTTTCGCACATAATATTTATTGTTGACATTGAATGTGAAAAGAATTAAAGTGAAATTGTGAATGAAAAGTTAAAAAGAAAAAATCAAATCTCATATACGACGACACAAACGAATGTTTCAAAGAAATATTCTACATCACTTTTTCGATTGTCGTTCAGGAAGTTTTTGATTTTTTTGATATTCCAAATCACTCAAATTAGCATGTTGAGAGATACACAAACAGACGGATATTCTGAGGATTTTGTTTATCTTTAAACATATAGATATATTTTTTATGGCGACTAAACTCTGAGGTCCCAATTAAAAAAAAATGTTACAAACGTATATAAAGGGGGAAATTAATCCTATTGCTTCAGTACCAATCTGTACGCGGAATTAAAAATCAAAACCAAAATGTCTAGAGTAGTTATTCACCACCAACGCCAATCATCAATTCAAATGCAAGGAAAATTTTAAGCAAACTTATATTATAAATTAATATTTTTTCGTCCTTTTTTTGTAAATTTATTATAATGTTGAATATATAATAATAATAATAATAATAATTATGTAATAATGTTGTATGCGTATGTGTGTGAATTTTTATTTAAAATAATAGCATATTTTATTTTATTCTTTTCTTTTTCTTGTTAATGAAGGACAAATGTCGTATATAATAGTAAAAGGTTTCCCGCTTCAACTTATATTTATATGGTATATATAATGTATTATATGCGGAGATGATGTCTATATATATATATATATTGAGACTATTAAAGTCTATATACTATATATATATTGTATAATAATTGTTCTGTATTTATGAAAATACATCCTTTTATTTTAGAAAAAACTTATGTTATTGTTGTTATATTTTATATTATATTATATTATATCGTGTTATAGTTTATTGTGTTACTGAATGGAGAAATTTCTTTCCTTTTATTTTTTGTTTGTTTTTAAGAACAATTTTTTGGATAATAAAAATAATAATAAGTGAATGAGTTTTGTATTATGTATTATGTATATTAATGAATGAATAAAGGTTAAATGAGAGGTTTTCTTTTTTTTTGGTGCTGTCAAGTGTATTACTTTTAGTCCAACAATAAAAATAATAATAAAATGAGAACTTTTATGTTTGCGCGCGTGGAGGATTAAAAAACATTTAAAAATGTGTTTTGTTCTACGCGATATTATATATTTTTATAGTATATAAAATTATTTCGTTAGCACTTAAAATACACATAAAATAATTATATTTATAATATATAATCTCAATCAAAATAATATGACATTCTTTATTGATTTTATGTCATCAACATTTTTATATATTGTTTTGAAGATTATTAACTTAAATTTTTAACAGTTTATTGTTAAGCATAAGGAAAAATTCCGATATTATATCGTTATAGAAAATAATTTGAGTTCATTTACAAATTAAAAAGTTTTTTTTAAATAATATTTACCTTTATTAATATACGATGCAATGAACATGTACATTGTTTTATATTAATTTTTGAGTATTTCGATGATGTTGATGATGATGATAATGGTTTTATAGTAGTATATAATTCTAAGCCACTTGTTAAATTACATGTACTTTGAAGGTGCAGTAACGCCTGTAATAATCCTTCATGTACAGGACAAGCGTCGTCTGCACCCTCGTCCGACGACATAAAATTTAACAATATTTAAACGGGGGGATTTGATTTTTTTTTATTTAATTTACACTACTATCATAAGTTTATCATTATTTTTGTTTTAATTTTTATATTTTTTAATATCATTATAAATTAGATTGTACCATTGTACCATAAATTTTGCAATATTTTCTTCTTTAAATTAAAAAAAATCACTCTTTAATTGTCACATTATATACTTTATAAAATAAAAAAAATTTATTATAATTTTTCTTTACTTTTTCAAATTCATTACACAAACTGTAAATTTATATTTATTTATTAAAAGTTATTTTTTTTTTGCAATATAACATCCTCGCATATATACACGTCGTAGAGGGATATATATAAAAAAAGTTGTTATTATACAAATATTTACACATGTGCATCAAAGGGAATTTTCATTTGAATGTGAATTAGGTAAAATAACAAATTTTTCTTTTCTTTTAAAAATCGTAAATATATACATTGTATAGAATTATAGAGTTATGTGTGTAGGAATTAAAATGAATTCTGCATTTCTAAATAGACCTTTAGACTATATGATAAAAAAAAACATAGTCTATAGGGACAATTATATGTATATGGTAGATATGAATTTACAGAAGAGTTGTTTTGCAAATCAAACATATAATGTATTGTTATTTTTAAATCTTATATAACCCACACTCATTTTGCATATACATATGTTACATATGATATGTACATAAAACTCTTTAGAGATTTTATATTTAAAAAATATTCAATATTGTATAAATTATTATTTAAAATGCGCTATATAATTAAATTTGATAACGACGTATAAATTCTTTTGACATTGTTCGTGGTGATTTTTGTATGTTTTTCATAATACCTTTTATCATATTGTATATAAATAAATACATTTAAAACGATGTCATTTTTATACACATATACCATTTAAATAAACTTCAAAGTAATATTGAATTATTAAAAAATAAAATCTAATTTATATAAATAAAACTGTTCTATATATATTATAAATATGATATATGAAATCACAAACGACGGGCTAATATCGAAAAATATACATATCTTGTTATGTTATACATTTTCAAACCATATAAGAAAATGATGTAAAAGTATATATGTACATTATATAAATAAAAAATATATATTATTTTTATTTTATTTTGAAATTGATTGAATTGCATTGCATATTTTTTACATCTCTTTTAAAGTACATCACATAAAAATGTATTACATGAATATTATAATATGTATATTGTATATATATCGTTCATGTACATAAAAACAAGTTGTTTTTTATTTTAACTTTATACATATACCATATACAGTCAGTGAAATAAACATTAAATTTTATTTTTACTATATATATATATATAGAGTTGTTATATATATATTGACTTAAAAAATGTGCATTTATAACAACAAAAAAAAATATATTCAATATTCATCCAAAGTATTTATATGATTAAGTTTTTTGGTTCATTGACTTATTTTCTTTTTAAAAATGTATATATAAGTATGTATATAGTAAATAAAAACAACACCGTAAAATGTAAATAAATGTGTATATATATTTATAGATAAATGAATTTTAAATAAATATATCTGTATATATAGTTATATGGAATGAGCAAAACAACTTAACGAAGTTTATTCATATATTGTATATATGTGGATAATTTTTAAAAGGGAATTGATATACTTCTTAAATATATATATATAGATTATGTTGTATTTGTATATATAATATATAAAGACTTAAATCAAGAGAATGATTAGCTTTTTTTTTATACTATATGTAAATGTATATATATATAGAAGTGATATGGTAATATTTTTAGTAAATGTTGTCGTATATTTTTATATTTGTTCACTAAAAGGAAATTGAGTTTAATATATTTATATGTATTACATATAAAGATATTTATATTTACAGTGATGTTCGGTAAAATAGGTGTAAACCCATTTTAATGTATTTTGATTAATTTCAAATACCAATATCTATTTGTGAATCATGCCATCCATACGACAATTTAGTACTTTGTTTACCTTTATTTATCACATGAAAAGAAAGAGATAAAAAATGTTGTCATTCGTATTTCTGGGAAATTAGCTAGGAATATGCTGTTCGGTAAAATAGGTGCGATATATTTTGTTCTACCAAAAACACAAGAAAAAGTATTAATGTCCTCAATATTAAATAAAATCTAAGTATTTCGCGTACATACCATTTATGATTTAATATTTTGTCGCATGTCCCATATTTTAAATTACTGCCTCACATCGATTTAGCATGAACTGCACCAATTTTTGGCACCTTTCTATAGAAATCGCTTCCAAACTATTACAATTTCTTTCCCCCGTTCTACTTTGTTTTTTGAGCCGTTTTGTTGCAACTGATGTTTATACGTGCTTCCACAACTTTTCAATCGGATTCAAGTCGGGTGATTGTGTTGGCCATTCTATTTTGTTCACATTATTTTGTGGAAACGAAACCGATACTGTGTTAGCCGTATGTTTTGGGGTCGTTATCTTGCTGATATGACCATATAATAGGCATGTTTTCTTTTGCGTATGGCAACATTTCGGTTGAAAGTATCCTTATATATTCCTGTTGATCCATTGGATATTTTTGAACTAACCAACTCCATACCATGATGATACCTTGATAAAACATATCATTAAACTACCACCTCCATGCTTAATGGTTTTTTTTTGTGTTTTGCGGTAAAAATTCTGTATTTGGTCTTCGTCTAACATGTAATTTGCCATCTGATCCATGCAAATTTATATTGGTTTCATCAGAATAAAGAATATGTCGTCACTTTTTAATATCATTATCACCTGACCAATCACGATGTGCATGTGCGAATTCTAAACGGTGTTCAATGTGTTTCGCTGAATGCATTGGTGCTTGTCTAGCTATTCGCCCCTATAAATTTGATGCTATTAACCTTTTTCATACCGTGCTTGATGAAATGCTTAGATCAAGCTCTCTTACAAGTTCCCTGGATGTTAAAAAGGGCTCTTTTTTGCGGCAACAACCACTCTGCGATCGTCATTGCTTTTAGTTTTACGTTTGTTACCCCTTCTTTCTGTGGTATATTTGAATTTTAATGCGTTGGTAATCATATTTTGGGAGCAATTCATAACCATTTCAGAAATATTTTTATATGTTAGCCCGGATGCTCTTAGATCCTTTATACGTTGCCATTCAAATACCGTACAATGTGTACTTCTACCCATTGTGACTTAGAAATATGTATTTATTTAATCCGGAATGTTTCAAAAATTAAATTTAAAACACTACTTTACCTAAAATTTATTTAAAAATTCACAAACTCACCACAAATAAATGTAATTTATTCGCAAAAAATAAATAAACCACAATAAACATAGTCCGCACCTATTTTACCGAACAGCATGTTCATAGCTAATTTCCCAAAAATACGAAGGACAACATTTTTTATCTCTTTCTTTTCATGTGATAAATAAAGGTAAACAAAGTACTAAATTGTCGTATCGATGGCATGATTCACAAATAGATATTCGTATTTGAAATTAATCAAAATACATTAAAATTGGTTTACACCTATTTTACCGAACATCACTGTATATATAAGCAGGATGTTTTGAAATGTATCAAAAATCAATGAACTAGTATTGTAAATAAACCAAAATTCTATATATACTTTTGATTGCCCATTTATATGAAATTCATAAAGAAATCGCAATACACGAAAAACTTGGTATATAAAAGTAAATATAATAACACCATGTATTTTGTTTCATAAAATATTACACACTCTGCGCGAAGCAAGATACATATAATATTTTAATATACAGTAGAGATATACATATAGAAAATAGAAATTTTAAATATATATATTTATTCATTCATAAGCCGAATATATATTTCGTTCATAAAACTAGATAATCCTTAAGGGATTTTAATATGTAAAAAAAAAATAAATACAGATAATAATTTACGTAAAACGTATAAAGAAAAAATCCAGTGAAAATGTATATATATAGATATAATCATTTTGAATGATAAACAAATGTTTCATATATTTTCTAAATATACCCAGTATCTGTTTAAAGACGATAAAATAAAATGTTTCGATATATAAGATTTGTATTGCATATTCATAATATATAAATAAAATTGTATCATATTTTAATTGAAAGACTGTAAATAAATATTTTGTATATATCGAAAAATAATATATGGTATATACATTTAATGCATACACATGATCAAAAGAAGGTGATATTGATTCTATATATTTATACTTTCATTTATTTATTGAATATTTAGCAATCTGTAACAGACATTATCATAAATAAAACATATGGATTTATATATTGCAAAATATTTGTTTATGTATGTCTGTTTAAAAATGATTTATATATACATATACGTAATATATAGATAAATATATATGATGATAATAATAATAATGAGGGAAAAGACCTCACTTTATAATACCACATATATTTTACATATAGCTTAAAAATCATTCATAAATATCAATCGCATATACTTGTATTGTAAAGATTTTTCTTATGTATATATTGTGAATGTTAATTTATATATTTTGTTTATATATATTGTATATAAAGATAAAACACACAAAAGATGTATAATATACTTATTGTAAAAAAAAAGAAAATTATTTACCAAGATTTTTCCAAGATTCCAAGAAGATCATAACCAAGATTTTTATTCATAATAATTTATTTTCATTTATTTTTACCTATCAATATTATTTGTTATATATGCGCCTTTTATGATGTATACCGCAGGGTAATGGAGTCGGAGTCGAGAAGTCGATGATAATTGAGTGGAATCGGAGGCACAGTTGAAATATTTGATTAGACCCCTCAACGCCCCCGCATATGATTATCAATTACATTTTTTCATTTGTTTGTCTTATTTCATTCATTCGCTTTTCTTTGTTTTGTTTTAACTTTTAAAAATGTACATTAATCTTTTTAAGGCGCTTAATAAAAGGATAATGCCTTTTCTTTAGCCAGAAAGTGAAAACCTTCCATGGACACATATAAAATCTGTGTAACGTGGAACCCACATGTACGTATGATACAGGTTATTAGGTCCGTAACTATATAAGATTAAAGAATGAATGATTAAAGAATGTGAGTCGAAGTCGATGTAAAATTGGACAGACACCACAACAACCCAACCCTGATGTATATAAAGTACTCGTATAGCGTGATTGTTGAATATGCATCAATCGATACATATATATCGATGGGTATTATTAAAATTTACAAAAAAATTTTGTTGAAGCAAAAATTGGCAAATTGACAACAAAAATAAAATCAATATATATATGGATGATTGAACAATCGGCATTTTTTAAATACCGATATAAATGTTATATAGAATAATAATAATAATAATGCAGTACATCGACACATAGGTTGAATAATTTTTTTATCTGTATTTTAATGTTTGCAAATATAGATATACTTATTGTATTTTAAATGTATGTATTCTCTACATATATATACAAAAAGGACATCTTCAACCAACGTATATAGTATATTGAAAATTTTATTGTAAATCAAATTTTGAAATTGATTGAAAAATTTAAATAATCTCAACAACTATATTTCAGAAGAAGCAAAAAAAAACACAAGGATTTTAATTGATTTTCATCATATAGACATCATATAAGGATATGGAGTATAAATACAAAGAGTATCTCTCAAGTTAAATAAAATAAATGAAAATGTAATTTTTTTATTGATTTAAAAAAAAAAATGTTGATTTTATATTATCTGAATATATATGAAATTAAAGTATAAGATCAAAATCATTTAAATATAAAAGAAAAAAATAAACCGCATGCAGCTTTAACTTTTTCAACATTAAAGTATTTAATGCTGAAAATTTAATGATATTCTTCTTTTTTTTTAATTTTTATTTTTTGTTGTAGGTATTGTGTAATATTCATAACGCAGCGGTGAAATTTTATATATAAAATGAAGATAAATATATATATATATATATATATACAGAAATTCTATCTAATGTTTACACTGAAATAATATCGTATGTACATACACATAATGATAAAATATTTATTTGCCATTCATTTTTTCCCATTTATACATCGCATATAAGGCATATATATAATGTTATATGATATTGAAACTCAAACACACGTAAATATATATATATCAATCACGAATCCTTCAATGATGTGACGGAAGTGTTGCTTCCGTAACCAATAATTGGAACTAACTATATAAAACCAATATAAAACATAAATTTAAGTTTTTAATAATTTAAATAATTTAAAAGATAAAAATATGTGATTTTAACAAAACATATCATTTATTTAAACCCGATAAAAAGATAAATGATGAAAAGATAAAAATATGTGATTTTAAAAACACATCCATTGGTAACATATATATAAAAAAAATCAAAACAATTCACTCATCTATAGACACACACCGACTACTATAAAATTATCTACTCTGTGTACTTTTTCTTTATTTGCATGAATATGGTTTTCATAAAAGATAAACAAAAATATGTGATTTTAAAAACACATCCATTGGTAACATATATATAAAAAAAATCAAAACAATTCACTCATCCTATACACACACCGACTACAATAAAATTATCTACTCTATGTACTTTTTCTTTATTCATTTGAATACAGTTGGTTCATAAAAAACAATCCAAAATATGTGATTTAAAAAACACATCTTCATATCTTTATTTGAGACCATCATACCAACTTGTTTTTGGTAGACTGTAGAGAAAATAAATTTGTGTTGTGGCGTCGTATATGTATATAAGAAAATTTTTTTTCATCATATTCGCTCTGCATGCATTTGTTTCAATACAGTTCGAGCATAAAAATTATCCAAAATATGTGGTTTAAAAAACACATTTTCATATCTTTTTTGGGGTATACGTTGACAATTGATTTTTGGTACTGTAGAATGTAGAGTATAGAATAGACTATATAGAAAAAAATTTGTATTGTGGAGGGGCTTGTATATAAGAATTTTTTTATCTATTCATAAATATGTGATTAAAAAAACACATCTTCATATCATTTTTTATTGTATATGTTGACAATTTATTGTAGGTACTCACATATTATTTATATTCATATATTATGTATAAAGCATCATTAATATAGTTATAATATTTAATGCAACAATAATAGGGATTGACCATTAAGACTTATAGTGAAATGGTATTATGACAATGAAAAATAATATTGGTATTTGAAGATAAATATTTAAATCCATTCCGTAAGGCAATATTTTAATCCTCGTGAATGATATATATATATATAATATATATATATATACGAATATGTGCTATATCTATATATATATATATATATATATATATATATATATATATACATGTTTAATAATATGTCATTTGTGCAAGATGAATAATATAATAATGTTACGGTACGTTAATTTTGAATGAATATTATACGTTTTTTTATATATATATATAATGTATAGGTACATGTTATCAATGTAATATAGAAAAATATAGTAAAAAAAACCCACAAACAAGTTGTAATTTTCTTTGACATAAAGACGACAAAAGAAGTCAACGTGAGCATCATATATATTAAACATATATATATATGTACATGGAAAAAAATAGTACTTTTACACTATATTGTAGAGCAGTATAAAATATGAAAGGGGGGAAAAAAGTTATAATAGAAACAGCTTAAATTTATAAAATAAAAAAAATATATTCTAATATATAAATAAAATGATTGTATAATAACAGAATGTCATCAATATATTAAATTGTCATTAATAAATCACTTAATTGTTGATCAATTGTACAGAGAATTAATTTTTTTTTCAAGAAATTTTTACGTATAGATGGATTAGATCGCTGAAATTGATTGTAATGGTCGGACAGAAATTTTCTACATACGAAGGTGGTTTTGATAAAAAAAATACTGTTGTTTGTATGGTCACTACTTACCTAATAGAAAATTTACGAAAAAACTTATTTGGGAAAATTTTATAACATATAAATTTACTGAGTCGAGCCGCCTATCGTCTAATTTGGGACACTCTAAATATAAATAATATATTTTACACAACACTTTACATTTATCTGTGGTTTTTTAAAAGATTTTTCATATTTTCTTTACAATATACATTATTATACAAACAAATTAATTTGATGAAACAATAAAGTTTGATATATTGTTACAATTTTTTTTTTAATTTTATAAAGTGAAGAAACAGCTAAATTATATTATGGTATATTCTATTTAATATTAAAAACAACAAACAAAAATCTGTTTTAATTCTGTTTCACTTGCATTATAATTTTTTTTCTGTGCTGTGAAAATGAACATATTTTATTACAAAAAGTGTAAAAAAATTAAGAAAAAAAAAAGTATTCATTAATGTGTAACTATATTTAAAATTGTATTTGATATATTTAATTTAATAACCTTTTTATAAACGAAAATAAATAACAATTTTCTTTTAAAGATCTTTTAAAATACAGTATATGTGTAAATTAAGCAAATAGTTTTTAATTGGATGTAAATTATATATGTATATGATATATTAAATGTAAAATCCTATTCATATGTAATTTATTTATTTATATATTTGTTTAAATGCACCATATAAAGATTAATTATATCTATTAATACAAATTTACTTTAATAAATACCTAATCAATCTTTGTCTAAAAACATATACGATTTATATGAATGGAAGTATAACAACGATAACGTTTTATATATGCATACACATAAAAAAAAAGACATTATGATTTATTTATTTGATAAACGATTAAATGTATATTTTTAAATATATAAAAATTAATTTTTTCTCCCCTCCATTTAGATATAATAAAATATACTTAATCCATAATAATAAAATAAAAACAAAGTATAGAATTCTAAATATTTGGTTTACATTTCTAAATATAGTTCATACAAAAAAATGTGTATTAAAGAGATCTTCGTAAGATTTAAATATATTTTTTAATTAACATTTTAAGTTCAATTTTCAAACTTTTCAATACAATTTGAAAATTTGTCAATACTATTACAAAAATTTTTAATTGCCCTGGGGTGGCATTATGGGAGTCGATACCATCGTCTATCGCCTATCGTCTAAATTTACGATACTCAATTATTTTAATATTATGGTAATCGATTTTGTGGGTATCGATATTATTTGTATATCGTCTCCGTGGATATTGTTGTGGCAAATGATTTTCATATAGAAAAACAAAAAGTTTATTATTTCTATGAGAATGAGATTGAAAGTATTATTCTTATGAGAATTGCTTTTGTACTTTTTATGAATATTAAAATTGAATAAATGAACAAAAACAAAAGAAAGCAATACAAACGACAATCGAAACGATAGCTACTATCCTATCGTCAAAAATTATCGTCTTAAACCGACGATATCGTCTGCCATAATTGCAAAAATGAAAAAATCGTATGTTTGACGACAATCGTCTATCGCAATCGAATGCGATAATTCCACCACTGATTTGAAACTTGAAATGTATAAATTTGAATTTAAAAATGTTGAAATTGAACTAAAAACTATTGTAATGATATTCTAAAATTTTGAAATTTAATTAAAAATTGTTGAAGATAATAAATAAAGAGAAAAAAAGATTTTAGTTTTGGTATTCATCAAAGGTTTAAATTACTTTCATTCATAAACTAAACCATAATTTGTCAAATCAAATCTCACCGAAAACACACACAATTTCAATGTTTTTAATATGTTTATTATATAGTAACAATAATTAAAAATGATATATCAAACACATCGTCGATGGTGTGTACCCACAATAAATTAACCGCACAAATAACATACTAACACATCTGATTTATAACAAATATAAATTATGTATTTTATAGTTGTTTTTTTTTCAATCACATATAAACAATATTAATTAATATTAAAAAATCTATCGCATATATTGTATGAATGTGGTATAATTGTATTAATAAATATAAATACAACACATATGTTTCGATTAAATTTATAATTATGAAATATTATCACATGAACACCATTTATATATTATTTTATGTACAAAATATATATATCTCGTATTTCCATAACAGATATGTGGATTTCCTCATTTATAAACATAATATAGTACCATATAATAATAATTGACTATATTTATATATATTTTATAAAAGACGCAGACCCGCAATTGAATTTTTTTTTAACATCGCATTTATCAAATAAATATGATTTTTATTTGATGTACTATTAAAAGTTTTTATGACACCGAAAATATATGTAATTAGATAATTAGAATTGAAATTGAAAGAAAAAAATCACTTAAATTGTGAAATTTTAGCTTTAACAATATTTTATTTAATTATCATCTGACTACGGGTGGGTGAGAAAATTTGAGAAAAGAAAATTTGTCGTCGAATACTCAAACGATACGGTATTCTGATAGTTACACATTTAAAAATAAATAATTTAAATAACAAAAAAATTTAGTATTCAAACAAAATTTTCCGGAAAACTTTCAAGAAAAAATTTGGAAAATTGAATTATTTGGGATTTGGAAACAAATTGTTTTGTAGAATACTCAATTTTTAAGCACGTACATTTTAAAATAACCTATCTTTTGGGTTAACATGACAATTTTTTTCACGCTCCACCACATATATAAATATAAGATTTTAATAACAGTATAAAAATTCATTAGATTATTTCTAATAATTTATAATAATCATTAATATGAAATGTGTGTTATGTATATCTATATATGATTTTGATAAGATAAAGTACGACGATAAAATATAGTTTATCTGAAATGATAAACTGTTTTATTTATATTGATATATATAACTAGATCCGCAAACAATTAGTTTATATATATATATAAAGTTTAAGTGAAAATTAAGTGCAGTCAAATAAAATTTAGATAAAGTGTATACTATATTTAATTAATCGGTACTGGATCAATTTTTCTTCTTATAATATTAAATAACTAAATAAATTGATTTTAAAATAATAATAAATATAAATCGATTGAAATTTTTAAAAATTAAGTAATAACATTATACTATACTTTATAATATATTAAACAGATATAGAATTTATGTGCGTGACAAAAATACTATATATAAAATCTAATAACTCCTACTCAACAAAAATATCGTTTCGTTTTATATATATATAGATTTGTGTAATATCACAACGCGAGAAATATATTATAAATAAATAAATAAATACAAGAAACATATAAACAAGAAATAAACGAATTGGATTATTTACAATTTATATATATATATATGAATTCAATTTAATATTTTTTTTAATTGAACGGCGGTAAGTATAAATAGATAAATATCGGATGAAAAGGGTTAATGAACCAACAATAGAAGTGTATTTTATCATCTTATATATATTAAATGTAATTAATATATAAAAGAATTTCATTTAAACAAAAATAAAAAAAAAATTCCTATTCAATAGATAAAAAAAAATACTAAAAGCAAATCACGAAAAATGACTTGGTTTATTATTGATTTAAAAAAGTAAAACAACAATATTATCTATATAGCTATTATAGGCTATTAGCTAATTACAACAATGCTTGAATTACAAAATATTTTGTTTGTATATATACAAATAATTAACATATAACAATAATAATAGCCATCATGATGAATAAATGAATGAATGAATGACCCCCAAAAGAAATTATTTTCAATATTATACATTTGGATTTTTTTTTTCTTTGGTATATATTCAATAAATATATTTTGTAATAAAATAAATATAACAAATTTTCATTAGTCACGATAAATTAAATGATTTTTATGATATAAATATAGAGAAATATTTATAAAAAAATTTGTTGTTTTACTATTTCGTTTTCTTTAACATATACGATATAAAATTCATTAATTTTTTTTAAATTATGTATATCTATAATGAATATGATTTTTATTTTATATTATTCTTCTCCATATATGGAAAATTTAATTATGAAAATTATTCCTCTATATATGTTAGAATTTTTCTTTTAAATACAATTTCATGAAACTTTAACACACTCTTATATAAAAAAACATATTTTAAGATAAATAATTCAATTTAACATGTTAACGAAAAAAAAAAGAAAATTTAAATAACAAGTACATATAGCTCTTTAAATTTCTTAATATTGTCTTATGAACCATAAAAAAATATCATCTTCCGATTTCATTTTAAACACATATATAATGGAAATGGAAAACTTTACTAAATATACGCTTATAATTATAATGATTTTTGCGTATATAAGAACATTTTTAATTAATTTAAAAAAAAAAACAAAATTATAAACATTATTTTTTCCTATCATATATACATCGCACGTATAGATAGAATAGAATTTATTTTTTACGATAAAAATTATATTATAATGAGTTATCCTTAAAAAAATCATAATAATAACAAACACAACACATAAATTGGCACATTAATTTTATATTATAATTCTTATTATTTCGTTTCGTATTGTTTTTATATACTATATGTGCGTTGAGGGTAGCGGCATTTGTGTGTATTTTCTTGTTTTATTATTGTATGGGGGAATTTTTTTTTATAGTATAAAAATGCGACAAAAATACACTTCAATTATATTATATAATACACAGACTAACTTGTAACAATATACTATAAACAAAAAACAAAAAAAAAACACCACAACTTTCTATAGTCATCATTCACTCACTATACCATATTTTTTATATATACACATTTTTTTTTTTTTTTTTGTGATTGTAGAAAAAGAATATTGTTTTATAATATAACCATCGACCATATAATAATAAGACACGAAAATTAACAAATTATGCTTCGTAAATTTAACATCAGAGCTTTGAGCTTTCTGATTGTAATGAAAAGAGATGGTAACAATCATTTTAATTTATTTATTTATATAGCTATCGTATGCATCACAATATCATTTGGATGTTACGTTTTTTTTTGTTTTGTGCTTTTTTTGTTGGTGTTTTCTATTTTTTCGTATATATTAAATACATTATATTTAAAATACGATCCATTTGTAGTCAGGGCCGCCACAACATACAAGATATTGGTACGAACGAACCACACGCCGTTGCCTAGGGGCGCTGAAAACGATCAGATATTTTAAATAATAAAGCAAATTCTTAGAGTTCTAGAGAAAATTTCTGGAACAAAGAACTACGGACAGAGAACTGATAAATTAAACTTATGCTTGCCAGATTTTCCTAGAGCTCCTTGTGGGACATACCTTATATTTTGATTTTGAAGCGCAAAAAATAAATTAATAGGTTTTTCTTGTCATATTTCAGGGCGCTTTATTTTAATAATTCAGCCAGGCGCATAAATGGTCTAAAACTGCCCTGTTTGTAGTACAAATTAAATTTTATTTTTCTTTTTGTATATAAATATATTATTATAAATATATTAAAATATTATGTATGCATGTACCAGGTTGATTTTTTTTTATATTCTTATTCTTAGATATGCTTCATTGTTGTTATAATTTTTTTATTTTGTTATATTTTTTGTTATTCTGTTTTGGTTTTATTTGTTGTTGTTGTTGTCTTATTTTTAGCCAATAAAATAACTACTTATAAACGATATATATATATATATACAACAAATATTATATATACACCAAAATTATTGTTGGTTTTTTGGTATATATAAAATAGAAGATAGAAAAGTAAAAATTATTTTGTTAATAAAAATCAAATAATGTTTTTTTTTTGTTTTCTGCTTTTTTTGTTGTCTATTTTTAGATCGTCGACTTATTTTTTCGTATATAACTTTAAAATAAAAATACAATCCATTTTTATAGCAAAATTACATATTTCTTTTCTTTTTGGATATAAATATAAAATCTATTTGATATATATACAGATAACCCTTCATTGAACGAGCTGTGTATTACATCACTTTTTAATTTTTTTTATTTACAAAAACGATTTTTTGTATTTTTTCATTCCCTTGAAAAATCTGAAAATAAAGTGTTAACTGTATATCATATTTACTTACATCGCAACACTTATTTTGCTATTATTTTGTTTTATTTTTTGTTATTCAGTTTTATTTATTGTATTTTATTTGTTGCTTTTATTTTTCATTTTTTGTCTTGGCATTTGGTTTTCGTTTTTGTTTTTTGATATATATAAAAATATCCAATATAAAAAAGATCTAATCTTGTATATTTGAAACGATAACAGCTACGAATACTGGCCTTTGAAAATTGGATTAACAATAACACATTTCAAGACGTTTGAAATGTTCATACATTTTTTTTCGTTACATGGAAAAAATTTACGTTCCTTTTTTAATTTACCATAAATTTATTAAAGGAAATTAAATATTGATGATAATAATATTAATATCAATAATGTTTATAATGCTAATAATGAGAATAACACTATAATAAGAATAATAATAATAATTCATCCTGTTATAAATTAGATTTCAAAAAAAAAAAAATCATTCAATATGGTATTAAAATCGGCTAAATAATATTTGTAAATGATGGAGTATATTTTCACAATCATATTTCATATAGATCCTCATAAAAGGAAATATTTAATTTGTTTAGTTACATATGTGTATATAAAATTTATTAAAAAAAAATGTCCAGAAGAAAAAATCATATATTGCGTATCATGATAACTGTATAACATGAAAAAAAAACATTTGATTTATCATACCAAAATAGTTTTTACTTTTCTATATATCAAAAAACCAACAATAATTTTGGTGTATATATAATATTTGTTGTATATATAAATATTTTGTTTTTTTTAGGTGATTTATAAGTAGTTATTTTATTAGCTAAAAATAACACAACAGCAACAACAACAAATAAAAGCCAAAACAGAATAATAAAAAATATAACTAAATAAAAAAATTATAAGAGCAATGAATAATATAAATATATATATAAGAATAATATATATATATATATACATACATAATATTTTATATTTATATAGAAAAAGAAAAAAAAATTATTGAAAAAAAATACAAATGGATCGTATTTTAAATATAAGGTGTATATACGAATATATACGAAATAAAAACACCAACAAAAAAAGCAGAAAATAAAAAAAAAACAATTTGATATTTCATACCAATATAGTTTTTACTTTTCTATATACCAAAAAACCAACAATAATTTTGCTATATATATAAATATCACAGTTTATATATATATCGTTTATAAGTAGTTATTTTATTGGCTAAAAATAGCCAACAACAAATGAAACCAAAACAGAATAACAAAAAATAAAACAAAATAATAACAAAATAAGTGTTGCGATGTAAGTAAATATGATATACAGTTAACACTTTATTTTCAGATTTTTCAAGGAATGAAAAAATACAAAAAATCGTTGAAAAAAGTTGTTTCCTATATAAAAAAAATTAAAAAGTCATGTAATACACTGCTCGTTCAATGAAGGGTTATCTGTATATATATCAAATAGATTTTATATTTATATCCAAAAAGAAAAGAAATATTTAATTTTGCTAGAAAAATGGATTGTATTTTTATTTTAAAGTTATATACGAAAAAATAAGTCGACGATCTAAAAATAGACAACAAAAAAAGCAGAAAACAAAAAAAAAACATTATTTGAATTTTATTACCAAAATAATTTTTAGTTTTCTATCTTCTATTTTATATATACCAAAAAAACCAACAATAATTTTGGTGTATATATAATATTTGTTGTATATATAAATATCACAGTTTATATATATATCGTTTATAAGTAGTTATTTTATTGGCTAAAAATAAGACAACATATATATATATTATATATATATATATATATATATATGTGCATACATAATATTTTATAGATAAAAAGAAAAAAAAAATAATTTTGCTCTACAAATGGATCGTATTTTAAATATAATGTATTTAATATATACGAAAAAATAGAAAACACCAACAAAAAAAGCACAAAACAAAAAAAAACGTAACATCCAAATGATATTCGATAGCTATATAAATAAATAAATTAAAATGATTGTTACCATCTCTTTTCATTACAATCAGAAATCTCAAAGCTCTGATTTTAGATTTACGAAGCATAGTGTTTGAATTTTCCTGTCTTGTTATTATATGGTCGATGATATAACAATAAAAATAATATACAATATAGAATAATTTAAAAAATAAAATATGATTTTCTTTCTTGTTTTTTACACCATTTTCATCAAAATATGAACACTATATGGAAATGGATAGGGATTATACAGATATAAGGAGAAAAAAAAATAAGGAAATATCTGTATGAATGAATGAATGGTTATAATATTATTGCGGTGAAACAAAACAAGATGAAGGGAACACTCTAAATATACATGTATGTTTGATGATGATGATGATTATGGTGCGATTGTCATACTATAACTAAAATTGAAATCATAAACCACAAAATAACATGTACAGATAAAAATTGTTTCTTTTTTGTAATTACAAAAAAAAAATAAAAAACACATTTCACATACATTAATGAAAACAAATTATTTTTCAAAAGAAAATTTCTTATTTTTTTTATTAACATTTGTTTTTTATTTTATCATATACAATAATAATAATAATAATAAAAATAATAATAATTTTTCTAGTACATTAGAATGACTAGACCGACGCCGTCACCCACAACAACATCATGATCATCATCATTATTATTATTACACGTTTCTTATTATTATTATTATTAAAATTAAAATTATTATTATTATTATATTATCATCTTTATCCGTAAAGAGATATCTATAATACAGAAATGTGTATATACCGTAAAAATAAAATTAAAAAAAAAAAAAACACTACAAAAATCACATATTCGTTATTATATCCTATGAATAAACTGTATTTTACTACACAACGTACCTCCGATATATGAATGGTATTCGTATATAAACATATTAAAACATCATGAGACTTTAAAACACGCGACTGTACTAAAGTTAAGTACTTTATAAAGGTGAGGAAAGGTATAGGCTTGGTCTGGTTTGTTGTTTGAACCATATAATAATATTTTTATTTTGTATATATATAAAATACTATGATACTATATATTCAAATACAAATTAAATGTATTTTGTATGTATTTCTATCTCTATATAGATATATAATTTAAAATAACAAAAAAAAAGTCTCTAGGTCTCTATACTATATTGCGTGTTTTATATATAAAATTAATTTGCCTATGTGTGTAATATCAAAACTTTTTTTTTTTATATATATAAATAATGAGCTTATATACACAGAAAAATCACAATAAATGCATTGTGCATCATATAGTGTAAATATATCGGAGGATATTTTTGACGGGGATTTAATTCCAAAAATGTTATGTCCATATTATATTCCATATATTTAAGTTTGTGATAGAATGATGAAAAAAACCTCCAAAGATCTGACAAAATTTTGCAGTTGTGAGTTTGAATTCTACAGATGAAATGAAACATTAAGTAAAACGTTTAATTTGATTTGTAAAAAAAGTAAAAATATATAGTAAATAAATTGTTTTATAAAAACTAAATTTTTTTCAAACAAAATTTTCCGGAAAATTCAATTTTATAAATTTTGAATTTTTCGAATTACGCACCCATAATTTTTCTCAAATTTTCCTTTTTCCTCGAATAATTTGAAAATTCAATCAATTTCTGATATTTCATAGAAGAAAACTTGAAAATCGTCTCAATGGTTCAAAGTCGATTTTCCAAAAATTATTCGTAAAATTTGTCAGATTTTTGTTGTAGCAAGTATTAAAATTTTTGTGTATTATTTGGTCGATCACTTTTACAATATAGCAAATTTCTTTGAATTTTCCATGAACTCGAATGGAAAATCGGCTATATCAATTTTGAAAATTTATTGAATTGATTTGTCACAATTGATTGAAAATTTATTCAAATTATTCGAAGAAGAAATTGGAGAAAAACTTTGGTTGTAATTCGAAAAATAGAAAATTTAGAAAAGGCGGTTTTCCGGAAAATTTAGTTCGGTGCCCGACCAACGACCAATTAATTTTTACATCGAATATCTACTGTATATCAAGTTCATTGTAAGATAAGTAGGTATATACCAAAAAATCATTATATATTTTTCTAAAAATTGTATATGTTTTGTATGTATATACATACATTTTTTTTTATATAGTATACGTAGATAGATATATACAAATGTGGTGTATGTGTTATGTATGTAAACACATTGTAAATAAAATGTACGACTATATCTATAAATATAGTTATAATTGTGAAAAGACAAATTTATATATTGTACAAAAAAAAAAAATATATAAACAAGATTTTTTTTTTTTTTAATTTTTCATTCATATATCCATCCATATTATATGTAATAATTCTAAAAACAACTACACATTACATAGTGTTTTTTTTTATATATTGAATACTATATACTATATATATATTTTTTACTCGTTGTATACAACATGTTATAATATATATCTACATCTATTCTATCTGTGTATAACTGTATACATAAATATACAGTACAAGAGTTGATAAGACCTGTATATACAAAAAGATAATAAACAAAAACAACTATATCATGTACATATTTTGTGCACATATATGAACTAGACATTTGTTTAATAGATTATTTATTATATAAATGTTTGTTGTATATACATATGTACGATATTTAACTATATATTTATATTATAGATATATGAATATATATTGTTTTTAACGTAGTGGATGTTGAGAGACCAATCTAAAATTCTATATGTAAAAATAAAGATATGTATATATATAGTATGAAGAAAAATACATAAATCAAGTGATTCAAAGAGAAAATTTATCAAGTATTATATATATATATATATATATATATATATATATATATATATTAAACTTTCAAGTATAATATTGTCATAAATAAATTAATGAAGTATGTCATTTATAAATATCTATATATTGATAGATATACAATAATATCGCGGCTATTCTTCAAACAACATCTTAAAACATTATAGCAAAAAAAAAAACAAATGATTTGTGCGTATTTATATATATATATGTATGTATGTAAAATATGTTGTTTAAATTCATGACAATCGAATGAATAATAAATTGCAGACAAATGTAATTATTTTTATAACAATTATACCATACTCAATCATAATATTCTATATTAATAATTAAATATATATACGCAATATATATATATACTACAATAATATAATATTAATATTAAAATTAAATTAACTATATATTCTAACCGTATATTTATCATTTATATAATTAAATTATTTCAAATAACAAAATAATAATATTATTGTATTATTGTGATATGTGAATATATATACCACATATAGTCAAGAGTTTGGAGAATGGAGGTACTTAAATTTTATTAAATTACCTATCATAAACAGTCAGTGAAATATAATTTCAAAAATATATTTCATATTTGATTGAGATATTATTATATGTTGGATGATGGTTGGATGATATAAAATGGAAAATTATATCCATATATAAATATATATATATAATATTTATGTTATACAAACTCTTCTAAAAAAAAATAGGGGGATCAATACACGAACAAAATGAATATTCAATTATTAAAGTATAGATATATAGAAAAGGCAGTAAACCTTCGAAAAAAAACCGTATTTATACAAAGTGATTTTGATTTATATCGCAGTCTATACATTTCATTGTTTTAGATATAATTCAAAATGAAAAACCCCCAGATTCGGAATCTAATCCTAAATTTTCTGTAATCTTTTTTTTTTGGAATGTTTGCGTGCAATGAGTATTAAGGGTAAAAGTGTTTAATTTTATTTTTATTTGCAATTTATGCTAAACATCTTATTATATTTTATGTACTGCGTAAGGTTTTGTATAACGAAGCGTTTCTATATCTAAAACTGCGAAGCTTTGCAGAGTATATATGAGGGTTTACTGTATTAATATCACATAAAAAATAATATGTCATATGTATATTAATAATAAAATATATTAGTAAAATCAATATATTATATAATATATACGAACAAATCAATTCAAATATTCATTTTTAATATAAATACGCATTTTATTTTTTTATTAATCAAATGTAAAAAATAATATAATAAAATGTATACAAATAAATATTTGTTTTTTTTCGATACGGTCAAATGATTTTGCATATATAAATCTAAATAAAAAAAAATAATATGCATATACCTTGAATATTGAAATTGCGATTGAATTATATAATTAAAAGGCGAGGGTTGAACTTTATAATTATCATATATATATATATATAGAGAGAAACTATTATATACGCGCACAGATACATTATATAAAATTAAATTATTGATTGACTATAAACACAGAACACAGAATCGTGTTATATATTGATTGTATTTATATACATAAAAGGTTTATAATAGACATATAAATTTTAATAATATATTAGGTATGGTATATGTATTATATTATAAGCGAATTGGCAAATATATTATTTATCTTTTCAATTTATAATAGTGTTTTTGTTGAAACAATTATCAAACTATGTGAGGGGAATTGATTATAAATATATACTATACATATGTTTGTGTACATATACAATTTTACACGTATATATATATATATATATATATATACATAATTTAAAATTCCACGCAATCATTTATAAATTTATAATATATATGGTATATGGTATATAAATGAAAATTAACTATATATTGTTTGTGAATTTTAAAGGGAATAAAATCTATGGATTGATTGTATATATGAATATGGAAGTAATAAAATTGAGGTGTAAATAAATCTATAGTGATTTTTTTTAAATATGTAATTAAATTGAACGGTTTTCATGAGAAATGTATAATGAGTACGGACGATTTTTTCGGGATTCTATCTTCCCGATTCCTTTACTGGTGGTGGTTTACAGCTAAAGATATTTTTCTTTTTTATTTAGAAATTATATTTTTTTCTTATTACAACCGACAATTGGTTTAAGGGCAATTGGTTGGTTATATAATTTATACTTTTTACGGTGTCGGTAATTAGTCGTACGACAAAACTGTGTATGGGAAAAATGCGTAACTCTGTGTGAAAATTCAGATTCGAAAATAACCGAACAACACAAAACATATTTTCTGTTCTCAGTAGGATGGTTTCTAATCCATCTGAAGACTTCAAAATTTTAAAAGAATTTTAGATTGTCATTTTTTATTTAGAATAATTTACATTGAATAATTCTAACAAAATCCAATAATAAAAATGTTTACCAATATTTTATACATATATATATATATAGAAGTTAAATGTAATTGAAATGAGAATAAATTTGTTTTTTTTACTTACAAATTGACATCAATTGTATTTTAAAATAGTCATTTTTTGTTAAACAATTTTTAAATTACCTGAAATAAAAAGAAAAATAGAAAAATAAATATTAGTATATACAAATATAAATACAATTTAAATGTAATTAAAGTGTCATTAAACTATATATCTAAATAAATAAATAAATAAATAAATGAATATAAAAAGTGAATTTCGACAAAAACCACACCTAAAAGTCAATTATATTTACTTTTATTTCTTTCTCTTATAATATTTAAAGGTATATAAATCATTGCGTCGGATATAAACATTTGTTTCTTCTTTTTTTTTAATATTAATTTGATTGTTTTGTTTTCATGTGCATTATTTGTGCATGCATTGAGGATAGAATATTTTTTTTTATTTATATTATATAATATAAAATAAATGTAAACAAATAAATATATTTATTGATATATGCATATATATAAAAAACATTTTGTTATATTATTTTGTATTCTATATGGAATTGAGAAACAATTTTTATTTGTGTACATCAACTTAATATATATGGATATATGCGGTTTTTTTTAATCAATTTTATATACCCGTATAAATATTACAAAATTATAGGTTACTAATTTTACATAAATAATTCATTTCAATATATAGACATTTATTTATATTATAGATCAAGATCCTGTATAAATTTGTAATAAAACAATTTAATCAATTCCGGTCATTATATAAAATTTTAAAATATATATATTTGTATAATAGTAATTTTATTACAGTAGGTTGAAGAATTTCAATAGAAAATGATTTAATTGCCATATAATCAATGATTTAAATTGTATATATTTATAGAAAAATAACAATGACATTTATATAGAAGAATAAAACATATATATAGAGATGAATCTTTACGCCCATATCTTTTTTTATAAGTAAATAATTTATAACACGTTTCAATAATGCATCATATATCAATTGTGCAAATGATTCGATAATAATAATAAAATTTCATTTGTACGCGCGGGTGTATTTTTTATTATGTAATTTTTTCGAAATGTAGTGAAATTATACAAAAAATTCATATAGAGATAAATATATAAAAAAGATGTTTCTTCTTCTATATATAAAATAAATTTATATAAAAAGAATTATATCGTACACATTATATGAAAATTTAAAACATAAACATAAGCTTTAAAAAAAATAAATATTAAATGTGATTTTAAATGATTTATTTTTATATACTATGCAATATACTATATATATATATAATATAAAGAGAAATTCTTCGCAAAAGATTTATTATACATGTTCTATATATATCATCACTAATACTATATATATATGATTACTTTAACATTCTTTCTTTTATACATTCATATACATATATTATAGTGTACAGAATGTTTTTGAAAGTATCAATGTGAAAATATTTAGTAAAGATCTGTGATGGTACAATGCGATAACATTTAGATATTGACTAAATGATAAATAGCATGTATAAGAAAACCCCGTTCTATAAATAGAACACCCGGTAAATGACAATTCTTAAATATACATATATATGTGACATATACAAATAAATATTTTATATTTTATATAAGTATCTTATTCATATAATATAAATTTTATTTATCGCTATAATATAAATTATAAATAAAGTAGTAAAATAATATAATATTTAAAAAAAAAAAAAGCCTATATATACAATTATTTATATATTCATAAAATATAATCAATAAATTTACAAATGTGAATGTCTGAATGTAAAAACAGTATCTTATTTTAGATGCGTCTAAATACACAATTTTATACTTAATAAAACCCATTCAAGTTTTTATTTTAAATTACAATTTACGTACTTTTTATATATGTTTTTTTATACATCATATTGACACATGAATTATGCATACAATTTTGTTTTATGTCCTTTTTATAATATATATATATATATATATATATATATATACATATAAATATATATATTTATGTATACATAGTATATTGATTGGATATATTTATATTGGTTTTGTCTCTCACATATTGAATTATTCAATATTACATATTATATATATGCAAACAATTCTTATAATATAATAAAAATTCATATCACAATTTATATGCATAACATAAATATATATGCATAATATGTGTGTTTTTCTTATTCTTCTTGTAATGCATTGTGGACAAAAGAATTTAAATTGGTAATATAGACACATATATATAGAGAAATTCTTTAACTTTATATACCACTATTTACTTAGATATTCTTATATAGCGACAATTTTATTTTTAAATAAATTATAAAAAAAAAAAATAAACATTCACTTGTTGAGCTTGTTTGAAAAAAAAAATCTATAGATATATGATTTAAAAAAAAAAATCAATTACAAAATTGTGTTATATGCGAACACACGCATAATTTTGTAATGTAAAAATTGTTATTATATATAATTTATATACCATATATCCATTTCATATACATGCAATGTCAATAAAGCCTCGATTTCTATGAAAATATTTTATTTACCACAAATATGATATTTGTGATATATAAAAAAATGTGCTTTTTCTGAAATTTATTTTGCCTGGATAAAAAAACCGAAATTTAATAATATATACCAATTGCTGTTAAATAATTCCATTTTTTATTAGTTTGTAAATTAACTGGATATTTTATTATTATGAAATTAAATCATAAAAATTAAATAAAATGTAAATAAAATGAAAAATGAAGTTTGGACGACGGTCAGTCGACGGCAATAGAAGAAAAAATATCAATGTCCGCCGTCAGTCCGCCGTCCAATATTCATAAAAAGCACCTACATTCAAATGCATGTATTTTCAATTTGACATTTGCCGTCGTCTGCCGTCGGCATTTCATAAAAAGCTTTACTTAAAAATTAATTTTTCATGGATGGTATATTTAGAATGAAAAAAAAAACATTCCATGCATAATATCAATAATGTATCATGGACAAATGTGGGTAATATATTTAAATAATTTCATAAATGATCATCTCAACTCATATATATTATAATTGTTCATATACAAACGTTTCTCATGCAGTATAGATGAATAGATGAATATATATATACGAATAAATAAACAAATAAATAATTATGAATGAGTTAAGCAAATAATAAAAAAAAAATTTAGAAATATTTTGTATTAAATATGGAGACAGTATTTTTTATAAATACATTTTTTTGAAAAATATTTGGAAAACAATTATACAGAATAGGAAGGTTGATTTTTTTTTTGTGTTTGTTTTCATTAAATAAGAAGACAGAAAAATAACCTTTTTTGTTTTGTTGGTTTTGTATAGCAAATAATAACAAAAATAATTACCACATCAATATATCATTAAATTGATGAATTTGTATTTTGTCATTCGCCATACACAAACATCGATCGAGAGAATTTCAATAAATCTTTACGATATATAATGATCAGATTTTAGAGTTTCAAAATGTGTTTTTTTTTCTAAAAAAATCTTTTCCAATAAAATTCTGTTCTATATAGAATATTTTGCTTTATGATGATGTTATCTTTCATTTAGCATCCCGTTAAGAATACATTCATTTTTTTACATATGAATATTATTGCATATCATTTTAATTTTTTACACTATATATTTTAAATGAGAAATTGTATTTGTATACCACATTAGGGAATATTTAAATTGTATATTATGAAATTGGCTATTATTACCCAAAGAAAATAAAAAGGTATTTACACTATATAAAAAAACCCCTATTACCCATCATAAAAGAAAACCTTTATACCATATATATAATAAAAGAAAAATTTAGTTTCCTTTGCCGATACACGAATTCTGTTGAACATAAATGTATAATAATATGTAAAAATATTATTCAAAACGATGGTCTTCTGTGTGGTAATACAAATTTGTATAATATACAAGAAGAAAATAAAAAACAAATTTTGTCATTTCATTTGTCATTCAATATATGTATATGTTACATATATAAATTACACATTATTATTACCACCTATATAGTTATTATACTTTATATATTTTTATTTGAAATTTTTTTATAAATGAAGCAATGACACGTTAATTATTATTATTGTATATATGTAACGATTTGAATATCATCACCGAAATATACCCTTATATAATATAGTAATAAGGGATATAGTGTGTTAATATATTATATGGCAATTTCTTATATATACTTTTAGTTTTCCATATTCGTATATATAATATAAATTGAATTTATATAACTTTCCCCTATCTATATGCAGTACAAAATAAATATACAAATATTTACCAAATAATAACAAAAAAAACAAATCATATAATAACAAACTTTATTCGTTATATATTTTTTTTATTATTGTTGATAATATTGTAATTTTTTCATGTAATAATGGAAAATGGTGTAGCTTTGATAGACTTATGTGGGGTCGATTATTGTTTGGGATTCTCTTTTTCTTTTAAGTTATAATCATGCATATAAAAACAGCCACATATTTAAGGTAAAATGGTCAAATCACCCGAGTTAATTTATATATGCGGTTAAATTACAAAACAAATTATAAAAAAAAAACAATGTGCATGTAAAAGGTAGTAAAATCTTAAAAATATATTAAATTTTTCAGTTCTTAATATGAAAAAATGAGGGATACAATCTACGATTAATTTTACCGGCAAAAAACAGTCTTCTGATGATTTCAAAATTTGTTATTTTTCACGGTTTCGGACTGACGATAAAATTTCAGATTCGTAAATCAACTGAAAAACGAAAAATGTTTTCATGTCTTCCGCGTATAAGTTTCGTACCTCAAAAAGTCAAAATTTTGTCAGAATTTTGAGTTATGTGTTTTATTAATTACATTACAGAAACACTACATCAAAGAAATCCCATCCTATTATTTCCAGATATCTATATTGAAATCAAAAACATTTCCATTATTCCAATTTAAATATTTTTGAAATATGAATTGGATTTTATATCATGGCAGACTTATATAAAGATTATATCTATATGAAGAAAATTAATATTTTTTGTTTGAAAACAAGATTATCGTTTTTTTTCTATTTCCGGGCATATAGTCCTTTCTTTCCTATTATTATTATAAAAAAAATCAAATAAGAGAAAACGCTACGAGGGACTAAAACTTCTTGTCGTATGCAAACCAAAAAAAAAAAACACAGGCAATAATAAATATAAATAAAGTCTATGAGATTAGATATTGTGAAGGTGAATTAACAATTGACAACATAAAAACTAAAATAGAAGGTATTCAATATACATATATAATCGCAAACATCATTTATTATATAAGTAAATATAATATATAAATATAGGAAAATAAAAACCACATGACATATAATACTATACGAATCCCTTGGGGTGTTGTATGGGATGTCGAATTATTAATCGTCCTTAAAACCTTAAAAATATACCCTATATATATATATATAAATCTTATATATAGATAGATTGTATATCAAATCGACATAAACAATAGATGGATGAATATTATCTTTGTATATGCGTTATTCATTGTTTATATAATTTTAATATATACAATTTTAAATACACTATTCGCATAGTACATAACGATTTAACCGTCGATTATTAAAACAATATTCATATTAATTTTCTGTATATATAAAATCTATATAATAAATATTCATTATATTTGGAGTATAATTAATTTAAATAAATTAAATTTTACGTTTATTGAATCACATAGATAGAGATTATATATAATTTTTGTTATAAATGTAAAATCCTTCCGGGTTAAATTGTATATATAATAGATTATTTGTCTATCTGTTTGACTTGCACACATACATAATATTATTTTTATGAATGAAAAGTTTAGTTTATTTTATATATACATTATACAATATATATATATAATTAACATGTAATATAGGATACAAAAATTTCTAAATAAAAAACTATACTATTATTGAATAATAAACCATATCTATATAAAGTGAACGTTTATTTATTTATTTTTTCAATGAAATATATATATTTGATTTTATGAGTTTTATTTATTTTTATAACTTAACCAACAAAAAACTACGTGAAATAAATGGTTATGTTCAGCAATATTGATGCGATATACTGCAATATTGAGATAATTTTGTAGACGTATAATAAATACTATTGGAAAACTATAATTTATATTGGATAATTTCTCTATATATATTCAACTATTCATTTTTCAGCAAAAAAAAAATAATCAAATCTCGAAAGAAAATACTTCAGATATAACAATGGAAATAAAAACCGCATATAATAAGTTTTAAAAATACCATATATAAAAGATCATAAAAATCAGGACCCCATATTATAAATATAAAAAAAGTCAAAGAAAATTTTTTTTCGGTTTCTAAATAAAATCAAATAAAAAAAGGAAAATTTTTTCATATAAATAAAATTCAAAAGAAAATTTCATATGAAATTGACAAAAATTGTATTTTTTTTAGTATATAATACATGAATATTTTATGTTACATTTATTGTTCGTGGTTTGTTTCATAAAAAAATATATAAAAAAAAAAAAAGAAAGGCGTTATGTTGACTTTATTGCGTATAAATATGGTATAGACGGTCTTATATTATGCATATTGCATATATATATTGAAATACTCTACACGTTCATCATATCATTTCATATATGTATATTTGCTTCAACAGCATATTTTATGTATGCCCATACATACATACAAAACATCAAATGGATTATTTATTTATTATTATTATATGATATTTTATATTTTTTATTTTAAAAAAAAAAAGGACTTTGTTAACAAAAAAAACGTATTAATATGTATATGTATTGTGACTCTGTGATGTAGTTGATAAAACAGTCGAATTAACCCTAGGATGCATAACTAAAAATTCTACACTAACCCGATATATTTATTTATACCCAGAGATGAAATGTTAACCAACTTCCTTTATTCTAAAGATATTTAAAATCGGACTAGTTACGTTTTCTGGATATTTCTTATACCGTTCAATTGCCATATAGGTTTGGTGATTCTATCCTTTACCATTGCTACTGGAAATATGTCTTCCAGGAGGTTTTTCATATAGGTAATCACTTTAAACCTAAAGTTTATAACTTCCAATTAATGGTAAATCGATTGGTAATAAAATTTTACATCGAACATAAGTATCTTAACATAATTGAGCATTAAAATTGTTGCACATTTTTATTTAAAAATAAGAAATCTCGAAAAAGTCATAGAAAATCCACTAAAGTAAGGTAAGGGGATATCACTAATAATTGCATTTATCAATATATATAAATTAATTTGAAATTCTATTTAATATTATTTTATTCTAACTAACATTTTGAGGTTTGAGGTTTGAGGTTTCTTAAATCCTATATTGCAGACATGAAAACATTTTTGTATTATTCTTTTGTACGCAAAAACGCTAAAATCAATCGTTGTAAGTTGTAAGCGCATATTATTTTTTTGCTTTATGCATTACAAAAAACAACAAGTCACAAAATATACGCATAGTAGAGTATATAAAATATTTAATATGAAAAAATATATATGAGCTTGAAAATCTTGAACGCATATATAGATTTATAATACATCCTTTTACATTTTCCAGCAGCAAAGAAAAAAAAATGAAAATATTTTGATAAAAAGTCAAGAAATGAGAATTGTTTATATGTTCATAGAAATATATTTGTAAAAAAAAATAAATAAATAAAATATAAGAACTTTAAGAACTTTATATATACTATATATATATGGTATATGTTGTGTGTGTTTATTTTTTGAAATATAAAAATTGTTATTTTGTTAAGATTATATACGTATATGAAAGCAAAAGTCATGTACAATTATATGAAGTATTCCCTAAAGTATAAAAATTGTCTATATGTAATATTTATATATATGTATCATATGTTTTTTATATATACAGTATGTGTATATTAAGATTTTCTAGAGCTGTTATCATCTGTTCAGATATATATATATATATATATATATAGTATAGTTCAAATTCAAATACGAAATATTTAAGTATTTTAGTTGTACATGTATATATAACATCATATATATAGTATTAACAAATGAAATAGAATATACATCCGAAATTGTCTATATAAGTACATAGACTTCTATTTATAACATACGTTATACGTCATATATATATATGTATATATAAATTATATATAGATACATTTATATTATATGCGAAATGAGACCGTGTATAAATATTGTAAATTATATATATATATATATACATATATAAAGATGATAATCTATACAACTCCCTTATATATCTACCTAAATACATATATATCTATTCTATATAGATAACCGTAGTTATATATTCAAGGGTACATATACAAGATTTATTATATATGTAAGTAGATGTATTCTATACAATTGTGACTGGGAGATGAAGAAATGCGTATAGGAAAAAAATATGTTTATTACCTACATATCTAAATATACGTTTGGAAAATAGAAAATGAATGTCGTCATTTAATACTCTATTTCATATGTACATATATATATACTCTTATAGATGCATATATTTTCTATAACACCATAGATATATAAATGCTTTACGTTACAATTTCTATTTCCCTTTATTTACCTAACTAAACTATATATATAAATTTTACATACTCTATATACATACATAGATATCAAAAAGAAAATTTGATTAAACTTTATTCCATTTCTACACATAATATATTTAACTATATAATGTATATTCACAGAATGTCCTCGGGATAACTCATCAAGCAACTATTCATCATTTCCACTTCATTCGAAAATTGTTATCTTAATAATAACGTATATATACGGAAAATATAGACTCTTTTATAGTATTCCACAAGGCAAAATTGGCGAACAAATATCGCCTGTATTGTATATATAAAAAATACACAAACATAATATAAAATTAGTTTTATTATAACAAGATACAAAGTCATTCAATTTTCTTTGGTTTTTTTTTTCTGGTTTTATTTTTTTGGTTTTTTGAAAAATCTACTTATCCATTTAACTAACACATTTAATGGGAAAAAATTATGTTTTATATATTCTATGGAAATAATATCGTAATAAAATAATATAACACCAAATTTCTAATGGAAATATATTGGATTTAAGATTTATGTATATGGATTTATTTACTATATGCAGATAATTTATAATATATATATATATAAATCCTCCCTTAAATTTTTGCGGTAATTATCTATATATACATTTTTAATGTGAATCATTTCTGTACATGACTGTACCTATTCGCATATATATATATATATATATATATATATATATATACAATAATAAAATATACAAGCAATTATATGCCCTTTTATATTTTATATAAATAAATTATACATCTATATATATAATAAGATAAATATCTTATATATCAAACATTTATATGTCAATGAATTAATTCTTTATTAATGCGATTGTGTTGCTGTTACATATACACATAATCTTATTTAATATACACATAGTTATTATTATTTATATATCAATATGTATCAAGTGTCAGTGAGATACATTGAACTATATATATATATATATATAGATAGAATTAAATGCGAGTATTTGAATATATAATCTTCTAATACATTTAACATTATTTTTCAAATTTTTTCTTTAAATCATTTCATAGGTAATTTTTTTGTTTACAAAAAAGGAAATGAAAAAAAAGCACTATATATAATAAGAAAATAACCTTAGTTGGTAAATCCTTAAAATAAATTCGGCCAATGAAATACAATTTTATTTAGAGAGCAAATCGAATATGGATATCAAAAAGGCTGTATACAATTTTCAAATTTTTCAAAACTTTCCAAAATGATTGTTTAATGACATTTCACGACATTTGTTTCTAATCGATCAGAAATAATGTTTTAAATATTTTTAATTTATTTTTTCAAATTAAAAGACATTATTCTATACGCAATTTTACAGATTCAACTTTAAAAATCCACTCTTTTTGTGATTATCGGATAATATAATAATAATATTAATTTTATCAATTGTATAATAACAATAGTGGAAAATCTTTAATATAATAATGTTTAAGTAATTAAAAAAATACTTGAACATTAAATAAATTAAACCAATTGAAAAATATGCGATAAAGGTAATAAAAAAACTTACATATCTATACGAATTTTCCATAACACGTTTTATATATACTATACAAAGTAAATATAATCAACGAAAGTTCATAACAATTATATAAACATTTTGTTATTTGCTAAATTTCATATCAGTTTTATGTCAAATTTTATATGTGAAAAAGTTTTTCTATATAGAGAATTTTGTTTTTATAAAGGGTATTTCAATATAGATGTGTGTTTGTGATACATTTTTTCAATTGGAATGCCTGACATATTTAGAATTGCGGTTTTTGTTTTCATTACAGGTATACTAATAACTCATGATTTACAAATCACCAACTGTATTTTTAACACACACACATTTTTATCATTCCCACTGATTCGTTTTATTTCAATTTAGTATCCCATACTTATTATAATGAAATACCCTTTATATTTAATTTTGTATAAAACCCAATTAAATATATACAATACTTATAATGTGTAATTTTATCTATATATATTTATTATTTGTATTATTTTGGTTATTAATGAGATAAACATATCCTAAAGCCTAATTTTCTTATAATTATATATTTATTTATTTATTATTATGCATTATCTTTGCATATTGAATATTTTTGTACATATTGGTAAATGATATCTACCTATATGGTAGATTCTTAGAAACCGTAGATTCTTTAATAAAATGAATCGAAAGTTATATAAAAACATAGTATAGAGAAATGTAATAATGTGGTTAAAACCGCTTTTACTCCAATATAAAGTCTCCCTGATAAACCTAAAATGTTATGACATATTGTTAAAGAAATATTGTAAAAAATTTCTATATATATAAGTTTTTCCTATACACAGACACATCAGAATTTATGGTTCCTCGGATTTTAAACGAATTTTCCGAGAAAATTCACATTGTAAAAAAATGTTAGTATCATGATTTTTTCTTCTTTTTTATAATAAAAAAAAGGGATATTTTCGCAAGCTTTTATATATTTCATCTACATATGAAACATATCAAACATATATATATATTTCATTTAATATAACCAATAAATTTTCCTGTTAAGTGATCCCACAATATATTTTTTATTAAAATGTAGTTTACAAAAAAATATATATAAAAGATTATTATATAAATATATACATTTAATAATATACTATATATATTTATATATTATATATTATATATTTATATTATATATTATTATATATTTATGTAATATTATCAAAAGATATATAAATATAATTTTTTTTTATTTACATGTTGAAAAATACTGTATATTAAATAAAAAATAATTTTCGTATAATTCCATTGAGAATTGTTATCTATATCTATGTATATATATATTTATAAATAAATATTGAGTTACCTATATCTTGTTCGAATAATAAACCCCTTTATATATATTTACAGGATCTTATACACACGCAAACATCTACATTCTACATATATATTATAGATATAATTTATTAAATCAACCAATTTGTTATCGTATATATGTATATTTATAAAATACTTAAATATTATATAAATATCGCGTATATACCTAACCTAAATTTTCAAGACAACATTCAACATACACACCAACATGAGAGAAAATGGTTTTCTTCAATATTAAAAACACATGTTTTATTGTATTTTATCTGTTTTCCACAAATATCTATATATACCATACCGCATATATTAGGCGTATATATAATACTATTTTTCCGTGTGATGTATCCCAGGCAAAGAGAATAAGGTACACATATATTTTACATATATACACGAATAAACATTTTAATATTGTAAATATTTAAAAAGAAGATTTTCCCTTATATAGGAAATAAGGTTTATTTTATATCATATACGATATATATAGTATATAGACAAAAGGATAATTACATTTATTTTTCTTATATATATTATATATATATATATATATATATATATATATATATGTTCTATATCATTTACATTTACTATTTTATATAGATGAAAATTTTATCAAGTGTTTTGTTTATATGTATATAAAAAAATAAATAAACATATATAAAGAGTATTTTATTATTATCACATGTAGGTATATAAAAAAAAATAAAATACAAATATACGATATAGAAATTATTTTCAATAAATTTATGTAAAACAAATATAACCCCAAAATTTTAATTGAATTTATTAATATTTATTTGTATGTTTATAGTATTAAAATGAAAGGCTAAACAAAATCGGATGATTTCAGTTTTGTTCATATATAACAGCGGCGTTGCGGTGGGTTTATTTTTTCAGAAGGAATGCATTTTGTCATGAAGCTTATTAAATGCATTATTAATGCATTTACAATGAAAAATTCACATACCATTTATATATAATAAGCTGAGTATTTATCATCTATCTATCGGAATCTAAACATACAAAACTTTGAACCATACAATATAAGGTATACAAACGCAATAACAAAAATAGATCGTCGGGTGTATTATTTATAACCTTGTGGAAAATCATCATCTTTTGCATTTTTTTTTGTATTATAAAAAGAAAATGTTCAACATTTTAACGATGTAATACTGAAATGTTAAGGGATGCAGAGTATTCGTAGCGTTAATGGACTCGCCCTTGTCATATATAAATAGTATTACAAATATTTAGGATCAAATTGTCTCTTTATAAACTTTCTATGTATAAATATATTAATATATATAGAGATATAGTATTTATTATATTGTTATATCATTTCATAAGTAGAGTGTCCTTTTATGTCCTTATAAAGGATTAATTTTTCAGTAAAATAATAAATTTTGTTTTATATTCTATATAAATATGATAATAATAATAATAGAATAATAGAATAATATATGTATATATATAAAATAAAGTTTGAAAAATACTCGAAAAGTATAAATTTATGGTATAATATATTAGATATTGTATTTGAGGAAAACCAAATATACAACAGGATATAAAATTTATAATATGTAAATTGTTCAAAAGGTTTCAAAATATATATTTAAACTCATATTTGATGGATTTTATTCAAAATTGATGTAAATTAGATAATTCTTAATTATAGAAGAATTCATAAAAAAAATTAACAAATCAAGGATGTACAATAATTAAAATGGATTTGTATTTGTTCAACGAGATATAACACATATTTTTATTTTACTATTCAATTGCTACAAGTGTCTTTTTTGTTGTACATTGTTAATATTTTGTAAATTATTTAAAAAATATATAGATGCATTTCATATATGAACGTTATCAAATAAAACTTTTGGGAAATATAAAAAATATTATGTCATATTATTAAAAGTTTTTAATAAACAAACTAGAAAAAATAAGGGTTGTAGTAAAAACATCATAACTTAGGAACCCGATTAGTTATAGAATAATGTTCACGGGTGCGTTCGATAGATAACGAAATACTCTAAAAACTTCCCCAACTGATCAAATGGGGTTTTAGAATAAATTCTATACGAACACACAAAAACCAAATATATAAACATATACATTTTTCCATATCCGTATATTATTTTTGGGTGCGTTTGTTCATAAATTATAATAAAAAATTGTTTGATGTTTTCAAAATCATAATTTGTTTTTTTTCTCTATATAAAGAATTTCGTAATAGTTTGATAATCTCTACACTATACTTGATTTTTAAATTCTAAAACCATATATAAATCATGTTCTGTAATCATGAGCGAATAATCATGAGCGAATCCAATCTAGAATTAACTATAAAATTACCACAAAAAAAAAACCACACCTAAAAGGCAATTCTTAAAATTCTTTGTATTACAACCATCCATATCCAAATAAAATGAATTTTTATTTTGCAATTTTAACAAAAAAAAAAATGAATATACTAAGAACTAATACAAAAAGCTGTTTGCTATTGGTTTTTGTTATTGTATATATGGGGTTTGTTTGTTTATTTATTTAAGGATTTGCGATAAGGTTTATAAAGAAGTTGGTGGTGATGGTGTTTATAAATACCAAGTTAAAATGAATAAAAAAATTGATAGAAAATCCTATTATTTATTATTATGTATAAAAACATTTTCTTTTGTATGATATAAATTTTGAAATGATAAAATTTTTTTTTTTTTATTATTATTTATTAAGTCAATAGTCGTAACTTTTATAAATCAATATCATCATATTTTCTATTGAAATTTTATATCTTCCTTTATAATAATATCAATAACAAAAGGACTTTTGTGTAATACATACACATATTTAATATATAATGTGATTTAAATGAATATATAGGTATAATATTAAATTAAATGCTAGATATAGTTTATTTAAACAGAAGGATTTTTGTATATATAAATGTTTATATTAACAACAACAGGTATTTTATAAGAAAAATATTTATTTAAATTTTTTCGCAAATATTAATAAAGGAATTATTATTTTATTAAATTTTAAGAAAATGATAAAAAATTTATTAAAATTTGATTGTACGCAGTATTTTTATGAAAATCATTCAATATATTATTTTAATACAAAAAAGCAAACATTTTAATTTTCTTATATAAAATGTCATTGAATACATCTTGAATATATGGACAATAGAGAAGAAACACACAAGAAAAGCGTTTATTTCAAAGATAAATGAATTGTCCTTCAAAAAATTCTAATATAATAAAAAATAGGAAGCATAAAGGATCTGTACAATATAAAATGAATGTTTTATTTTTTTATATATGTGAATATATCCTTTTATTTTATCTGATTTTTCATATCATTTATCTGTCTGAATATATGTATATACACAGTACACACATAAATGTATCGCACGCTTATATATGTCAGGCTGCTAAGGGATATTTATAATAATAATAATAATAATAATAAAAAAAATGTATTCAGGATATATATATCAAGAAAATCTTTTACGCATATATTCAAATTTGTCACCAATAATTTTTTTTTTATTTAGAATTTTCTTCTTTCTTTTTTTTTGTTTTATGTGCCCTTAAGTGGATGGTTTTTTTTATGTTAGTCATATATATTTATATATACTTATGATGTATATTATGCCGTATTTTTTGTGCTTATACATTCATTTTCATCATTATATCATCCATTACACTTTTGGATTATATTCACATATCACATATCCGTATATAACATACTGTATATACGATTTTAGCAATGATTTTTATTTATATGCAAATGTTTTGTAAAAATATTAACATATATAAAGGATTATATTGAGAACAAAAGACATATATATAAGTAATGTTATTTTCCACATAATTTAAAGGAGTATGATAGTCAGTGATTTGTAAATGATTTAATAAAAATTTATTGAATTACACCGATAATATTCACATTGATATTGATTCCTATATATATATATATGTATAGAAGATCCTTTTGTGACATATTATTTCGATTTTATTTATAAAAAATATATAAGGTTATTTATAAACAATCGATTTTATATGAATATATACTTTATTCACAATACACACAATATATATTTTTCTTTTATTTTATTATATTAAATGAATTATCTTTCATTTATATATATGGAATCCAAAATTATCGGTTTTTCTTTGGGTTAAGTAAAAAGTATTGTCATTTTTTTGTCAAGAGCTTGTACTGATGGCAGTATACTCCTATATAAACTGCGGCATGCAAGCATTCAAGACAATGCAAATACATTAAACATCGAGCAAAAAATAGTTTTGAATCATTTGAAAAGGTTGACTATTGAAAAGCATTTGTTGTTTGGATTCTGTACGATTTAAGGCAAAAATATTTAATTGATCGAATTTCCATCACTGAAATTATATGTTAAAACGTAATGTAGTTTTACACGGATGGTCAAAGATCAAAGGTCATAGATAATAATTGGCAATTTGCAATTAATTTGAAGTTCATTTTTAATAAAGAAAAATTTACATCAAAAATCAATACAAAAAAAAAACCGACAACACTTTTGCATTAACCCAACATATACATTTTTTGCATATAAAAAAAAGTTATAAATATATATTACAATCAAACCGCACAATTATTATCGGTAATTTAGATAAAAACCAAAACAAAAAAAAAGAAGAAAATTCGCATATATACGCAGCAATTTATTTATATTTTTTAGATAGGATTTTTGTTGCAAATCTATAAATACATTTCCATGATGTGTTTTTATAAATGGTTTTAAATGTTCGATTTATACAACTGATATAAATAAATTGTATTAGTTCATATATAATATATATATATATATGATCACGTATTATCATATTTTCAAATATACATAGTACAGGATTTCGCTTTATATATAAATGCTGATAAAATATATGTATATATATATATATATAAAATGTTGTGCCTTTAGCAATTTTCCAAATATTATTGCGTTATCGAGTTACAAATATATGTATTTATATATAATGATAAAAAGAACTATTTCCTTAAAATATATGGTTATATCTATCATTATTACGCGTATTACCGCATATATTACGTTTATGAGAGTGTTGGTGGTGCGGTTAAAGACAAAAATTCAAATCATCTGTCATGTCAAGTATATATTATATATATACCATATATGTCACATATCTTTTTTTATAGAATTTATTTTATTTTTAAATTATTATCATGTATATATATATATAAATGATTTATACATAAACAAATAAATATTCAGTTCATGTATATATAAAATATGCGAATATGGTGATCGGGTTGGTGATTTTGATGAGTTCACCAATTTCACTATATTTGTGTGTGTCTATATATTACATTTTTTTTTTATTTTTTATGATTGATATATTAATAATATATACATTTAAATAATAAATTTATGTATAAAGACAACATATAAAGACATTTTTGACTTGCAGAAGGGAACGATCTGAACCAATTTAATCAAATTTCTATTCAAATGTATATTGCTTACAGTATGCATGTAGATGTACATTTAAAATAAAATATATTTTCAAAGATATTTTGTCAAAAAGGGTTATTTATTTTATGAAGTAGATTGCATAGAATATATATATATGAATAGAAATTATATCTGTATATACATTTTTAGGGTGAATGAACGAAGCACCTTTTAAGAGGTATATATTTGTTTTGTGTGTGTGTGTGTGTGTGTGTGTGTGTTTGTGCGTATATGTGTCAACCCTTCTTATAATATAATTTTAAAAAAAATAGGTTAAATTCGTTTATGAAATATTTATATACAAATTTATATAATCTTTTATTATCATAAAAAAAAAATTAGAAAAAATTAACCAAATTTAATGCCATATACCATCAATCTTACTTATAATCAAATATATTTTTAAAATTTGTTATTTTTTTAATTGGTCTATATTAATAATATATAAAAGCATTTCATTTATAAAATGAAAATATATTTTCAAATATAATATAAGATACAAATTTTGGTATGAAAATTAATCATTATATACATATAGTTGAAGGAAGTCAAATCTATCAATGCGTTGATATTAATTATTGTTGAATAAAGAGATATTGGGAGGTTGGGAGTACCAAAAAAAAAATAAAAATAAAGCAGGCAGATAAATTCATTACCGCAAACATATACAAATTTATGGTATGGTTGAAGAAACCAATAGAAGAAAATTAATAAATTACTCTATGTCAAACATTTATGCCTATCTACAAATGTATATATATATCCGATATCCGCATATATACGTTTTAAGTTAATCCAATTTATGTAATTAAATTCTTATATATATTATACCATAATATTTATATATACCAATTATACGGAGAATATTAACTATATATACAATATATATTTGCGTATATAAAGGGATGTATAAAACGTAAAGGTGTTTTACATAATTAAATTTATATTTTAAAGTCATTTTATATATAGTACAATATATAATATAATATACAATATAATATATATACATTTAATTATATTTCTGTGTAATGCGGCAATACGTTGTTGAGATCATTCAATATATATATATATATATATATATATATAAGATATAAATGTATATAAGGAAAAACAATGGAAAAACGATGGTATATATTTTTGAAAAACACTTTAGAATATTAATAAAATATATCACACGTCTCTTGCATAAATATTTTATATTCGTATAAAATATATTAATATATATATACAATTTTTATTACATTATGTTTTTCTTTTTATAGTTACATGATATATATTTAATTAATTAAAATAAATAAACATAAGATTATGCATATTAAATATTTATTAAAATGTGTGTAGAGATTTTCGATATTAATGAATTTGAACTTTTATTGGGTAATATATAGTTTTTAAAGTAATTATCCTAATAAATACGAAATTATAATATTGATATCATAAAATATATATTTACCATTAAACATTGAACAAAAAAAAAAGAGTACAATTCATTTGACTTACCTAAAAGAAAAAATAAATAAAAAAAAAATGTTATTAGTAAAATCATTAGATTATTTTTATGTCAATACAAAAATAAAATATAATTTAAATTTTCATTTACTTTTTAATCTAAATAATATTTATTTCACTTTGATGTAAATGATAATCAAAGAAAAAAATATTAAAATGTACCAAAATAAAACTAATAAATATCTAATCAAATGTATCAAATGAGAAAAAATTAAATATATTCAGATAAATTATATCATTTATAAAAATTAATTTGTAAAATTATATATACATTTTATTTCATTTAACTGCTTATATGGTATAACCAGAGAAAAGTTTTGTAATTTAATTAATAATGGAAATTAAACAAAAAAAAAACAAATGTAATTTCTGTAATAAAACAAAAATTCAAATAAAAATTCACAAAGAGATACAAATATTAATGAATAATATAACTTGTATATATCGTATAAATATTTTTTATACGATAAAAGTCACAACAAATATAAATATTTTTTAACCCATTTATACAAAAAAAAAAATATTTAAATTCATAATTGGTAAAACAAAGTTTTTTTACGCAACGATACACCACCCCAAATAAACAAGAAAAATACATTTTCTTTTGTATAGCTATAAATTTCTAAATATATATGTTTGACGACATAATTTTCCTTTACATATATTTTCCATTTATAAAAATTATATTAACATTTTTCTTATACAATTGAAAATTTATATATACATATTATATAAATTTGTCATCAAATTGTTTTGTTAAATTTATTTATTCGCGTTGACATTTGATTATTTTATGTATATATTTGCATTAAATTAAAATAAATTTATATGGCTTTTTTTTATATACTATATCTTAAGAGATCATCACTCAGAATCATATCCATGTAAATTTAACAAAAAATTTTAAACTTATATGAATTAAATATTTTATATATATATTATTTTTGAACTTAATATATTGTGATTTAAAAATATTTTAATTAATTTAAATTTTGTTGGTATTTGTCTATATATAAGATTTATCCGCGGGATTATTGTGGTACATGTTAATGTGAAAGATATCATATTTAAATAATTGTTGATAAAAATTATTAGGAATATTTTTATTTTGAAGATTTATTTTTATTTTCATGAATACTTTTTTAATTTTGGTTTATTTTTTTTTTTTTTTTTGGTTTTACAACTCTTTATACAAATGCCCTTTTATGGTTTCATATATCCGGGCGCGTGTATTTGGATAATAAACTAAAATTTATATCATGACATTATATAAATTATAAACTTTGTCGTCAAATTATTATTTATAGGCAATATGAATTTAATAATATTATATATTTTTTATGTAAATATTTTTCACATCTACATAATATTATATATTGTAAATATACCATATATCTATCTATTGGTGTACATAGTTTGTGGAAAATTCATTTCAAAGTACTTTTTCACATGCATATTAAAAATTATTCCCCGAATGCTAATCATCTATTATGCAAATTTCATCTAAAAATCTAAAAAATGACATCCCACATATTATACATATAGATATAATAATTTTATATAAATATACGACGTCTTTTATTATAATTCTGTATATATATGTATATATGATATATCCATTTACATAATTTGTATTAAAGGTATATATATAAAATATATTAAGATTTTACATAAGAAAAACTTTTTCTTTTATATATATAACTATAAAACATCTTTATATATATATATATAAAGTGTTGCATTATATAGTAAAAATCTACTGTATATATACGTATATACAGATGTATATATTTATAACATCATTTACTTTAAGTGTTTAAGTAAGATAAAAAGATAGTATAAACAGTAAAGTATATATATATTTATACTTATGATGATGTACATCTTAATAGAATATCCTTGTACTATACAAAATTCATATATACGAATTATAAAAAAAAATGTTCAATGATACAAAATAGAACTGCATATATGTATAATAAATGCACTTATACAATTTAACCGGTAAATATAGTTTTAAATTAAAATAAATTATAATATATAAAAAATAAAAAATTAATTTTTCGTTATACAACCAACAATCTGGTTTTAGGGTCCAACAACAGCCTTATGTTGTTAGTTTATTAATTTGTGGCTTTTACGGTGTCGGTAATTAGCCGTACGACCAACTGCAAGGGGAAAATACAACTCTGTGTTAAAATTCAGATTCGAAAAATAACCGAAAACACAAAACATATTTTATGTCTTCAGTAGGATTCGAACCCACGACCCCAAAATATCGTTAGAATTTTAGGTTGGCATTTTTATCATTTACATTTTTATCAGTTATATTATAATATATAGCATTAATTGTCAATGTTAAATAATTTTATTAATTTTAAAAATGTGTTACTTTTAATTAAAAAATTAAAAAAAATCATATTATATGATGGAAAACAAGAACTACATGTTTTTTTTAATCCAACGTATAGAGTGTATGATTTTAATATATTTTACTTAATGATGTTGGTAGATTATTATTGTTTCTTTTAAGAAGAAATTGTACATTTTATACTAATATTAGTCAATGTATTTACATATACAAAATTCTATATACCATGATAAAGAGAGTATATATAAATAAGGAAAAATAACAAAACATTTTGTTCTTCTTTACCGCAAGCACATAATTTAAATGTTGAAAATTTAAATTAAATGCGTAAACCATCATTGCGTATATTATACATATATATTTATCGTACATGAAACATAAAAAGATATATTACATATACATATAACGATATAACTTTGTTAAAATAATGATATAACTTTGTTTTTTTTTTTTTGTAAAATATACAAAGTTGCCGCATTCCGCAATTATCCTGTCATTTATACCTTAACATTCCATATATATAATCATATTTTAAACAATACCTATATGTAATAAATTTTAGTAGCTATATAGCAAAAAGTAAATACCTTTGGGAATTGTTACAAACATCTTATCTTATTTATTATGTCGCAAGAATATTTTATGTAATAGAAATATTTATTTATCATTGACCATTTTTAGTTCAAATACATTATTTTAATATAAATAACTTTTTTATATATAGAAAATCATAAAAAAAAATTTTCTATTTTATGCAAAAAATTTTAAGATCACAAATTGTTTAAATAAAAAAAAATGGCAAACGTTTTTTTGTTTTGATTAATTTTAACGTCCAACAACAGTATTGTTGATTTTTTCATGCATTAAAAGTTGTTTTGACGGTGTTGGTTATTCGGTGACGGTGTTGGTGTTGACCAATCGCAAGGGAAAAATATTTATGAAATTCAGTTTCGAAAATTATTATAAAAACACATACCATTTTTCATGTCTTCAGTAGAGTTAAACCCTCAAATTTTTATCAGAATGTTGGGTTGGGTATTTTATTAACGCACAGTTTGACACAATTAATAATAAAATATATAAATTGGAAAAAATTATTTATTGTCATATATTTTACATAGTTTTACCACCATTTCTATATATATCGCATATATAGAATAATATATATATTGCAACTAATAATAATCATTATATCGCATAAATATACACTTATATAATAAGCTGGCATATTTCTTTTTAAATATTTGTTGACATTGAAATATTCACATAAATATTCATTAGTGCATTAGCTAGATGTACATATATTTAAATATATTGGGAACGGCAGAGACACTATTAAAATATTAAAAAATTCTATTATATAAAGTTTCATTTATATGCGTTTCTTTTTTACTTATTCATATATATATATATATATATAACAAAATAAAATTTATATTTTAATATATAGTATATGTATATAGTAAAATAATATGCTATAATATAGATAGAATTTTTCAAATGTATGAGATAAATTATTCAAATGGTATTCAAAAAGAGCATATATTATAATTTTTTTTTGTTATATATAACCTTTAATAATTAATTTTTTAATATAATCCTTTTAAATTTCTTTTTTTTTGTATAGCAAAAAATACAAATATATTAAAATAAAAATCTTATATAGAAAAATAAATATATAACGAAAAGGATGAAATGAAGATTAAAAAAGTTTCTTAATATTACCTATTTAAATATTATATATATGTAGGTGCCACTGTAATTGATAAAAATGCCAACCTAAAATTCTCACAAAATTTTGAGTTCGTGGGTTCGAACCCTACTGAAGACATATAATATTTTCAAATCTGAATTTTAACGCACATTTTTCTGTATGTCATAAAAACGACAAGCAAAATCATAAAACAATCTATTATAGACGAGTCAAAAAAACAATTGGGAATTTAGATTAAACAATTTGATATAAAGAAATTAGAAAATTCTTTAATGTTGCAATTTTATTTTATACATATAAATAAATCTGATTGAAATCATTATATAATCGATTCATTACGATTGAGATGTATCAGAAAATTTATCACAAGTTAATTTAAACCGGAAAAATAATGATAGAGAGTTTATCTGAAATATAGAAAATAAAACGCTTATACAAGGGATTAGAGGTGCTATATTAAATTAGATTAAATAAAATCTAACATAAAAAAAAACTTTTTTATATTACAATAAAATCAATATCATCCACGCATTCACACATTTTGATAATAGAAAAAAAAAAACCAATATTGTGATATAGAAAAATCCAATATATACTATACAAATCTGAGTCAAAAATATAAATAAAGCAATACATAAACATTTATAATCAAATTGAAAAGTCAAATAATAATAATAAAAATGAAAGCAATCATTATTTTTTGTTTTATTGTATTCCACATTATTTTTTTTTTTTTGAATGAACTTTACACAAGAAATTTCATTATTTGTCAACGAAATCATATATTTATTCATACTTTCATATCTAAATTTTTCAATTTAATTTTTCCCTCTCGTATAATTTTAATAAAACAAAAAAAAAAAAGAAATAATAAAAAATTAGCTTTAATACTCGTATATTTATATATATATAATAAAATCGAAAAAACTTTTCATTTCAAACAATTATTAACGCAAAATTTTATTTTAATGTAAGACAAATGTTATTATTTTTTATATATTGTATTTATTTACACGCGATGGCAAGTTTAGCAATACTATAAATGGAAAAAAATAACATCAAGATTTTATTTTTTTTTCATCGTAATTTTGTATAAAAAAATGCAAAAAAAAAAACAAAAGATTAAATAAAAATTGTACTTAATTTATAAATGCAATTAAAGTTTGAATAAGAATAAAAAATAAAGGAAAGAAGAAAACATACAGGTAAATTTTCTTTTAAAGTTTTTTGGTTTTTTTTATTTTAAATGTATTTATGCGAAGGTTTATCTTACAAAAATAAGAGAAAAAAAAACCAACACTCTATATATATATATTTATTATATGTATTAAAATAATAAATTAAATATGTGATTGATTTATTTTAAAAGCACTATATAACATTTATTTTTTCCTTTTTTATATTATATGTTATTTTTTATTTATAATCATGGTGTCGGTAATAAATCATTCAGTAAATAATATGGGAAAATAAGTGAAAAATACAAATAGTGGATTATATAAAAAATATATCAGAAAGAAAAAAGAAAAACAACTTTAGATACCTATTTTTCCATTTATAAACTATAATTTATGTTATTTATTATGTAATTTTTTTTTTTAATTTTTAAATGTTTTTACCTCTATTATATAGTGGAGAATTGAAAAATTGTAAAAAAAAAAAATGTGTGTTAGAAAATAAAAATGATATCACATATATGTATATTGTGAAAATCATTTGTTTTTTTTTATCTACAATATATTTTATCTCTGTATATTTGTACAGATATATGTGTATATTTGAATTTATGTATATCAATTTGTGGTGGTGGTGTGGTTGGTGCTGAATGGTCAATTCAAAAACATAAAAATACAAACATTTATAAAATATATATATGTAATAAATTGTTCAATTTGTTCATTTAATTTATAGCATAAACACATTTTGTATAAAATTTTGAAATAACAAATATATATATATAGTAAGTGAGTATATATGTACGTAAATATATATGCGATGTTAAGAAAAGCATTGTAAATTCTATTCACATACATCAGATGTGGATAGAAAAATATATATATATATATATATATAGATATCAATTAATACGTTTATGTTATGAAAAAAAATAAACAAATATATAATTCTATAAAATGATTAATGACCACCACTGCTAATGATAGTATTTATTTCAATCACAAATTTATTTTAATGCATGAGTGAAAAATATTAAAAAATATAAGGGAAAATTGTTTAATATCATTTTTAAATTAAATAATATCTTTAGTTTAATAAATTTCAATTTAATGCTATATTAGATTTTTCTATAATTTTCCACACACTTTTGGATGCATAGATATTAAATAAATATAAAAAAAAAGTTATTGTAATATTAAATATAAATTTTCTTCAAAATGGTAATCGAATTTTTACCATTCACGGGGGTTAATGTATCTATATATAATTTATATATAAATATTATTAAGTATAAATCTGAGCAGTCATTTTATGATTGATATTGATTTATTTTATATATATATATAAAGTTAAGTATTATATAAAACAAATAATGTAATGAAGAAAAACCACTATATATAGGTATATATAATAAAAATTATATGGATAATTACCAAGTTCGCAGGAGTTCATAGGTATTAACATAAAAAGAGAGACAAGATTTCATAAATGTGACTTTAAACATTTAAATGTTTTCAAAGGAATTGTTTAAAATTTTGTATAATCAGAAGAAGATATAAGAAAAAGGTTGGTAAGATCGTCGCGTCCTTATATTGATAGAAATTCCATTGCAATCCACAAATTTTATGGAATACTAAAAATTACAATTTCTTTATATTAATTTTATTGCTTTTATATGCAGTGTTTTACCGAAACAATTCACTTTTTAGAACTGATAAAAAAACCAATACCTAATATGACAATAGTATAAGATCAAAAAAAAAATTAAGTATAACTTTGTTACCAGTAAACGGATATATCATTTATGAAAAAATCACCGATAGAAAAGAATTTTATATTGTGTATAAGAATTAAATAACATTGGATTAAATTTGGAAAGAAAACAATTGCCAAAAATACATTAAAATGATTTAGAATATCATGGAAAATTGACTTTTATTGTTTTCATATGAATTTTCCGGGAAAATTAAATTAAACTACTAAAAAAGGTCATTATTTCTCATTAAAAGGACATCTTTTTTTTATAAACATACGGAATCCCTGTATGGATTTCTATATATGTATGTAAATATACATCAGAAATAGGGAAACATATTAAAATCGGGTAAATTAAATATACAAAATACTTGATAACTTAAAAACAAAACACACAACAAAGTCTATATAATATAAAATAGGCAATCAAAAGTATTTTATGTGATTTGTATATATATATAATAAGTATACCATTCAAATCGATCAAACATGCAATATGATTTTGTTTTATATTTGATATAGATATAATTTTTATACATATAGCCAGGCAAAAAATTGCGATATAAGCAAATAGGAAAATCAAAATCATTGAAACAACAATCATTGAATGATGAAACAATTTATTGTATAAATAAAATTAATCTAATTTATTTTTTTTTTATTTTATTTACATAAACAAAAAGAATTTTTATGAACTCTGTATGTGCTGTATATTTTTTTTTAATACTCATCATTCCAATTTACAAGCAGTGTTTTCAGTTACAAAACTTTCAATTATATATGCATACTTAAGCGATATTCCTTTGGACGCGATATTCTATTTATTTCTTTATTTTTATATATATAAATATACTGGTACATATCCATATTACACAATACGTTATTTTATGTTTAATATACATATATACAGAATAACAATTCTGTAATCTGACTAATGTATATTTGGTATATATACATAGATAGATGTATAAATCCCGATAAATAGAACGTATATATACATATATAAATAAATGTTTTATAGATACTTATAGATATATATATATGGATAAATTATAATTCTCAAGAGTAAAATTTACTCCATTATTTTATTTATATGATAAATAAACAATATGCATTTTAAAAAATAAACTTTATCCCTATTTTTAGGGTAAAAAAAAATCTGAATAATAACTTTTCCCATTTTAAATTTTCCATGCATATATATATCTGAATATGTATCGAAAATATATGGAATATATTTTGAAAATATCTGTGGATAGTAAAAATAAAATTGTATTTTCTCCGTATTATATATATTATATATTGATAGTTATATAATAATTTGGTTTTTAATTTTTGCAAAAATGTATATAACTAATAAAGAAGAGAAAAAAAACACCCAAATATAACTAAATTTGTTTTTTGTTTCTGTCTTCTCTATAGATACAATAAAATTATATATTTAACAATAGAAATTTACTGTGCTTTCATTTGCAGTATATTTTCAATTGTTCTTTTGCAAAACAATAAAAAAAAACCCGGGTTTTTGTTAATATTTGGAATAATACACGTTTTAAACACATATACAATATATTTTCATTCATTTCACTTAAATGCTTATAATGTAATTTTGTTTTGTTTTGAGATAAAATTTATTAATACAAAATAAAAACAGAAAGCGTTTTGGGAATGGAAAACAAATTTAAATATACCATCGCATTGCTTGTTGCAAATTCTGAGTTTGTAATAATATATTTTATTACATATTAATTTATATATTTGGTTAAGATGTTGGTTATTTGTAAAGAGGTGGTAGAATGTCAAAGGTAAGAGCGCTGGAAAACTGACGTTTGAAACTATTTTCCACCATGATAACGCCAGATCGCACACATCTTTGATGATCCGGAAAAAACTAGCTGAACTAGTTTGGGAAGTTTTGATGCATCCATCGTATAGTCCAGACATTGTGCCTCCCGAATATCTTTTGTTTCGGTCCTTAAAAAACTTCCTTGATGGACACAAAAATTGGCCAACAAAACAACAGCCGAAAGCAGAGCTATGTTTGAGTTTGGTGCCAGTAAAAAACAAAAGTTCTACACTGATTGAATTATGAAATGACCAGAAAAATGATCAAATGTCATAGATAATAATGGGTATTATGCAATTAATTGAAATCCCTTTTTGAATAAAGAAAATTGTATATCAAAAATGGATTAAAAAACCGACAATAATTTTTCCTTAACCCAATATATATACATTTTATTCATATACATCTGGATTTTAAAACATTTTCTATATAAAATATACTTTGAAATCTGTCAATTTGTCAGTAAGAAAAATACTTCCTAATAATCTTATATATTTCGTGCATAAATTCATCGAAAAATTATATATCAAAAGTATTCATACATTTACGACATACAATGTCGTAAATGTATGAATCCAGAAAATCATGTGAATATACTCTACAAACAAAATGCAACGGATGTCATCTGTATATGTATATTATATATATATACAATATAAGATACATGAACATGTGTAAAAATTATCTATATATATGTTAATAAAATATAAATTTGTATATGCATATATTTAGTAATGTAATATACATATGTTTTTTTTGATGTGATTTGCATAAAATATAAATTACAATATTTATATATACAAAATGTTGTACATTTTAAAACAAACAAACAAAAAAAAAAGGTTACGAACCATTCACGAATAATTTTCCCTCTTTATTTATATACACACAGAATAACCGAAACAAGGCATATTCATACCCAAGATACTCAAATATATAGTTGGAAAATGTCATTCAAAAAAAAAATATATTATATGTATTGGATATATATATATATATAACTAGTTGATAAAAAAGAAGCTTTTACTTAACATTTTTATATATGCGTATACTATACTATATATATACTTATGGATTTACCTTTCACAAACCCCAAAATAAGGTGTACAAATAGTAAAAAAAAAAAAAAAAAAAATTGACTTTACAGTGCATACCATACCCGCCATGTATTTGAATGAAAAAAAAATAAATATTTTTTTATATGTTTGTTTTTATTTATTATACGGACGGGTATAAACAAGAGCATAAACACAAAAAAAAAGGTAAATGATATTTGATCACAATTTTTATAAATACAAAACTTAAAACATTGAATTCAATATGTTTTACATAAATATATTGTATCTTATATCCTTACATATAATAATCAATGACAATTCATATATATATATATATATATATATATATAAATAAATAAGGGGTTGTTTTGTTCAGTATATAACATATGTATATAGATAGAAAATCCACAGTATAATTTATACACAAGGATTTTTGGTTAACTAATATACAAATAAAATATACAGGAATTTGTATATAAATATATGTTCTAGTATCAACCGCATAGTATCAACCTTTCAATTTATTTTAGGAAAATATACGCGGTATAAAAGAAAAATAGTAAATTTCAATAAATATTTGGTATACAATTAAATATTAGTTGTATTTATATCTTGAAAGTTATCATTACCTATGCATTAAAATTAAAGTTATATTCAAATCTTAATTAATGGGTATTTACATATTTTGAGATTTTTCATTTACACAGTTTTGTTAATGTAATTCTGTTATTTTGTTTAACTTAACTTTGCATTAAATTTTACACAAAGCGAACAAATTAAAAAAAAAAATCCCCCAAAATAAAAAAAAAACAATTATATACACAACATGCAAATATTATTTTTTTTGTATCGCTTATTTTTATTTATATACATAACATAACAAATACTTATTTTGAAACAATGTTATAAATTAAATTCATTTCAATCAAAATGAATAAAATATCTTGATAAAAATGTTTCCTATAATATATATTATTGCTGTTATAGGTCGTATATACATGAATGTGTATTTATTTATATATATTTTGCTTTTTTTACATTTCTTATTTTTTCTTACATATTAGTATAAGAACGATAATTTATTCAATGTAATTGAAAAGCTTTTTGTAAAAATTTGCGAAAAAATTTATATTAATTTATTTTAGTTATAAAAAATTATTTATGGAATTATTTTACTTTATATATACATCAACAATCAAATTTATTTATGATGTGGAAAATAAAAATGAATATTAATTTATCATCTCTTATATTCAGAAACCATTTATTTGAAGATATAATTTTCACGGTAGAATTTTAAGGGATTTATTTCAAAAGCATTGGCAAGATTTTGGTGAGAAAGTTATCTTGCGTTCATGAAAGAAACATCATATGTATAATTGGAATATTTTAGGTATATCCAAATTTTTCGAATTCTGCCCAAAGATTTTCGCCAATTTTCATTTTCCTGGAAAATCCATAAATTTCTGATATCTCATAGAAGAAAAAATTTGAAAATCGCCCGATTGGTTCAAAAGAAAATATAGTCGATTTTCCAATAAGTGTTGGTAAAATTTGTTTTTTAACCAAATATAGGTCAATTTTCACATTTTCTTCTATGAAAGATTAATAATATTTTGAATTTATAAATTATGAGAAGAAAATGAAAATTTAAGAAAAACCCAGGTTGTAATTAGAAATAGAAAAAATAGAAAAGTTGATTTTCCGAAAAATTTAGTTCGGTGAACGACCAAATTATATGGTATATTTACTTGAATGGTTTTTTTTTTCTAAAAATAAATCTATTAAAATGAACAGAATATGACAATATAAATATTGTTACCATATTATTTCGGTCGGTTATATTTTCAACAACATTTAGCGAAAATTCAACATATGAGAATCAAAACAGATGCAAATACTTTTTATTTTTTAAGCATGTGTTTGATATCTAATATATATGTATATCGTATATATACCATATGTAAAAAATATAGAACAATATTTCTTCCCATAGGACATTACTATATATATATTATATCTTTTCTTAAGAGCTTTTCTTTATATACACACAATTTTTTTTATCACATTTAAGATAATGCGTGAATGAGTGAATTTATTTTTATTTATTTTTTTAAAAAATTTTGTCTGTATACAAATTTTTATCAAAATCGCGAACACACCCAACCCAAGTTTAAAACGCAAATTTTGCGTAAAAAAGGATGTTGTTTTTTTTCTGGTATAATAATAATAATAAAATAAAACACATAATAAATATAATAAGTATTGTATATAAAATGCTTAGTAAAGCAAATATTTAAATTAAAATTATGGTAATTTATTGTTCAAAAAAAAACACAGATAGATATTTGTATATATATCTAATAAAAATGGGTTTGTTACTTTATTTATATTTTTTTTTTCGTTAAATAATTTTATTTTCTATGTAAATTATATATTGTAGATGAAGGCGATGATTTTTTTGGTTCTTATAATACAATATTAAGGGTTAATTCTATATAGATATTTATTTAGTTTATGTCAGTGTATTTAAATAGTAAATAATTGTTATTAAAAGAATATCAATATATATATTTTAGGATTACCGCATACAAAAAAAACAAAAATAAAAGATTATGGACTTCTTATCTTATTGTTCTATTTATACACCTATTTCGATATCGCGTTGTCGTTTCCATATTTCCATGTTTATATAATATATTAAGGAGTTAAATTCTAATTCACTTTCGATTACTTTGGTATCTATACGCAGTTAAAATAGGGCAATACTTAGGTATATATATATGGATATTAAGGAACGATGGTTTTAAAGATAAAACACAATCGTCAGTATTTAATGATGTAAATATATACATGTATATTGTATATATATACATATATAGATATACAAAATGTTAAGGTTTTTTTTTTGTTGAATGCACGGTTATCAGGATATATAATTTGCCATATTTATATTTGTTATATATATATAATTATATATAGATCCTGACAGGTTTTGAATATAAAATAGATTTTTTTTTGTAAGGGAATAATAACATTATTTTTCATATACAATGTAATAATACTTATATATTACATATATAATTATGTGTGGTTTATTTTTATAAAGAAGTGATTTGTGAGGTGTAACAAAGTAAATATATATAAAAGGAATAAATAAACTAAAACAAAATAAAGATGTTTTATTTCATCGTTACACTTTTGATGTATATATTGTTTTATTGCTAATGGTGGTGGATATTATTATATATATATCTATATATCCATAGAAGAAAGAAACATAAAGTATATTCTATTGGTTTCATAAAAATAAATTATATTTCTATATAGTATATTTACATGAAGAGGTGTTTATTGCATATAATGGGAAAATTTAATGGTATGTTCTAATATAACATAAAATAATAAATATACATAAAAATGAAATTTATAACCAAAAATTAAAGCTTCGATAATTTTCACGTTTTTTTTTATCTTTTCTATATACACTATATATCAGAATCACGATGACCATCGATTATGATAGACATTAGTCGTCGTTATGCTGTATGAATTGTCACAAGTAAATTTTTTTTAACCATTTGTGTTCATTAGCAGTATAAATAAAATAACATACTGGGATATTGAAAAGTTTAGAGTTAATGCAATCATTTATTTTTATGTATAGAAAAGAAAATTCACCACCCACTGTTATACAATATCCTTTTTAATATATATTTTGTCATATTATAGAATGCAAAATATATACCCTAATAAGCAATCGTATTTATATATACGATAACTAACTAATATTCAAAGAATTCATAAAAAAAAACAAAATTAGATTTATTTTATATGAAACATAACGAATATACAAACGGTATACGATCTGACTGGGGTGGTAGAGTAGTACATCCTTTTTTATTTGAAATATTCATATAAAAATGTAAACAAAAATTAAGGATGGAATTTTAAACAAATCGAATACTTATTTTTTAATATATATATATATTTAATTTACCCTTTTCATTTTTCACATTTCAAAAACAAAATATGTATATATACAAACACGCATAACTATATATATAAATACCTGAAAAAATTGTGTAATATATTCATTTCCATTTTCTTGTAAAAATAATTGTAAAGCATTCATAACCTCTGGCGTAATAATTTTTGATTTAAAATTATTTGTTGAATTTAATTTATTTACAATAAAATTACCATCAACATCAACCATAATATCATAATTTTCATCTGAACAAATACCACCATCATCATCACAATCGTCAACAAGAACACAATTTGAATTATTTGTATTATTATTATGATTATTATTGTTATGTATATTATTATTTGTATTATTATTATTATTATCCATTGCATCAATCCCATTGCGGATAATTGGAAAATCATTCAAATTATTATTTAAATTTATTGTTGAATTTTCATTAAGAAAATTATTTGAATATTTATTATTACAATTTCGTATACTGCTAATACTATTATTAACATCTGTTGTATAATTTCTATTATTTTTATACGTTATTTGTCCATCATCCATAATCATCGATTGGTTGGATGGTTGAGAATGTTTTTCCTTTAAAATTGAATTTTTATTAGTATTATTATTATTATTATTATTATTATTATTATTATTAATAATATTATCGTTATTTAAATTTTGATTATTTAATATTTTCGATTTTGTAATTGATTTTTTTATTGATGAAGAGGATTTTGAATTATTATCTGTTGTAAAACCATTTGTATAATTATTATTTATATTATTTATATTATTTGCTTGTTGTTGTTGGCATAAAAATGGATTATTATTAAATTGATAGTATCCTTCTTCATCGATATAATTATTATTATCATTGATTGTTGTTTCTTCTTCAATTGCATGTAAATCGGAATATTTTGTGGTAAATATATCGATATCGGCATTTAAATCAATAAAATTGTGTTGTTGTTGTTGTTGGCTAATTATTACATTATCTTTATTCATTTTATTATAATTTATAGTATTATTCATTTTATTGTTAGAATTATTTAAATAATTATCATTATTAGGAATATTATTATTGTTGTTATTGTTATTATTATTACATGTTAAAAAAATATTTTCATTTCCATTATGTCGTTGCAATTTTTCCGGTGATTTCTTTTGTAAATTATTACAATAATAATTTCCTTCCGTTGGTGTTATTGGTGGCGGTTGAAATTGAGGGACGGCTGATGATGGTGGTGATGGTATTGTTACTAATAGGGATTGAGGTGAATTTGAAATTGTACTACGTTTTATGATTGAATTTGTTAAATTTCCATTATATTGTGAAAAATTATTAATTGTATTTGAATGACTTGAAGAAAAATTATTATTATTATTATTATTGTTAATATTTTCTAATTTCACCGTATCGTTGCATTTTCTATTTTGTGGTTGTTGATGTTGAAAATTTTGATTATTATTGTTATTATAAATATTATTAAAATTATTTTCATTTTCTAATTCAATAAATTTTTCTAAATCACCATCATTAATATCGAATCTATTATTTTGTACATTTTTTGATAATTTGCCATCATTAGTGTTCATTTTTGGTAAGGATATTGGTTTTGTTATGGTTAACGGCCGCGATGCGACTGTTGATGTTGATGATGATGATGATGATGAACCCTTTAGATTTTTATTTTTTACAATAATATTATTATTACTATTTTTTAATTTATTACATTTTGTACCATCGATTTTTTCTGTTTCATTTACAATACTATTTATATTTATAGTTTCATTTACCATAATTGGGTTATCATCAATTTTCTTTTTAATTTTAACAGTTTCAAATACAATTTTCAATGAGTTTTCAGCATCATCGTTTATGGTGGTATTATTTGTATTTTCAAATTTATATAAATTTTCTGTCGATGATTTTTTTTGCATTGGTGATTTAATTTTAATATCATTATTATTATTATTATTATTAATGTTATTTACATAAAAATTATTCGATTTTGTTGGTGTTGTTGTTGATGAGGATGCCGATGATGTTGTTGATTTTATTGACACATAATGAAAATCTTTATCATTTTTTGTAATTGATGATGTTGACGGTGATGAGGATGTTGATGATGGTGTTGATGATATTGAATTTGTTGGAATTGTAATGGGATTTGTTGATTCCAAATGTCGATTATGGATTTGGTCTGGTGATAATTGTTGATGATTGTTATTGGCGTGAATAACATCGGCTTCAATACTGTCATTAGTATTATTGCAACCAGCACTAATGCTGCCACTGTTGCCAGTGCCACCACCACCACCACCAAATGTTGTCTGTACAAAATTGGACGGATTTTTAAAAATTTTCGTAATATTATATGGATTAAAATATGATAATCCTTTTGATGTAATTGTTGCGGCTGTATTCGGTGTGGTTGTGGCATTTGTCGTATTGACATTGACGGTAGTTGTGGTCGATGATTGTTTGTTTGCATTTTTATCAGTTGATAATGATGTTGTTCCATCATTTTTATTATATCGAAAGCTTTTTGTTTTTGGACTAAACATATTTGACACATGTTTGTTCAAATTGAATTCATTCAAATATATACACTTTTATATATACGTATAAAAAAATATTTTAATATTAAATGTATTATAACATAATTTTATTTCATTTACTAATGAGCATTCACTTTTTTATATATATAGAATAAATAAATATTGACGAATGTTTTTTTTCAAATATTTTAAATTTCAATTAATATTTATTGGATTATTATATTAAAAATGATATTATAGTCATTAGAAACAATGCACATTTCTAAAACAAAACGCACACATCATCAAATCTGTTCAATATTTTATTAATGAGAAATTCGTGCCATCTGAAATATACCTGATTTTCATATATCTAGATCAAACAAAGGGCGATTATTGAACTTGCATATACATCAATATATAATATTTTATGATCATCTATATATTCTATCTATAGTATAATAGAAAAAATGAGTGCATTCAATAATGTTCATAATGAAAAAAAAATATATCCATATTAATAATATATATAATGATATAGATAATGGATAGAAAATATATTGTTTGTTGAAACAGCATTATCTATATCTATACTAATATGGTAATATTAAAGCAATATATAGTCAACCCAATTATATAAAACTGAAAAGATATGTCGCAAATGATAAACGCATTCTTTATTTATATATATCTTTATAATGAATCGGCAATGTATATATAATATATATATAGATTATTTCAATATATATAATACTAATAATGACTGATTATATTCAAATCAGATCAGACAAACAATCAATAATCTTTATACATATAACAAAACCATAATCAGAATATATATATATATATATATATATATTCTTTAATACATATTATGATAACTTCTTTTATAGTTGAAATTATGGTAAAGATTGTCATAAAATGAAAACGCTTATATACAGATTTGCAGTTAGTTGCCTTTTCTATATTTATATATATATATAAAGATGATGGTATTTTATATATGAAAAAATATATGTATGTATAGTGAATAAAAATAATAAGAAAAATGGAAAAATTTTGATATACAAAATACAATATATTAGGAACGAAAAAAAAAAAATAAAAATATTATAGTAAAAATAAACCTGAGGGTAATTTTCTACATTTTTATTTTTCCTTTTGCTTTTTATATATATATATGTAACAAAGAAAAATAAATTGTTTTTCTTCGTTTTATATATATGGTTGTGTATTCTTGACAAAAATTCGAGATAAATATATACTTATACGCACATATGCGAATGATATTGAAATAATCATTCATTTTCATATATAAATATGTATATATACGATTATATGAGATAAGAAAGGAGGAAAAAAAATAAACAAGATATGAAATTGAAATTTGATATTTTCTTAACCATTCGTTAAATATTACATATTTTATACCCATATATATGGTAATATAGTAAATTATATTTATAAAACACTTCAAAACTATATATGTTATATTTGTAATTTAATTAATTTTCACATATATCACTAACATTGCAAATATTTTTCTTATTTTTTCCAAATGGTAATAAAATACAAAATATATATATTTCATCTTTCATTATTATAAAACACAACAAACACGACACGGCAAATACTAAATATAATTAGATAATATTTAGTTATAACCGCAATTTAACTATCTCTTTGTAATGGATATATTTATAAACATTATAATATATATATCTATAGCACACGCATTTAGTTGAAAAAATAAAAATAAAAATATATATATTATTCAATTCATTTTATTTATGAAAAAATAATAAAACTATACGCGTAAAGCGGTATATGATTGAACGTGCACATATATATCATTTATTTATTCACATAATTAATTTACCGATTTATTATTTACCGGTTATTATTTATTTGTATATATTTACTATTATTTTTATTTATATATATAGAAATATCAAAATGTATTATAAAAACACATTCCAGGTATTATTAATAATTATTTTGTTAAAAAAAAAAAATATACACATTCATATAAATAATGAAAAAAATAAATAAAAGAAAAGAATAATTTCATTAATATAAATAATCAATTATAATTACACAAAGGTATTTTATTTTTCCATTCAATTTTGTTTCTATACCCTTTTTAATTCTATTTCACTCAACATAAAAAAAATATATTAACAATTCATTTATTTACTTTTTTTTTTTTATTAAATTTTGAAATAATTACATATCAAATTATTTATCATAATAATTTTTTTTTGCTTTCGAATTTTTTCTATAACTTTTTGAAACAGAAATTTATAATTAACTTATTATAATAACAAAAAAAATAACATTTCTTCAATTTAAAGTTGAAAAATATGTTTAAAAACATGATATCTTAAAAGAAAATCTAACAGTTTTTCACATTGAATTTTCCTCCGGTACAAAAAACATATGTATATACATACTCACTCACACAAAACTCACACAACACAATACGTTTTTATTCGATGACTGTTGATATACAACTGATCTGATACAAACATTTTCGCCAAAATGTAGACTGTATTATGTACGCGTGCACCAACAATAAAAACCAAATACCAAATAGAAAATTATTACATTTCAGTTTTTTGTATATGTACAATAGAAGGGAAATTTTTCGATTAACACACAAATAACATTTTATATACAGTATTTAACCGAAGTATTGTTACAAATCTATGTTATATTCTATATAGAATTTTTTCATTTATATATATTTAATAAATTATCCTTGGTGTATTGTATATGATTGTGTCGGTGAATTTGTATCAGTTTTAGTTTTGTTGATATATATATAGAAATTTAGCAAGTTCAATTTTATATATATTTGTATTGTGTTGGTATTATATTGTGGATGGCATCATGTACAAAACCATAAGGTTTCCAAATAGGTTCGCATTTAGAATTTGTATATATTGTATATTATTTTTATATTTATTTGTAGTTTTCTATTTTTTTTTTTTATGTTATTTTGTGGGGGGAAAAATTTAATGGGAAAATTTTACGGTCTTTTTACGATATTTTTACGAAATGAAGGAAAATGCATATATGTATATAAAATAATATATATTGAAGTGAATATCAGGAATTTACTTGCATATACATATGTATATAATAGCTAAAAAATATAACGATACATATAACTTTGGAGTGTGACGAAATTTATTTATGCTATATTTTATAAATAGGATAGGGTATCATTTATAATGAATTTTCTCTAGGAAAGGAAATGCATAATAAAAGGGCATAAAAACACAAATGAAAACACATTTATTTTGGTGATCATCCAAAACGCAAAAAAAAATAACCAACACATTTATATTATAATAAAATTATGATACTGAATATTGTTAAAAAATGAATTATTTAAAATATTACCAAAAATATGTATAACAAAATTAATTCAATCAATTAAATAATAACGTTTTTGTCCATGAAAATGAACATATTTTGCTTGTTAAATTATCACAACATGTCGAAATTTACGTATGTGTGGATCGGTGAATTAAAATTTAATTGTTTTTTTTTTGTGGCAGATAAGACATTTCAGCTATAAAAATTTAGTTGATAGAAGAACTAGTGGCAAAAGAAACAAAATATTTCTTTTATTGAATGGAAGTTTATATCAAAATAAAAGCCTCGCTTCGATGAAATGAAGAAAAATGAAAAATCGCGGAAAATTCACATAAATTAAGTGATGTAAGGAAATTAGTAATAAATTAATAATGCTCTTTTAAATTCAAATTCAAATGATTGAATTCAAATGATTGAATTTATCAATATGACTTTATTCTAAATAATCACAAAAGCCATTAAATTGATTTAAGCAAACCCTAAGTTTATGATTTTAATTTCAAATATTGGATCAAATGGATTGATTCACTTGGAAAAGTTTTAGTGTATTTTGATGTAGGAGTCTTTTGCTGGATTAATTTTACTTAAAACTTAATATAGAATTGACTTTACACTGCATGATTGACATCATAAAACATAGTATTACAGAGAACCAAAAAAAGCAATATACAAATTATGTAATTACTATAATTATAAAACACCACGGTCCTAATATTATATATAAATATTTATAAATTCAAATTATGCAGTTTTTTTTTCTTTTTTCTATACTATCTGCGGTCTTATCTTCCGTATTTTATATATATATATATATAACAATAAATACCTTAATGAAATTTTTATAATAAAAAAAAAGGTGATATCTTCTTTATAATCATCTGTGTATATGACTTGATAAGATTATATAAAGTATAAAATAAAATCGATGTGATAATAAAATTGATAATACTACAGCTTATTTTTATCGAATATTTGCAAAAAAAATGTATATTAACTTTAGAAATTTAAAAAGAAATCAAAAATTATTTATATATAAATATAAATATAGAAAACAGGTTTTTAATTTAAATATAATTTATGTATTTTTGGAGCATCTCACATTGATTTTATTTTAATATAGTACAGAAAATAATTGTAATTTTCCTTTATATTAAAAATTGTATCTGACGCACACACAAAAAATAGCCTTAAGAAATAAAATAATAGAATAATATTTATAATTTTTTTTTACGCATATAACAAAAATATGTAAATTTCTTTTCATCTTTTTCTTACATCCTCATTTATACTCAATAACAATATATAGGTTTGTTTGTTTGTTTTTAAAATTTAATTTAAATAATGATTAAATAATTTAAAAAAATTATTTTAGTGTGTTTTTGCAATCCATATATATAAAATTGAATGGGTGAATGTTTCGAGGAGATACATTTTTGTATCTTATGGTAAATATATAATAAACATTTTGTCATATATATTATAAAATTTTTACAAAATCACAAATATATAAAAATCGATAAGATAAAAAAAAGGATACACTTTAAGGATTTTGTTTCTCAGCATAAGGATAATTAGTTTTCTCTGTTGTCTTTTATCATTTAACCTCCCCTCAAACGATGATTATTGATTATAAAAAAAAACCTTTGATGGTATAATTTTTATAAATTAAAGCATACATTTTTACATATCCGGGATTCAAAGTATAAAATATGGGATTTACAAAAGGGATTCAAAATAGTCGGATAGTAATAATATAATAATAAAAGAGATCAACAAAATGTAATCACTTAATTAGATCTCTAAATACATTTATACAAATAGTATGTATATACAAAAATATACAAAAACAAACCATTTAATGAATGCATAATAATTCATAATTAGTTATCATTAATATAATGTATATGATAGAAAAAAAAACGGTATATACGCGTATATAAAATTTTCATAATAATTAATGAAATTATATCCTTTTACATTATCATATATTTTTGTATATGTTTCTTTTATATATACGAATATATCGTGTATTATTTATATATGATAAATATTTTCTTCATATACCTATATATCTATAGCTACCCATATGAAATCTTAATGAGACGACGATTCTATGTATATAAAAAAAAAAAAAATAGAAAGTGACACAATTAATTAAATGTCTAATGTGTTCAAATTAACAAGAATATAAATTAAAAAATTGTGTATATATACCCTCAAATATATATGGTATGTATATTCATTTATCAAATAATATTTAATTTGATGTAATTTTTTAAGGAAATTAAGTATACTAATTTTTATATACCGAAACTGAAACAAGATTATTTGGGAAACATTTAAATGTATATATTGGCTAAAAATATATAATGAATGACATTTGGTTTTATTTTTATTAATAATGTAATTTAATTTAATTTTATAACGACGCAGTTGAATTTAATTTGTCATAACAAAAATTCAATTTAAATATTTTTACTAGAATGATAATTTTGCATATTTTAAAAATATATGATTGGTTTCTAATTATTAATATAGAATAAAATGAAAAGAATTATAATATAGACAAAATACTATAATATTTTTTTTTCCACGAAAGCTTAATATCGATATTAATATCAATTGAAAATGGTTTATTCTGACACATTTAATATATATTTATAAGTATACTATAATAAATTAATTCACGGTATTCATATATAGAATAATTCTTTGTATTTTTGTTTATATAAATGCAATATAAAGTTCCAAACAAAAGTAAATGATTAAATATAGAATAGTTTTAATTTTATTATTATTATTATTATTTTTGTCAAGTTTTGTTTTTTTTGCGTCTTGTAGATCTAATAGAAACAAATGCTGATACAGTACAATCATCCATTGGCGGAGATGGGATATTCTTAGTCAGATTTCCAAAATGATAGGATATTCGAAACTGCACATGTCAAATTAGTTAGCTGATTTATAGAAAAAAATTTGATCGTTTACCAAATTTTCCGGAAAAAAGAAAACTTTTCTATTTTTTTAATTACAACGCGGGCTTTTCTTAAGCTTTCGTTTTTCTTCGCATAATTTTTAAATTAAAAAAAATTCTTAATCTTTCATATGCGAAAATTTGAAAATCACCCTCTTGGTTCAAAAGATATATAGACAATTTTCCCATCCGAGTTCAGTGAATTTTCAAATTCTCTTTTATGAAATATCAGAAATTGATTGCATTTTAAAATGCAAAAAGACTATGACTATGCATTCGAAAAATGACTATGCAAAATTTGAGAAATTCTATTTTTCGTATAATTTGGTTTGAAAAATTTTTTTTGTTGTATTGAATAATTAGTTTGTATGTGTCTTTCGAAATATTCTATCATTTTTGTAAAATGGCAAACGTCTATGCGAATCACCTACAATACTATTATTATTATTAAAGAATTATTTCATCAATTTTTCATTTTTTGTTCATTACTATACGGCAGAATCATCATATAGATTATAAATCTTTATCTCGTCACAAAGATTTAGATAAATATATCTATCTAACAAAGCTCTTTGTACGTGACTTAACTGTATCGTATTTATTTTTCAGTTTTTTTTCATATGAAAGCAAAAATAGCTTTATAATATAACCAATAAATTAAAGTCATTATATTTTTATCACACATATTAGATATATATATTTATATCCATTTATATCCCACATTCATTCTATTTTAATGTTTATTTTATATATATAAGTATATTATTTATTAAATAATCAAGCTACATATTTATATATTTATATATATTTTATAAAGAAAAATTAATTTTTCTATATACAAAAATAATAAAAGGCAATACGGTTTCAAATGCGATCTCATTTAGCGCGTTATTTGAGAAACGACATTTTTATTTAGAACAATATATATATAATAAAATAATAAAACAATATGGTAAAAAAAAAAGAAACCTAAATAAAATATAAACTGCTGAGTGCTTATAGTATGCTGACCAACACACAATGTTTATAACAAATTAATTTTATTATTTTATATAGATATGTGGATGAATACTTATATAGAATATATAAAATATTGCTGTGCGAGTAAAATAAAAATTAAATATATATTTATTATGTGAATGGACAATTATAAGAAGACATAACAAAAAAAAAAAGAAATACATAATTAAAACAATTAATAGCTCTTATTTATATATATATTATAGTTCATTTATTTTTTTTTTATTATGAAAATGAAACAATTTTTTTTATAGATAATCTATAATTTTCATATATAATTAATTGTTGCTCCATTTATATACATAGGAGATCGATTTTGACTATACGCGGTGGTATATATACTATCAATTTGTATATTAATCGAAAATTCGTCATTCAATTTTATATATATCATCATAAATAAATAAAATATAAAAACCATTACTGAATCAACTGAATATATACAATATATATAAGTATGTATATTTAAGTATAGAAAAGAGATATTAAATTTTATAAATTGAATATCTACTTTAATAAATATATAAATGAAAATTGCTTTTATTCTTCATGCATATATATGTTTATTTCATATATAGATATAGAAATACAACATTTTTTTTAATATGAATTTATGTGTCAATGAAATAAATATATAACATATTTATATATAGTATATATGGAATATGGGATGTTCTATCGTATATATAAGGATAAAATCCATATATTCCATTATAAATATATATGTGAACATTATATTAAAAGTATATATATATACGAATATAGAATGATTTGTACCCATAGAGATATTTCTAAAATATATATATTATCATAATGATTATAATGATGACTGCGTCAATGATCATGATTATATAAAGATGACATGTCAATCTATATATTTAAATAAATATATGTACACACTACATACTTCAAACTCACATAAGACTATAAAAGTAAAAAAAAAACTATATATTATCCAATATATAAAAATATCATCATAGGGAAAAATAATTGAATATAAATGGGAAAATATAATAATAATTATAGTATATAAAGTAATATATATAGTCACACAGTAAGCATTAAAAGTAAATGGCGAATGTATGTATAGAAAAATATATATTTATGAGATGAGGAGACATAGAAATTTTATACTGATATACATATGGATGCACCTACATATACGTTTGTTGTTATGCATGCCCTATTTATAATAATCCATGGATACGCAGTATATACGATGTCTATATAAACAAATATTATCATTCACCATGTATTTAATATATACCGTATTTATATATGATTATGTTTATATATACATTAAAATTTTTTTTTTTTGTATCTTCTTGATGATTTTTCTTTTTTGTTATTTTCTTTAAAATGAAATTATAAGTGAAATTGATTTATATTTTTATATATAAAATAAAAATTCTATACTTATAGTTATTAATATTATATATACGGTGGTATATAGATTAAGAAGAAGAAGATGATGATATATATTTATATATATGCATATATGCGTTTATGCGGTTTGCATGTTTATATTATTATTATTATTTGATATACACTTAACATTACCACACATTTTACAGGAAAAAATACTTAAATATTCTACTCTATGTATGTGTGAAATTTACGATATATAGAAAAAAAAAATCTCTGCAGGAGGAGGTTTTATACTTAATATAAATATAATAATAATGTTAAATGAAATAATGGTCATAATATAACCATTGATAATTGTTAATAGAAAATTAAAAATTCTTTTCTATTTTGTGATAACTTAAATCCTTAAATTAATAGTATTATAACATATAAGAAAGGATGATAATTTTAACAAAAGGAAAATCAATGAGAACTGCAAAAGGGAAATTTACACTTTTATTGAATATACTTTCAGGTAATATTATTTGGGGGAAAAAAAAATTGAAATGGGAAAACGAAACCATTTCAATTCTTCGATGATGATCTATGAAAATTTGGCAAAAAAAAATGAAATCAATTGCGAAAAATGAATTTGGCTATGTTTCTGTAATTTGTTATATAAAAGTTAATATATTAAACAAAAATAGTAATGGAAATATTTTATGGCTTGAAATTATTTCTATTTTGTAATTTTTTTACAAAATAGTTACTATTGCAGAATTGGTTTAGCGTCCGTAAAACCGGGGATTTCTTTTGTCGTGAGTCCGAATAACGAAATCACTTAATCAGGTGATGAACCTATATATATGATGCAACGAATATGTTTAAGTGATTTTCGGTGGCGAAACTTTTATAACATGTGAATTATTTTATGAAATTTTGAAAAAACAATTGTACAAGAGTCAAACAATTGTTCAAGATGCACTTTATAAAAGGGATAGTCTTTATATAGGAAGATATAATTAATTTAAATGATTGATAGTCATAATAAGGGAGAAATACCAGTCCTAGGAGACGGTTTCATAGTAATGATGTTACTATGAAAAAAAACTGAATTTCCAAATCTAGTTGGGTGGAAAAACTTAATAAATACAGAGTATGCGGATGTGCCATTTGAGAATTTCTTGAATTATAAGAGAAGTTAATAAACACAGGCTTTAATTTGAAAACTCCATTAGAGCATTTGTAGTGTGGTAATATGTATAAAATGTACATAATGAAGCTATCGATCGTCAATGATATAAACTTTTTACTTTTTAGAATTCAATGGTTGAATTTGAAATGTAAATAGTAGAATTGTAACACGTCTATATATAAAACAAAACAATGCATTTGAAGTTTGAAGGGAAATCAATTCTACGATTAAGTTTTCAGCACTTAGATCGTGTGGTATGGAATACATAATTAATATCGATGATAGAGATAATATTATTAGTACAATATACCAATACAGATTCCAAATATTTGTGTATTAAAAAAATATTGTGATTACAAAAAAATAATATGAGAAAATTTCAAAAAACAAATTAATAAATACAATAAAAAAATTGCCATTTTTCATGATATAGTCTTATGATATATATATACCTTATACGAATATTTATGTACTGTAGTGAACTCGCAAAATATTGTCAACTCTGAATTAATATTTATTTATAGAAAATATATGTTCATTTCAAATGTTTATGTATATAAAACAAAACAAACCAAAAGGCATATACATACATATACATTTAATAATAATAATAATATATCTGCACAAAATTCAATGCAAATAATATAGTTAAGTTATGTTTTTGTAATAATAATAATATATACGAATGTATATAGAAATTCAAACAGTGAATGTTGCTTTTAAATACGATCGTATGTAATGTAAAATAATATTTATTTTATTTTCTTTAATCAAAATATAAAAAAAGATTTATATAAACACATCATCCATATATAGATTAGCGATATTTTAACAATAAAAAAAAACCGATAAGTTGATTTTATTTTTCTTTTCTTTTCTTATACACAAAAAACTATTTCGCTTTCTTATACGCACGCAAATGGAAGAAAAGAAAATGTATATGAATTTATAAATACAAATACACTAATTAAATCCCGCTGAGAAATATTTAAATGTTAATGGAATGATGCATATATGTATAAGGAAAAATAATATTATTATAATTAAAGTCAAAAACATATGGGTGGTTATTATACATAATATTATTATTATTTTTACCAATTCTTTATACTATAAGCATAACATCAATCGCAAATTATATACATGCATTTTATATATATATAATAAAATTGACGACATGTTAAAAATGTTGCCATTTACTTGTTACTATTATATATAGTATATTTTGTTTATATTTAACATCACTTGAATTGATGTCATATATATATAAATTTGATTAGATTAATAAATATAATACAAAAAATATAAGAATAAATCAATATTATTGGCGACCACGTCTTTGTCTGAAAATGATTGAGGTTTCTATACCAGGAAAATTGATATTAATCCTGATAACCTAATTGGGAACCTCAAACTATAAGGATTATTGTTAAACTTATCAAACCAAAATTTAAAGGAAAGTGATTTAAATACTTTCCATTGGTAAGGATGATAAAGTATAGAGCGTTCTGTTTGTTTTTAGGAGAAAAAAAATAAAATAACTCACACAGATTTAATAAATTGACATTATCAAATACAATTTACCGCAAAACTTATGAAACGTAAGTGTTATATAAACTTTATTAAGTATATGTACGCATTATTTTAATATATTATAAAATTATAGTTTGGAGTTTTTGGTAAATGTAAAGATAATCAATTTTATTGAATATTAATAAAATAATATAGAAATCAATAGGGAATAGGAACTGTGGATGATTTCGATATCAATCCGTATATAAAAAGGTTATATGACAATGAGAATAAAATCATTAATATTTGTTTTTCCAATATATAAAATAAAATTAAATTAAATTTAATATATATAGCTTAATGAAAATTGGAAATCTTTTAAATTCGTATATTTATAGTAAACTGAAACTTACATTTATATAATATTATGAATTGTATATATGCATATATTTGCAATTCCAATATTACTTAAATAAAGATATAAATCGAATAAAATTTACTGTGTCTATATGAAGTAATTTTATGTTTTTTTGCCTATAAATGATTTATATTCCATTCTTGAATTGTTCACGTTTTTCTTATTTTTTTTTTCCTTTTTCATTTTAAATCTAATTTTTGTTTTTTGCCTCATACATATAAAAATGAATCGATATCTATATATAGTGGTATATATGAATGAGAATGAGTTCGTTCCTTCGAATTTTTTTTTGTATCTGTACATATATATACTAAATATACTTTTTTTTACATATATATAGTTTTTTTTTTATTAAGATATTTTTTTTTGTTTTATATTATCATCATCAATTCAACAGTCACCTATATATAGCTTCAATCTAACCTTATATATATACCATCCACCTATATATATATAAATGTATTTATATATTATAAGATATAGTCACTTAGCCATCATATTCATTTATTTATATATAATATAAAAATCGCTCATACATTCTACTATATCTATATAAAAATTTTGAATATAGATATAGAAAAATATTCTTCCATAGATAGATACAGAAGAATATCACTGAAACGTTGCCTGAATAATCAATTGATAGTCATAAATTTCATATATCAATATTATTATATATATATACATACTTGTATTTATGAAAAAAAAAAGAAATTATACCAGACATGTTCATATAAATATGCGGATAGATATATAATATATAAAATGTTTAAGAATAATGAAACAAAAAGCAAAAAAAAAAAAAATGATGAAAATTATCTGGGAAAAATCAATGGCAGAATTTCATCTTTTTTTTTTTAACTTTAAGATATAAACGTTCATAAAAGAAATTACCCATAATATAAAATATCACGTTAAATTTTGCATAGCTATTATTTTAATATTTAAAATTAATGTTACATTCAATAACAATTTATTTTAATATCCTTATAAATATATATAGATCGAGGAGATATAGAATTATTATTATACAGGTATAGAAAGGATGAAAAAAAAGCGCTTTGCTTTAAACACCTCTATAAATGAAAATTATGGATTTCCATAAAAAAAACAAACTTTAGAGAGAATTCCTCATATATTATATTAAGAAGTAATGAAAGACGGTATTAATTTTTATAAGGAGTTTAACCAAAAGGTAAAAATCATGAAAAAAGTCAAACAAAAAAAAAAAATAAATAAAATTCCATATATATTTTATTTTTTATATATAATTAAAAGTATCATCATAAATAAACAAAAAAAATATTTATTTTTGTATTTAGGAAAGGAAAATGTATACAAAAAAGGAGTTAATCAAAAAGAATATAAATTAAATGAAAGATACATTTTTTTTATATTTATGTGTATATTATTGTAAAAATTTACAAAGTGAGAGTAACAAAAAAAAAGGCAAAACAACAAAAATATAATAATAATATACACAATACACATAACATATACAGAATATTTTATCAATTACTAAATAAAATGTACGTGATTAGAATTATGCATATATATTTGGCAAAAACGAACGAACAACGATGACGACGAAAAAAAAAAAATAAAATAAAATTAGTATATAAAGCATATAGCAAATGTTGTACATAAAATTATCACATTTTAAATCATGTGATGTTGTACTTCTTTTTTTTTATAATGTATACCTTTGCGATGATGATCCGCGCGATATATATATATATAGTATAACAAATAAATAATAAAAACTTTTACGCGAAAGGTAAAAATAAAAAAAAAATGAAAGAAAAGTCTTCATTAATTTATATGAAAAGTTTTCTCATTGTTGCGTATCGCATATAAAATTTTATTTATATATATTAGGTGTATGTGTATAACGATGAATATAATAATAATAATAATAATAAAGAGTCATCATAATTCAAAAGTATTTGCGAATGAATATATGAAAGGCGAATGGGTATAATAAATAAATATATATAGAGCCATAACTAAATTCTTTTTTGTGTGTATGTTTAAGACAATTTTTTGTATTATTATTATATAGGGAAAATGTCAATATGAAAAGTGCATATATGGAAAATGCGTTTTATGATGTTTTTGTTTTTCTTTATAGTTTGGTTGGTTTTATATATGAATGAACTGCGTTATTCAACAAATTTATTGTTAACTTTTTTAAACTGTTTTTAAAACAGAAAAAAAATAACATCATTCCATTAGATCAAACAAATTTATATTTAAAAATAAAATATGATAAAGATCAGCAGCAATGGGGCAGTTTGTTAAATTTCCTATATACAGCGAGAATATCTATATATATTATTGTCAGCTTGATGGACATTTTTAAATCATTCTATAAAATAGTTTATTGCGGAATCAATCCTGAATCTGAATCAATCAAGTTTTTATGGGTTTTCAATAAAATGGCTAAATTTCAAAGGGTTGCAGGTAATTAATTTTACTGAAAGGTGAACATTTTTGATGGATGCGAATAATAATAATAATAGTAATTCATTACTAATCATATATGCATTTTTTGGATAATTTTTTTAGAGGAAATGTTTGTACGAATTTTTATCATATTTAGTCCTTATTGTGATTACAAATCAAAAAAAATTGGGAAAAAATTCATGAAAAATACATTGTTTTGATTACGGGATAGAAATACAAAGATATAGGAAAAACGACGATGATGAAAAATAAAATGAGGCAACAAAAAATTGTTTTTTTTTAATATTAATACAAGAAACTTATCGGACTACGCTCCATAAAGAATATAAAGAATAAAATGAGGTAAAGAATTATGCTAACATAACTCATAATAAAATACTAAAATATTTATTGATTTGTTAAAGTTCTTGTCTTTTATTGCGTATATATGAAATGGTTATTATTTTATTATGTTGTTTAAATTGACTTTTTATTTATAAATCAAGTTTATATATTTTCTATTTTCATTTTACCTGCAGGTTGTATTTATATATATATTAACTTACATTTACGGAGAAGATTTTATAGAACAAAAGTATCGATTTGTGATGAAAACTATATAGAAAATTCAGTTTGAACTTTGTGAATATAACATCTTATAAAGACAACATTGATTATGGAAAATAATAATAGTGAAAACTATTTAATAGTTAAAAATTGATTTTTCATATAATTTTTGAATGTTTTTAAGAAATGAAATGTAGAAGTTGTCTTAGAAATTTAGACATAGAATTCAGATTCTAATTGAGATCCTCATTTTCTCATTTTCATAAACATTTTTTTATCAACAAATAAATACAATAAAATTCATAGACATTTTGGAACATATTACGATTTAACTATTTATTGCTGCTTATTGCTTACTTATATATGCAGAATACTTTAAAAAACTTCAAAATAAGTAAAATTACAGTCAAATAGCATATAAGAAGTTAAAATATTTGTAAAAATAAAAATATACTTTACATATAAAACATTTTGTATTATCTCAATACTATGTCAATAAAAAAAACATCATTTTTAATATAAATATACGATTGGTATCGAATCGACTATCGATTTGATACCGAATATAATATTTTATTTTATGAAAAATTATAAAACTTTTCCTAATATTATAAAAATACAAAACAGAGAAACGAAAAAAAATAATAGAAAATTATCAAACTTACTTAAAAAGTTTTCCATTTTGATTTTGCAAATAAATTTTGGTATATATAAATACATTTGAAAATAGAATAGAATTTACCTGTAATTAAACAAGAGAAAAAAAAATTAATATATAATTTGATTATTAAGATAAGTGTTTTTGACATATTTTAAATGGAAAATATATTAATATATATTTATGTAAAATATAATTGATTGATGATGATGAATTAAAGCTAAATAATAAAAAAATATACCATTTCTATATTTTATATATCCGCCACATAGAAAATGTAATCATAAATTTAATTACATTGCTGTTAGACAAATGTATATACATATATATTTTAAATAAAATCACAATCATTTTTAGATATACATATTTACCATTTCCACATTCGTATGGAAAAATATTAATACAAATATATTATGATATTATATAGCACATCAATTTTAAAAGTTCAAATGGAAATGATAAAGTAATTTAAAGGAATACAAAAACTATGATATATTTTTATTTTAGGTTGTGTCTGGTTATATATAAAATCAAACATTCCTTTAGTATATTATTTATTTTTTTTATTTCTAAATGCAATATTATGTATATTTTTTTGTAATAATATAATTTCTATGTATATAAAACCGAGAATAAAATCAAGTAAATCAATAAAATATAATTCGACACACTTCAAAAATACAATTCTTTTCATTTTTTTTGTGTATGTATAATACTATAGGTATTGTTATATTATATTTTTATTATTTATGTATAAGGAGAGGGTAAGGAAAAAAATAAGGTATTGTTTTCTTGTACAACGTCCATATCCATCTATTCATCCATCCACCCTTCATGCACCCATTTCCACATATATTATATACACAATACATGATGTAATTTATTGTATCAACTAATATACCGTCGTCTATATATATATTATTATAATGATAATATATAATATAAATAATATATATATATCCCCCGCGCGATTCTATATCACACCACACAATTCAAATACACAAAACATTGAATATACACGGCATGTCAGAGTAATTGAGAAAATAAAAAGAACAAAAATGGTATGTCTATGCTCTATATATATATATATATATATATATATTCATAAACAACCCCTCTCTATAAAGGGTGTGTTGTATATATAGAGTGTATAGTTATGTTCAGGCTCGGTTCAGACAATTTGATGTTCATAGTTGAATTCAATAGTATAATTTTTATATTTTATAAAGGAAATTTTGTTTAATTCCTCAAAATAATAATTTAACTCACGAAAGCATAATACTCCACAAAATATTCCTCAAAAGAAATTCCGAATTTTTTATAATCTGTGTGGAAATTTTGTTTGATTTTCTAAAGTAAATTTTGTATGATTATCTAATTTAAATTTTGTATAATTTCATAAAGGAAATGTTGATTAATTTTCTAAATGAGATTCTGCTTAATTTTCTAAAGGATCTCCCTGTTCAATTTTCTAAAGGATATTGTTTAAAATTTTCTAAAGGAAACCCTGTCGGATTTTCTAAAGGAAATTCTGTATATTTTCTAAAGAAAATTCTAAATAAAATTTTATAGAGAACTTTGTATAATTATCTGAAGGCAATTGTTTCCAATTTTCGAAAGGCAATTCTGTATATTTTCTAAAGAAAATTATAAATAAAATTTTATAGAATTTTGTATAATTATCTGATGAAAATTGTTTATAATTTTCTAAAGGAAATTGCTTAGAATTTACTAAAGCAAATTCTCTATGATTTTCTAAATGAAATTTTGTATAATTCTGTACCACTTTCCGAAGGAAATTTTATATATATTCTAATGAAAATTCTGTATATTTTCTAACGATTTTCACATTATTTTCATTCTATTAAATCGTCTGAGATTTCTGAAGGTTTTTGAGATCTATTCCCCCGAAAATACAATCCTTACAAAATATAATCCTTAAATTTCCATTGCAACAAAATTCTAGTGTGAGAGCTCGCTTTTTTTGTTCCATTGCAACTTTCGATTGAACCGACTTTGCTAATGTTTTATACATATCTATACAAAAAAAAAACAGGGTGTATTACAACCACACAACCACAAAGTTTTAAATGTAATACACATTCCAATGTGTAAACTTTAATAAAACGCATATAAGTAAAAGGCTGCCGATTAAGGTTTTTAAATATAAAAAAAAATTTCATAATCTCTATATAGTATTAACAGAAAACCACCCTCCATCCATCCATTTGAATATGTCTTGATGACGATATCATCACATAAAGATCATCTTATTCTTATTCTAAATTCGTATATATTTATCTATTTTTTTTTTGATACATGTATACGCGTTTAAAACCCAAAAATAAAAAAACTTCGATTTAAGTGTATTTACTATAAATATATAATAATAAGGAAGTAAATATATTCACTCTGTAATTGAAAAATATATGATTATCTTTTTTCAGGGTTTATTTTTTATTTTTTTTTTTTGGAAATGTATTTTTTTTACAATGTGATATAGACGTCCATAATCATCATATTCATAAAATTTATTTCGATAATATATATGGAAATACAAACCTATAGACAATGTGCATATATAGTAAAAGAAATATTTATATATATATATATAAAATGTAAAGGATATTCATTCGTATTTATATATCAGTATTGCAATGCAATATGCAATAAAACCAACCCATATTTATTTTTTGTATAAATTTACACATTTTTACACAAAATTTAAGGGTGAGAATAAAATCTGAACAATATAAAAGAAATAGTGATATATTTTGTAGCAGTTACAGCGGTGTATAGATAGATATACCATATATAGTTTATAATAGGAATATGGTCGTCAATGAAAAATAAAGCCGGTGGTAATGGTTTATATAATCGTACATATAAATAGATATATATTTTATGTATTATAGTTCTACTTATATGTTGTATATACATTTTTGGTGAATGAAAATATTTTTATGCATTTTATATTTATACTAACAATATGTATAAGCAAAATATGAAAAAGGACAATCATCCTATATATATACGACGGCGAAAAAAAAAATGAAGAAGCACGGCTGCATATATTCTGCCTATTTATATTTTTAATAATATAAGTTTGTATATATTCATATGTGCGGATACTTATTGTTATTATTAGTTATTTACGGTTTTTGTATATTATACTTATATATTATTCAAATATATCATAAAAGAAATTAATTTTTTTTAATGTTGTTTGTTAATGCCTTAATGCACTGTATATATATTTAAAAAAAATAATAAATTAGACATGAGTTGAAGAATTATATATTTTTTTTATTAAAGTTTTCATTATTATTATTTTTTAATAAAGGTGTATATAATTTTCTATATAAAATAATTTACATATTGTATTCAGTTTTTTTTTTACTAATTTATAATAATTAATCAATTTATTAATGGGAAATAATTGCTTTTCTAACCAAATTAATGAAAAGAGTTAAGGAAAATTGATTTAATTATCGGAATATAAAAATGACAGCATCAAACATTCAATTTTTTTTAGTGATTTTGGTTTTTTTGAAAAAATTACCAATTGATAGAAATTTGACAATATAAAAATTCTTATCATTATCGAACGAATACACAAAATAAAGTCACATAATATTGAGATTCAGAAAATTACAACAGAATTCTTAACTCTATAAATAGAAATTGAATTGAAAATTCTCATCCATATAAATGTAAGCCTAAAAAGAAAATGTTATAAGAAAAAAAAAGGAAGAAGAGATTATAAGTTAAAGAACAGTGAAAAAATATTTCTTTGATAATAGCAGATTCATGTTCTGCTGAACGTTAACACAGGATAATTTCTGTTGTCATCATACAACAGATTTCAACAGAAATCTTTTTTACTCTGTATATAGCACATATTCTGTTCCTATAGCAAATTCTGTTACTTATAAATTAAGAACATTTTCCATATAAAACATTTATATATATAGGTTTTACAGTCCAAATACAACCTTTTCAAATCAAATTCAACTTTTGACAATTCAAATTCAAATTCAACTTTTGACAATTCAAATTCAATTCATTTTTATAATTAGTTTTACAATATTTTTTAATATATATTTATATTTATTATCATTTATTTTGTATACAAAAAAGGTTTTACTTAATTTGAATCAATACTACGAAAAAAATACAAAAAATGTTTTAAACAAACAAAAGAGTATCTTAAACTGAACGGGTAGTTTTAAGCCAGTGCATTAACAACGGATTAAAATAAAACCTCGTCAATTAAAATGAAAAACAACAAATAGCAAGTGAAAAGGATTTAATGTCGCATTTTGCGACAAATATTCCTTACCAAATTTTTACAGTCATATTCTCCAATGCTAAATACGATAGAACAATTGTTTTCTGAAACGAAATTTTGTTCAAATAATATAATGTCGGAATCACGAAACAATAATTTGTTTGACGTTATTCAACGGTTCAATTTTGACGATTTACTATATATATTATTCAAAATTATATATATATTATTGTTTTGTAAAAATTGTCTAACTATTATTCAAAAATATATATATTAAATGATGGAGCATTAAATGATGTGTCGTGATGATTCCAACGATAGGATATTCTGATAGATATGATCGCGCAAACGAATTAATTATAGTGTTGTTTCTTGAACAGAAGTTTCCGAGAAGATTCAATTTTCCAAATTAATGAATTTTTTAATTTTGATTTTCATGTCTCATTTGAAAACGTAATTAATTTATATTTTTTATAGAGACAAATTAGGAAATTGGTCAATTTTTTAAGAGATTTATCCTCTATAGTATACAAAAAAATGAGAAAAAACATTTATTAGAAAATCCAATTTATCTTTTGAAAAAATTAATATATTAGTTCTTAATATTTAAAGAAAACTATGAATGATTAAAAAAAATGAATTTGGAAAATTGGATTTTCCGGAAAATTTTGTTCAAAAAACATATTTTTTGTACTATAATTATTTCAATTTCGATGATATCTATCAGAATATTCGATCGTTGGGGTCATCAGTACCCATTATTTAATGCTCCATCATTGAATATATACATATATAATCCAGAAATTCAATACCACATATATGTTTATCGAAAAAATTTATCAATTACTATAGTATCAGACACACAACACACACACACAAAATCGTATGAATTAATACCATTTTTTTATCACAACAGATTAATTTTTTTTTGTCATGCAAACAATCGTGAATTTATTTCAAGTGTAAAATCGTAAAATATTTTATTTTACAAAAAAAAATAAATCAATAAATTATGTGTCATTTGAAAAATTTATTTAATAAATTCTTTATAGCAAACAAATAAATGTTATAAATATACATAAATATATTGAAAGTTATATAGATAGGAATTTCAGATTTTTTATATATAAATATACCACCACCTTATCTTATCTTATCTTAATATATACATAAAAAATCATTAATATTCAAAAAGTACATATAATATAGATACACAAAATTTTTTTTTGTGTTCGTTTTTCTGTGATTAAACGACTTGTTCATATATGTAAAAAAAAAATAAAATAAATATAAAATCCAAAAACCTCAAGATTTTATATAGCGTATATTTTCTTTATTCATTCATAATCATTTCTTTATATATGAAATATGAATTTCAATCAAATTTTATTTTTAATGAAAATCGGAAAAAATATATCAATTAAATTAAAAATGTATATATGCATATACATAAAGACTTTAGAATTATAAAATTGTTGTGTGCGAATAGCGTTTGTGCCGAACAAACGAACGTTCGCCGTATAAAATAATTGTAATATTTAAAGCAGTATAGAAAAAATTAACAAATGTTGAACATACAAATAAATGAAAATTTAATTCAAATATATATATGTATTTATAAATTAAATTATATGGTACAAAGTAGATATATATATATATGTATAAGAATATGTTCATATTATAAAAATCTTTAAATTAAACATTCTAATTTTATGTACAGTTCCGTTCTGACTATTTTTATGGTTCCCTGTTCAAGTCAATAAAAATTCTACCATTTTTAATAAAAAAACTTTAATTAGTAAAAATCAACTTCAAATGGTTATTGCAATTAAGTGTCAAATTTCCATAAAATGCTATTGATTTTAAGGGTGAAATTTAAGTAAAATATACTCAATTTTCCGAATTTACAATAATATTCATACAAAAAGTATGAATAAATTGACAATTTTTCACCAATTTAGATTTTTACTATAGAATTTGTTTTTCAAAGTCATTTGATTGGTGAAGGAAGTTTTTCTAGAATTTAATTATCTATCGAATAAATCCCTGAACGTTACGTTAACTCAACGGGTTATGTTGTTTTTACAACAACCCAGATATAATAAAAAATGTTTTAAACTGTAATTAGTAAAAAGCAACCTCTATAATTCATTTCAATTTTTAAGGGGGACATTTTCATAAAATACTATTGATTTAAGGGCGAACCGTAAGTAAAATAAATTGAATTTTCCGAATTTACAATAATAATGAGGAGTTTCCATACAAAAGGTATGAATAAATTAACAATTTTTCACCATGATAGAGTTCTACAAAGATATTTTATCGGTATGGTGAGTTTTTAGAGAATTAAATTAGGTATCGAATTAATTTCTCTTGACGTAATTATTCTACCTCAACGGGTTCCGAAATAATCGTGTTTTTTCTACAACCCTTACATAATAAAAAAACGGAGGTTTTAAATTGTGATAAGTAAAAAGGAACCTCTATATTCATTTCAATTTTTAAGGGTTAAATTTCCATAAAATGCTATTGATTTTAAGGATGAAATTTAAGTAAAATAAACTCAATTTTCCGAATTTACAATAATAGTCATACAAAAAGTATGAATAAATTGACAAATTTGCACAATTTTAGATTTTTACTATAGAATTTATTCTTCAAAGTCATTTGATTGGTAAGGAAAGTTTTTCTAGAATTTAATTAGGCATCGAATAAATCCCGGAACGTTACGTTAACTCAACGGGTTATGGTATTTTACTACAACCCTTACATAATAAAAAAAATTTTTCAAAGTTTTAAAACGATTTCTTATATTGATAATATTGAAAAATTTTAGCGCGCCTTTCATGTTTAGTCTCCCTGCGGGATGTTAAGTCTGTTCATATAGCAATAATCAGGTGCGGGACTGATTATGTATATAAATATATACGTTTATATTAAAAATATTCGTTGTATTGCGGTATGTTAAAGATATAAGTATATGAAAATGCGGGTACATATCAAAATACAAATTAGAATTAAAAAAGAAATAACCAAAATGAAGAAAAAAGAAAATCAAACACCGCGCGATATGATTTTCGAGCGCGTTTCATTTCTATTTTTATCATTGATTATTTTATTTATTATTCTTTTTTTTTTTTTGCTTCTATCAATTCTATATGTAATTTTTGTTTTAATTTTACGTTTTAACCAACAATCGAAATGGGTTTTTTTTTGTTTCATTTGTCCGGAAAAAAATTTTATATTTGATATTGAACAAAAAATTGAAAAGAAAAAAAAACATTATAACAATTAAATATATTATCTTATATATAAAATCATTTATTAACATTTTTTTTTTATTAATATCATTTGCGTAAATACTTAAATGTTTGTTTTCCCTATTATACTATATACATATTCGTTATATTTGTTTGTAAACAAATGGAATTTTTTTGTCGGTATAATTTTATAATTTTTTTTTGCAAATAACCTATATAAATAGGAAATATAAACTCATATAATTTTATTCAGCTCCAAAAAAAAAAAGATATAGCAATTCTTTAAATTATTATTTTCATATTAGAGTTCAAATTTAAATTATATCAATAGAATTTTCAATTTTTATACAAAGTAAATTTTACTTTTTATATTTTTTTTTTAATTAAAAAAAAGTAAGAAGAAAAAATAAGAAAATTTTTTTGTATTTTGTTGATGATATTGCATTTATTTTTTATTATTCATCTTAAATGCAATAACAACAAATCTTATAATAAACAAGAGTCATTTCTTGTTTGCTAATGGCTGGCATAATGACAACATATAAGTTTTATTTTTCAATGTTTTTTCTTTCTATATACCTATATATATTTATAGTAAAAATAACATGCAAAAATACGATCAGATGTATATTTAAATACTTTTTTTTTTAAATATATATAATATATGTTATGTATATATTTCTAAATGTGAATTATAATATAGAGGAAATTGAAAAGTTGAAAAGTCAGAGACATTTATTAAAATAGACATTGATAAATTTTGTATTTAGTATCTCGTATTTAGATATAACCGTATAGTATAACTAAATTGTTGTCAATGATGATTGTGTGATGCTGGTTGGTTAATGATTTTAACAACGACGACACATCGCGTATATTTGTTTATTTATTATTTCTTTTTTTTTTTAATTTTGTTTATTTATTTTTCTCTCGTTTTTCCTTTCTATATAACTGATATAACCCACCATCACGAGTACGTATAAATTAACTTTGCGTATGATTAAATAAACAGCTGATATAATAAATAATTTTTCTTATAAAGATTTTTACTTTATAGATTTCGCATCTAATTGTATTGTTAATCTTTTTTTTTTTCAAAAAACAAATATTTGGGTTATTATTTAATGATGATGAATGAATGAATGCGCGGCGGTGATGGCGGTATAGATATCTTAAAATCCAGACAAAAAACAGAGAATGATAAAGTAAATGTCTGTGTTGATAATTCAATATAGGTATGTCTGAATATCTCAGTCTTTACAATTTTTATATTTTAAATAATTGTTTGTAGAAATTAACTGATAATTAATATCCGATAATAATATTGTAATATATATTCACACGATTTTCTTTACGGTCCAAACCACATTACATCCAGATAAAGTAATAAGGTAATAATGTGGTGTGCTCAATTCATGCAGGTTTGAGTGATTCATCCAAATTTCTTTAAAGAAAATAGTCCAAAAGTAACAATGAAGTCAATGAAGTCAATGAAGAACGATACATAGAACTATGTTAATTGCATTTCCTGCTATTGTTGAGAATATAATCTGGAGAATTATCTCAAGAAATGGTTCAGTTAATTATCCTCCTAAGTCATGTGATTTCTTTCTTTGCAAATATGTTAAGTCACAATTTTGTGTTGATAATCCAACAAGAATTGAGCAATTAAAAATCAACATTGAAGCTGCTATTGTTGACATAAAGTAAAATTTATGTGAAACAGTGATGGAAAATCTGATCATTTGAATGATGTTATTTTTCATAGATAATGACTTAAAATAACCCCGTCAAATAAAAATAAAATTTTATGTCTTACTGAATGTGTTTATGCGTTTTTTTAAACGTTTAAATTGTGGGATGATCCAATAGGGGATGATTATTGGAAAACCCTTTATATCTATAACTCTACATATTCTATTTGACAGTCTGATCTTTTATTTATTCATTTCTATATGTATCAGAATTACAATTACAAAAATTTCTACAAATTACAAAAAAAAAACAAAACATATTACAATTAATTGTTGACTATATATACATACATAAATATACTTTGATGAAATTCATTAAATTTTTGCAGGTATGGTCATTTATAAAAATACCATATAAAAACACTTTACGTATATCTATCTAATGAGATACGTATATAATAAGTATATTTACAATTAATATAAAAAGGTATATGATTCATATAATATAAATAAATATACGACTACACAACACATACTTTTGTAGTATTCGTTTACTTTTCTTTTTTTATTATTGTGCAAATTCATTAATCAAATAGTAAATAAATAACACACATAATAATTAATCACATTCCAATTTTTTTTTCTTTCTTGGTTGTCTTTTTCTTCTTTTAATTTTTCTGTCTACATATTACCTTCACTTTCAATTGGATATATAGTGTCAAAATAATAAATTAAAAAAAAACTCCTATCGTTTGAGTCATTTTTAAAGGTACACGAACATTTATTATACATTATGACATTGAATAATATATAGGTAGATATGAATGATTGAGAATGAAGAATCATCATCTTCCTGTATATAATATAAATTTACTCTAATTAACGTACTCGAATTCCTATATTATGAATATGATGGTTAAAACCATTTACACCCAATTATCCATAAGACATTAATATCGCACTGTGACGCGATATGCGGATTCGAAATTAAATGAAAAAAAATATTCTATATAATTTTTTTTTTATCGTTCTGCTATCTAACATGACTATATAATTGTTAACCCCTTGTTTTTTAATTTATCACATAAAATAAAACAAACAAAAATCAAATATACAAAATACAAATTTTTTTTCTTATCGCGTTATGTGTGTAACCAAATAAAAAATTCTGCGTTGTTTTGTATATATCTACACTATATATATATTTATATGTTGGTATATTACACTATATATATATATGAATATGCTAATCGTAATGAAGCGGACAATAAAGTTCACAAAAGGCACACACAAAAAATATGTACATATTTATAGAGTTAATGAATTTACATATATAAATATTATATAATACAGGCAGTGTCGTCTTTGAAAATTTTACATAAATAGTAACTATACCGATAAATTGATATAACAAAATTACATATAGCCACAAAACTAAATACAATTTATTTTACTATTTTCTCTATATAATATAATAAATATATTCAATAATACTTTGACATTTTCATTTTCGAGTTCTTTAATAAATTTAAATTCCTTAATTATCATTTATCGAAATCCGCTTGAATGATTTTAAAATGTGGATGACTTTTAATGAAATTCTGCCATATCGGGGTCATGTACAAAAATGCTAATGAGTTCTTTTGATTATTATTGGGTAAAATCAAAATATACACATATTACGATTACATATGATGGACTACATAACCTTACCATGAAGTGTTTATCTAATTCTCATATTGAAGTGTATATGATATACGAAATAAATTAATTATCTTGGATAAATTGTCTATGCAGAACAATTTTACATATACATAATTAAAAGAGTAGATATTCTAACGCCAGCAGAACGTCCATATTAGACGCTTTGTAGGTAGAAATCAGTATCGTAGGTATATTGCATAGAAATACCCGAGTTATGTTGAAATTTTCACAGTTTTGTGTCTAAACAATCCTTTAATTAGAGCGGATACAGTACAATAATAACAAACAACAATCATAAATACAGTTACATTTCAACAAGTCAAACAAGAAACCAATAATTTTTTCAAGTTTATTATCAAAAAAAAAATAATAAAAATTGTGTTGTGTGTGTGGATTTTTAGATATTATATATTTTATGTTTATATATTTTTGCGATACTACAAAACTCATAAATATTATATCAAAAAATAAAAAAACAAAAATTTCTTTTTAAAACAAAATAAAAAAAATAACATATGTTTATTTATATATATATATAGTATAGATAAGAATTTATTTACGATAATTCATTATAATATAGTGGGCGAATTTTAAATATTATAGTTAGTTATATAAACATATTTAATGGGAGAAAAAAAAACTCTAGAACTAAATTTGATAATTATTATTAATACTGTTTTGTATATAAATATGTATATAAATAAAAATAAATATAAATATAAATATAAATAAACATATATTAATATTTTTTTAGGATAAATAAAAAATCTCTCTAATAATAACCTTTTCATGTATCCTAGTACGTATTACATTTATTCGTTTGACCTAAAATAGAAACATATATATAAATAATTTATACACACAATTTCAAATCGATAAAAAATACATATAATTAGGTCAAATTCGCCGATAATCATTCTACTATATACATACATACACGCAAACAAACACACAATTTGTATTTATTTACGTATATTTTTTTTATTCACCTGTAATAATGATTGTCGTATATACAATAGAGGAGAGGTATTGTTTTTCAGGAAATATTCATAATGAATTTTTGCCAAAAAAATAGACTTAACGTATAGAAATTACATATGCAAAGATGAATGTGGATTAACTCAGTAGATTCAATTTGATTGTTATTTTTTTTTTTTTTGCACATTTTTATATGACTGCAAAATAGTGGTGGGATGGGATAAATAAAATCATAACCAGAATTAAACACAAAAAAAACCTTACATTACCATTTTATTACATACCAGATACCACAACAAGAGACATTAAAATAATAATTTTATATGAATTTGAAGTTGTATGTAAAAAATAAAACTCTATGTATAAGAAAAATGAAGATATTTTTTATAAATAATACATTATTTTATTGCAAATATATAAAATAATTGCAACAACAGGTTTTTTTTCATTCATTCATTCATTCATTCGTATATATAGTTTCCATTCATTAATTATATAAAAATATCTAACATACAGAGAAAAATATATATATATCTATAGGATGACGATGATATAGAAGAAAAAAATGTAAAATAGTTAAGTTAAAGATATGTATTTCTAACCTTGGATTGAAACAAATTGCAAAAAAAAAAAACTTAAAACTAGGTGAACATTATCTATAACTATATGAATGAATGATGTGTCGCGTCTGTATGGAATATATAAAAATAATGTGTATCTGTCTAAAGGAAAAATCATTTCCAACTATACAAAATTATAAAGCAAATATACAGGGTGTCCCAGTACATTAAATTAAAGCTAAAACATCAAAGAAGTTTTCCTAAAAACCGACCGCTCATAAACGTAAAAGTCCTACAGTTCTAGACTTGCAAAATAACAAAAATATTTGAAGCCATTGAAATTTCTTGTGTTTGACCAGCTATAGCATGAAAACGGCTTGTCGCCGATATTTATATTATTAGAAAGAGTTAAAAACAGTTAAAATACCTTTCCAACAAGGTTATAATTATTAGATTACGATAAGTGGTTGCTGAGATATGGTAAATAACATTTAAGTACTACCTTGAACTTCAACAAAATCGATTTTTCGGGCTAGCTCGAAACCCAAGCGAGATAGACATGGGGTCGCCATACATTTTTTGATTGGAAATGAGGTGTAGAACCTGCCTGTTTCGGGTTGGCACCCTGTACTGGGACACCCTATATATATATCTATATAGATTTATAATTTTTTCTTCTTTAGTTGTTCTTCTATATAATTTTTTTTTGTTTTATTGTTTTAACCAACATCATACAAATAATAATAATAACATATAATTTTCATGTATACCTATTATATATATTTATAACAAAAAAAAAATAAACTATTAAAAGGTCATATTGTTGTAAATTTATTTTTATATATTAAAGTAAAAAATTGCAATTCAAATTGTACAATTATTTATTTTCATTAACACCTACTTCCTCTTCCATAAATGTATATATAATCATCGTCATTATCGCAACACCACCACCATCAACATCATCACCATCATCATTAGCAATACAAAATTTAATTATGTATTATGGTATTTTACAAAAATAAATATAGAATTATAATTACGTGTGTTTTTTATTTTTATTTTAGTTGTGTAGAAAAATTATAGAATAGAAATATAGAAATAGAAAAGGTTAATGAGCGCGCGTTAAAATATTACATTTTAATATGTTTTGCATATTGATGTTACAGTTACAGATAAATAAAAATGCAGTTTGTACTTGACTTATAATGAGGATACGTTCCTAAATCCCGGTCATAAATCGATTTAATCAAATAAACTTTATTTAATAAAAAAAAATTTCAATTACATTTTCATTTATATTTGGAATTTTTTTCCATAATTCAAATAAATACAATCAATTACTTTTCTTTTCTTTTCACAATTGCAATTCGTCGTAAATTGAGTATCTACCTGTATATCAACCGATAGAATATAATCATGAATTATAAATATAAATGAAAAACATGGGCGAGGTTTTTTACACTTGCTATTATAAATAAATCTATATCTATCTATCTATTTATAATATATTTTAAATTATAATGGTCGGGAAATGCATATGTGCATATATTCTTCATATTATATTCTTTATAAAATAATATTTATTTGATTTTCTAATTATTTAATTTGATTTTAATTTATATAATAAGTGACTAAAAATAAAAGATTGCTAAAAAAAAAATACAGAATATATAAACATTTTAAAAATTTCAAAAGAAACCACGGTAATTAAACTCAAGAAAAAAATTAATTATTCATAATTTAAAAATGTACCTCCTGGTCTTATATATTCAAAATGGGTGGGTGATTTTTATTTAACCTCTTCCTTGATATCCTTGATTGATTAATCAAGTAATTTGATTTGATAGCATTACGATTCAGTATATAAAAAGATAGTTGGTTTAAAAAAATATATGTATTTTACAATTGAATGGGATATTTTCTCTAAAATTCTCAAAATCTCGAAATTATAATCTAAAAGATTGTGTAAAGTAAAATTTTATACTTGAAAATGATCACATTTTACAAAACGCATTCCAAAATAATATTATTATATGTTCAACACATTAATACAATTAAATATAATTTTAATTTATACAAAAATAATTTATAACAAAAAAAAAAAAATAACATATAAAAAAATGGGTGGTGATCACCTTGTATATTATATGGATATTGAAACTTTTATTTTTGCAATTTTCATTTATGTATAATTTATTTGTATTGTATATATGACTTAAAGACAACGACTGTCATTAAATATTCATTCGTATATTATTATGTAAGATATTGTAAAATAGCAAAAAAAAAAAAAATTGTTAAACAATTTAGCAAAATTATTATTATACTTTTTAATATGTTATTTAATTTGATTTTTTTTTTTTTAAATATAACTATCAATTTTTTTAAACAAGTTAGAGATTAAATATAAATAACTGCGATTGTTGTTACTATATCGAAAAAGCCTGTGGACGAAAAGAAAGTCATAATTAGTGTGCAATATTTGTCTCAGAGTATATACAATGCAATACATTCATTAATAATCTGACTTCATTTATAGTATGTTTAACGTTTAATGTTTAAACACAACTGCATTTTTGCATTATGGACTATGAAACATTCAAACAATTGTGCAATTTGATAAAAGTAATGATTACATATACGATATTCTTTCTATACATTTTAAAATCTGTGAAAAATTATAAGGTATTGGTCATCCATGACTCTGTGGTGTAAAGTAAATAATAAAAAATGCCAACTTAAACTTCTAAAGAAATTTTGGGGTCGTGGGTTCGAATCCTACTGAATGCATAAAATATGTTTTGTGTTTTCGATTATTTTCCGATTATCTGAATTTTAACACAGAGTTTCTTTAACACAGACAGAACACAGAGTTTCTTAACACAGGATTTTCGGCATGCGGTTGGTCGTACAGCTAATTACCGACACCGTAAAAGCCGCAAATTAAGAAACATACAACAGAAGGCTGTTGTTGGACGCTAAACCCAGATTGTTGGTTGTAAAGCGAAAAATTTATTAAATTTTTTATTGGTAATCCATCAGCTATTAAAGGAGTTAAATGAAATCCAAGAAAAATATCTTTTTGTTCCACGTATGTAGAGACACATATAAAATATTAACTTTTAATTTTTTTCATTTTCTATATCACCATCATTCATGTATATCGATTATAGTAACAACATATTGACAACAGATGTGTGTGAATATAATATAATTTAGAGGCGATGCTGAAGGGAAATATACATATTCAATATTCATATAATGATTTTGTGTGAAATTGAAATTCAATCAAACAAAAAAAAAATAAAAACTAAGACAAGAGAAAAAGAAAGAAATGATTTAATTTTTATAAAATCAAATACAAACATAAACCAAATTTAAAATAATATTTTTTATACAATCAAATCTATTAGATTAAAAACTCTCTGATATATGATCAATTCACTACAATTTATTATTCAAAAATCTCACAACTCAAATCATTACTTATCGCGATTAAATACATATAATATTGGAAATATATGAATTTATATAAATTAAAAAATATATGGAAACAAAAAAATTATCAATTTACGAAATGCTTATTTCATTTTTATTGGCATTGCATCAATAGTACAAAAACCAAATTCTTGGAATAAAACACACAAGAAAATAAAATTATTCTTATCATAATATCATACATTCATTCCATTGCCATTTGCCATCATCTTCATGTCATACAAAACAAATAAAATCTATCTATAGATAGCTATTATAAAAAATATCTGAATATATATAGAGAAAAAAAAAGTTTATAAGAACGTGACTACAAACGTATTGAAATATTTGTGTAGTATAGTTGTGATAGTATAGTTATTACTTCCTTGAATGCATCTTAATGTAGGTCATCCACATCATCCGTTATCATCATCATCATCATCAACATTATCATAATGATATATAAATATATATTACAGTATATGTGTATTCAATAGATAAGATGACAATAAATTAATTTAATTTGAATGAATGGTTTAATATTGAACGGGTATTAGAATTAGTAATTCTTTTTCGGTGTCGAATCGAGAACCAAATAAATCAAAATGTCATTTACTTATACAATCCATTTTTGTTGGTAATTCGTTGAGAAGTCGAATTACCTTTAGCAACAATTTTTCTATACCTTTTCTAAAACGAAATTTCGGTGAATGCAGAATTTTCTATCAACACATTTTAGATTGGTGGTCAGTTTTCCGATCAATGAACAACGTTTTAAAACATCATACTGATATGAGAGTAATTCATACAACTTAATTATGGATGCCATAATTTAGATTGAACTTTGAATTTCTTATAGACATCGAATATCTCTCACCTTTTTAAGGGTGTTCCCGGGAGGTATGAGTAAAATCATTATATAGATTGCAAAAACTAATGGGATTGTTTTTAATTTGAATTGATTTAAAAAAATATAGAAACGTTCAATATATGATGTATTTTTATTGTTGCCTGGTGTTAAAGCAATAACATAAAATTGCTAATCTTTTTACTTAAGTTATGTCTAATATAAGGTGAATTCGGAGTCAAGACCACCGGCCAACGGTGGGTTTTCCGACCATAGTTTTCCGGCAAAGATTAACCCTGTAATTAGACTGAAAGTGGGTATAGAGTCGCTTTTGAGAATCGAAAATTTAAATCTGATTGCGGATTAAATGATTTTTTTCATCGTGATCCAAAATGACTGAATAGAAAATCATTCACAATCCCTTTCTGCATGAATTTATTTAAGTAAAAAACGTTCTATTTATAAAAAATCATTCAAAATCTCTTTCTAAACAGATTTCTTTAAACAAACCCCTTTTCTATTAACACAGAATAATTCACAATCACTTTACGAAACAATTTTCTTAAGCGGTTTATGAATCGAAAATCATTCAAAATCGCTCTCTGAACCAATTTTCATCATTGGAAGATTTTCTATTTATAGAAAATCAATCGAAATCGCTTTCTGAACGAATTTCCATAATCATTGATTCAGTTTTCTATAAATGATTCACATTCGCAAAGCACTTTCCTACCTAGATCATTATTTCTATACTTAAACTAATTCTATTTTTGTTTTATTATTGCTACTAAAACAATAGGAATAATATATATATAAAAGCCAATACGTAGTGAAACAATATTTGAAAAAAAAACACAAAAATTGATATTGGACAAATAGTAATAGGTAACATTTTATCATAATTATTTTATAACACAATTTTTTTTTAAGTATTTCCGGATACAAAATAAACAAAAAAAAACCCTGATATTATACATTATTTTGATATACTTATATATTAAATTAAATTAAATTTATATTATATATGAATAGATATATAAATATTATAATTTCTATAGGTCTGTTATTGTCTACTATTGATTGGTATGCGATTGGTAAACAGAATATTATTGTTTTTTTTTTTATTTTTTGCCAAATGTATTTATATATCCTATTCTTATTTCATGTCATTTTAAAAATTTGACATAATATATTATACATATTATAAAGTGGTTAAAACAATGTGACTAGTTAACCATATTTCATATATGGTTTTCCAAATGTATTATAATAACAGATAGATGTTTAAGTAACTCTATGATTAAGTTTTTTCCTCAACATTACCTTAAAATTTTGATAAATTTTAGTCACTTTTTTTACTTTAATATCTCAAAAATTAACCAACCTATTGTCAAACCCACAAAGACAGAACAAACACAACTATATAAAAGCCGATAAAAAGAATATCTTACACTGAAATTTGTTTCTGAATAGTCACTTGTACTAACATTCCGTTTGATATTAATTTTAATCGAAAAATCATGATAATTTAAAAATAATTAATAGATTATTAATAGCTTAAAGAAATAAAAATACAAATTATTCTCGGGAAAATTACAATCATATGTAATATACAAAACACATCAAATGATTCACCATTATTACGAATAAATGCAACAATATACGTAACAAATGTTACATACAAATGTTTATTATTTCAATTGATTGACAATAATAAAATTATCATTATTATGTATTATTATTATTATTATTGTATTATTATTATATAAGGATGTGAAGCCACTGCAATAAAATATATGGCATTGTATTATATGTGCAACAATATGGAATACATAATAATAATAATGATAACAATAATATGTATAAAGCCATCAAGTCAAATAAGACAAAACTATATTTAGTTTAGTTATCATTTCACAGAATTATATGGGGTAGTATTATACAGCAATATATTGTATTGCAAAGATGTAAATTACATAAGATTAATATTAAGATCTTTGTTTTCTGTGCATTTATCTGCTCATCTTTTGTTATGGGTTTTGATTGACACAAACAAAACTTAGCGTAAAGGATAGTTAGGGATTGTTTGGGATTGTTCATGATTTTGGTTCTTTCAAAAGCGTATATATAGAAAATGTATAGTATTAAAAATCGTATAGATACAAAAATGTAATGAATGTTCTAATTCATTAGTAAGATAAACCCTTTAAATAACACAAATTATCATTTGTCTATATTCAAATGTATAGTAACATTATCAGGCCCTTTCACTAAAAAAAAAAATACCCTTTCACTATTTACACAGTCATTGTTAACAAAATTCATTATAGAAATTCTATATAAAAATGCCTGTATAACATCACAAATAAATTGAATCAAAAAATTGTATTATATTACATACAAAATTGTATATAGTAAAATAATTTTATCAAAAATATTTTAATTAAATATTATTTATATGTATATAGTTTTTAATTTTTAATATAATTTTCCTTTTGATATTACATTTTATAAATAATTTTCCTTTATGCGTTTATGGAAAATGTTATTATACTCGTAGATATAGATAATTGTTTTGCCTTATGTACGTATTATTATATCTTATTTCTTTTGACACGATGGGAATATTAATGTTATTAAAAGCCATATATATAATATATATATATATATTGAATAACATTATTACATACAATTATATTATGTTATTAAAATATATAGAAAAATATACGTTAGAATTGCGGACTTGGTCAAGTTCAAAATTGTGTTTTTCTTATTCAGTATATTTCAGTTATTATATATTTGTTGTTTGTTTCTACAATTACATTTTTTGAAGTTTAACATTTCACTTAGACCTCTCGCTAGGAAGGACCTAGTATTGGTCTCGGTATGGTCCAAATATTCTTATATCGTTGTGACAATCATCTATACATCTCGGGGTAGTTGGAAACCACTATCAACAGTGATAAAAAACTTTTGATGGATGTTTCCAACTACCCCGGAGATGTATAGATGATTGTCACAATGATAACTTATCGAGTTGATTTCTTTACCAGATTATGTGTTTCGGGACAATCTATCCGATGGATACATGCGTTTTGAAGCTTGGTGTTTTCTCCATCGTCTGTAAAAATTTCATTGAATTTGGTTGACAAATAAAAAAGTTATGGCATTTGTTGTGAAACAATATTTTAGTTGAAGTAGAAATTTTAACATGGAACAAAGAGTAGTCATTAAATTCAACGTAAAGCTTGGTAAATCTGCAACAGAAACGTTAAAATTGATGCAGCCAGTTAATGGCGATTATTGTATGGGTAGAACACAAGTTTTTGAGTGGTATGAACGTTTCGTGGATAGGTAAAACAGAGGCTAAAAAAACAAGAAAAGTTCCATCGAAAATCAAGACAATGCTCGTAACATTTTTCGATAGCAAGGGAATTATCCATAAAGAATTCGTCCCAACTGGTCAAACAGTCAGTGGCTCATATTATATCGAAGTTTTGAAGCGTTTGATGTGCAGGATTCGTCGTATTCGACCTGAATATCGTGAATCAGATAGTTGGTGTTTGTTACACGATAATGGACCAAGTCACACTTTACTTATTGTTCGTCAGTTTTTGGCTCGAAATCAAGTATGTGTGTTAAATCATCAACCGTATTCACCTGATTTAGAACTATATGACTTCTCCTTGTTCCCAAAACTTAAAATAAAATTGAAAGGATGTTTTTTTGATGATATTGAAACCATTCAAACAGCATCTAAACGCGCACTAGAGGCAATACCACAAAATGAGCTGGAACACGCATTTGAATCATTATTAAATCGATGTAACAGTTGTAGTGAATCAGGAAGAGAATATTTCGAATAAATAAAAAAAAAATTTCAAAAATCGTGTTTTTAATGTATTTCTTAGGACCAGTCCGGAATATTAATTGTTCCACTGTGTATACCATTATGCAACATTATAAAGTGGTTCGGTAAAGAGAGGAAGGTAACGTCTGCCCTATGGCATTACACTGGGGAAGCCGTGAACAACAAAATGGGGGCCAAGTGTGACCATCGTGAAGATGAGAAAAGGGGCGAAGCCTAGTTTACGTAATACGATGATTTCTGTAAGTTGGTATTTTGAAAGAATACTAAATAAATACTTTTTTTTGATGAACTCTCAATTATAGAATAACCCATTTAAAAAATTCACTTATCATAAAAATAGGTCACTTTCAATAAATTACTAATTTTAGCGGGTATTAACAATTTTAGATAAGTTATCAAACTCTAAACATTTATAATCGTCTTTATGTGCCTTAGATAATCATATAATACTCATATTTCTATCCATAATTGTTACAATTCTGCATTCTTTGAATGTAAAATTTTGAAACATTCAAATCTATATCTCTAAACTATTTTATAATCGATCAAATCAAAAGCCGATTTCAATTGAGACAAGTGTCGTTTTTGTTTTCGCGTTATTTGAATTTCAAACGGTTTTCAATAAAAAAAAATTTTCAAATTAAAAATCATTTTAAATACAATAATAAAATTTAATAAACAAAAATAAATAGAATATTAAAATATTCTAACACTTTTCCAACAAAATCAACATTGAAAACAAACAAAAATTAATCATTGTGTCTGTCTGATATACTGGAGTTTCTTACTCTATATTCAGTCTGGTCGGTTTTTGATAAAAGAAACGAAAAAAAATATATCATCAGATAAAGGAATTTGAGAAAATTTTATCATTTATCAAGTATATATAAAAAAATGTAATAATAATAAAAAAAATAAAAAATAAAGAAGAAACGAAAAATACAAAAAAAAAAATCAATAATTTATTTTCTATATAGTACCATAGTACATAAAGAAAATGAGATTTTTCCAAATAATAAAAACACATTTTTCCACTTCTATATTATATTCTAACAACATATATTTATTTTTTAAATAAAAAAATTAATATGAAAAACTGAACCGCTCGTCGTATCTCTTTTATTTGTTTGCACGTTATATAGGAACGGTTTTTTTAATGGGATTTTTTAATATTGTAAAATTTTATAATGGTAAAATATTATTAAATATAGGATTTTTTTGGGTATGATGTATTGAATTGTATTTTGATTGTGATCGCAATGATATGATGTACGTACGTATATTGTACATGTGCTACATGTCTATAAAAGAATTTATTAATTTAGAAAACTTATGTTTCTCGTTTAAAGCGTTTTAAAAAAAATGTACAATATAAAGAGAAATTTATGATGATAATCTTAAGAATAATTTCATATATAAATATAGATAATCTGTGATATTGATTCCAATATTCAAACTTAAACATTATGAATGATAGATACAAAAAATATAAGAGATTGAATATGGAGACTGTGCCCGAAATTGTATTATGTGATTGATTCATAGATTTGCACTTGTTGGATCAAACTGTACTAAATTATATAAAAAACACTATTCTAATAATCAATTAGAAAAATAAAACTCATGTAACCGATCGGTTATTTAAATATTATTAATTCAATATCTGTGCAAATATGCAAATTATGAGTAAGACTTTGGAATAAAAAAAAACTAGATTTTATTACATATACAAAAAAACATGTTTTAATGTTCAAAAAAAAAATCTTGTGGTGGTATTTCTTCTGATATACAAAAAAATTCGTATGTATGAATAATATCATAATATACAAAAAAAAAGAATAGAAACAATAAATTTCATTGAGGATATTTTTACATATTAACTTGTTTTGTTTGTGTTTTTTTTTTGTCTTCAATATATTATCATATTATTATCTAAACAACCTTGAGAAAATAATATAAGTCTTTAATGCCGTTCGTATCGTATACAACAAAAACAAATACAATAAAATAATGGTATTCATATGATGAGAATTAAAAAAAATAAAATATTGCCAAAAAATATTAAAAATTTTGTATACTGATGGTGTATGTAAATGCATAAAAACTTTGCTTACCTGTGGTACATTTGAATTCATTTGTCGATATAAACTGTCACGTTCTTTTTCGGCCTCCACCACTTTCATATCGGCTTGACCGAGTCGTTCTTGTGCGTCACGTAAACTATCCAATAGTTTATCGCGTTCGTCCAGCATCGATACCATAAGCTGTTCAAAATTGGCATCTTCACCACTGAATTGTGATGAACGCTGTGAAATATTATCTTCAGCTATCGTTGGCATTACGTCGCACATCATATTCCACATTTTATTTTTATAGGATTCTTAATTATTTGTAAACTTTTTTGGTTCACTTTTTTTTTCTTTTTTCTTTTATTGTTTTTGCAAAACTTATAAATTTTGTTATCTACACACATTCATAAGCGCCCACATGTCCTCTTATATCCTTGTTTAAATATAAATTAACTAACCCACACACACACACGCGCTATCGCACTACGATACTACAATACTATATAAATACACATTTTTTTTTATATTTTTGGAACTCATTAATTATTTTATATTTGTTTGGGTTTTTCGTGGGTTTTTGTTTTTTTTTTTGGATAATAATTGCAATTATCATTACACTTATTTTAATGATTTATCTTACAATTAATTGTGTGTTTTTTTAAACTTACAAATGATTTGAATTAAAAAAAAAATAAAAAAAATATATACAAAATAAAAATCACATTACAATTTTATACAAAAAAAAAAATAAATGCATATTCATATCACCACTAATCACTGCTCACTCATACATACGCACACAAATCCAATAACTGGCTGTGGTTGCTACAATGATAGATGATAAAAATAGAATTTGCATGCTTTTGTTTTGTTTTTTTTTTTAATTTTATAATCCAAAAATAATTTTAGGATATTTTTTATCCCGTATATATTTATTTTAATTACAATTTACACTAAAAAAAAAAACTTCCAATTAAAAGTACTTTTTTCACTTCACAATTTGTTGTTGTTGTTCGTGGTGGTGGTGATTTATCATTCAACCAGCAAGCGATCGTAAACGTATATATGTGTGTGTGCGTGTGTAGTATTTAGGGGTTGTTTTTATATTAAAAAAAGAAGAAAATGATGTATATATTGGTGGCGGTGGTTTATCTTCTTATCATTTTGCATACATACGAATATACGATTTATGAAGACAAATTTTCATACACAACTCCTCGCTCAATTCACACTACTAATGTACTGAGAAAATGTGTATTGGAAAAATGAATGGTGAAAATGATGACATATATGAATAAATTATAAATGATGATGCTGATGATGATGATGTTGGAAAATTTTCTTTTGATATACAATTTTTTTTTTTTTTTTTTTTAACACACGTTTTGTAAATATATGAAAAAGTTTTACTACACAAATGACAATTACAATACTTTACTATATACACACTGCACTTTTATGATTTATGTTATGCAAATAGAAAATATTTTATTTATTTTTTGTGTTTTAATAAATAGATTTGAAATAAAATTATTACTATTATTATTGTTGTTGTTGTTGTTGTTGCTGCTATTATTATTATTATTATTATTTTATGATTGTATACTGACGACGATGATGATGGTGGTGGTGATGATGACGATAATAATGATGTATGAATGTGGTAATTTTATATATGATGGTGTAAAATTTTTATGAATGATGTGTTTGGTGATATTGAATCGGCAGCACTAGCAGCCCTTTTATATGTATAACTTTTCTTTTCTTGTTACACAAGGTTTATATATTATTAATGACTATATTATCACGGTTAACATAATTTTCAATTAATATATATGATTTAAATTATGGATTTTTATAACATTTCTTATATTTTCAATTCAAAACGGCAACAAAACAACACCAACAACAACAACATCAACGACGACGACACACCTTCGAAGACGACGGGACGACGCTGCTACTGCTAGCCGACGATTTTGCATGATTTTTTTCCCATAACATTTTTTTTATTTTTTATTACCAGCAAACAAACACAAATACGATTTATTTATTGTTGCAACAAATCAATTAAACACTTTTTATATATTTACAGTTAAATTGTGAATATTTATTTTTTATTATTAAAAACAGAAAAAAAAAACAATTTTTTTTAAAGATTTTTATAAATGAAAATCTATTTATGAGTAAAATTAAAAAAAAAAATAAAAAATAAAATATAATTCTTTTTTTTTTTCACTTTTTATATACATAAAATTGGATTTTTTTTCTCTCACACACAGAAAAGAATATGCCGACGAAAAAAATATAAAACCATTTTGAAAAAAAAAAAAAAAATTGATGTTTTTACACTGTTAAAATATACTCAGATTTTAAGATTTACCATAAAATGATTGATTGAACGAGCGCTTGTTGCGTACGAAATTTGACGGGTGACGAGAATTTGAACTAATTTTTGGTATAACATTTATGTTTAATAAATAATAAAATATTAATTAAATAAAAGCATAAAATAAGTTAATTATTGTATAAATAAAAATTGCATATTTAAGGAAAAAGACTATCTTTATGAATGTTTTCCTAGTTTTTATTTTGTTGCTCATATACCATGGACAAAATATTATTTGGTATGAATATTGGAAATTTATTCAAATATTCGCCAATTCTCAATCTCATCTTATTTGGCATTTTGTAATTTTCCAAAGAGCAATCTGATGACAAATTTTCAAAAATAAAAAACAAGAATAAAAAATTTATTGTTGAATTTTTTTTTCTGTAATCTGTCTGTACAACTACCAATTAAATTAATTATTTTATTTCTGCCGGATAAAAATCTACGGCAAAAAAAAAATAAAATAAATATAATATAAATATATTTTATTAATTATGTAATTGAATAAATGGAAATAAAAAAAAAGTGAAGTGTGTGTTTTTTTTTTGTTAATTTTCTCTATGTAAATCTATTGTTGTAAGCAATTAAAACTATAATAAAAAATTCCCAGCAGATAAAGCAAAAAAATAAAATCATGGGACAAAAAGTATCACGTACCGATTTTGAATGGGTGTATACCGAAGAACCGCATGCATCACGTCGTAAACAAATATTAGAAAAATATCCACAAATCAAGAAACTATTTGGTTCAGATCCAAATTTTAAGTGGGTAGCATCGGGAATGGTTGTAACCCAATTCATAATGTGCTATATGATGATTGGTCAATCATGGCCCGTAACATTATTGATGGCCTATTGTTTTGGTGGTGTTATTAATCATTCATTGGCGTTGGCAATCCACGAGATATCACATAATTTGGCATTTGGTCATGCTCGCCCATTGGCCAATCGTATATTTGGTTATTTTTGTAATTTACCAATTGGTGTACCGATGTCAATATCATTTAAAAAATACCATTTAGAACATCATCGATATCAGGGTGATGAGGTTATCGATACCGATTTACCTACGCTGCTGGAAGCCAAATTATTTGCCACAACATTGGGGAAATTTTGTTGGGTTGCATTACAACCGCTGTTTTATATTATACGACCATTGGTAGTCAATCCAAAACCACCGAATCGTCAAGAATTCATTAATTTAGTAATACAATTAATATTCGATACAATTGTTGTGTATTTTTGTGGATGGCGTGTACTATGGTATTTAATAATTGGTACATTGGTGGCAATGGGATTACATCCGGTGGCTGGTCATTTCATATCCGAACATTATATGTTTGCCAAAGGTTATGAAACCTATTCGTATTATGGCCCATTAAATTTTATAACATTTAATGTGGGCTATCACAATGAACATCATGATTTTCCAGCTGTACCCGGCAGTCGATTACCAGAAGTTAAACGTATTGCAGCTGAATTTTATGATAGTATGCCACAGCATACATCATGGACTCGTGTCCTGTATGATTTTATAATGGATCCGGCCGTTGGACCGTACGCCCGAATAAAACGTAAACAACGTGGTTTAAGTACTTAGATTAGTACATATATACAGGTAAAGGTACAACAAAAAAATCAAATTATCATAATTACCTCTATATATATATAGCATACAACAAATAATTATTGAATTATATTTATTTATTTTATTTATTTTTTTTTAGATTATATTGTGTATATATATAAAATGGAATATTATTTTAATAATAAGCTTTTTGATTTTTTTTTGTTTTAGTAATCTGACTCTTCTTCTTTACTTCTTAAAAAATCCAAATTTACAAAATGGTTAATTTTATCATCGTTTTTAGTTTTACCATTATTAATATTATAAATTAATTTAACGTGATGATGTGAATTGTATTTATGATTCAATAATCAATAATAATAATAATCATCATATGAATGTGAATATCAAATGGGGAAAATTGTAAAAAAAAGAAAAAAATGTTATCATCAATTTATTGGTTTACGATAGTCATAATCATGTTATCTATAAATTATATACTATGTTTTATATATAATATTAAACAGGTGATGATGGGCTAAATAAAAAAAAATTATAATACAACAAAATCGAAATTTATCTTATTTTTCAAGCCAGCCACATATTGGTGCTATTATTTAGTTGTAAATATACATTAAACATTTTTTTAATCGGTCATTTGGTATGTATAATTTCTTTAGCATTCAAAAATAAAAATTATAGTAAATTATTTAATTTCTTTTTTTTGAACTAATTTTGAATAGTTATTAATTAAAATTGGAATTGAATTTTGAATGATAATAAATCTATAAAATAAAATGATCAGATAAAATGATTTATAATTAAAAAATTTTAATTTTTCCCCTTTTTGTTTTTTACATAATGAATAATAATAGAAATGTGCTAAGAATATAATACGATTATGAATAATAATAATAATAATAATTAAATTAAATCTATTTATGAATATATTAATAAAACAAAAAATTCAAACGCCGCCGTATATGTGAAAAATTACACACATAAGATAATGAATAAATAATAAAACGTCGATTGACTATATATATATATCACATATTTGTTATTAATATAAAATGTACAATTTGTGGTACAGAGAATTGCAGTGAATTTTTATGATTAATAATGTAATATTGAATAAGTACACCGGAAGTATAATGACATGTTCAATATATGATGGCATTTTGAAATAGACGATAAGACAATTTTGAGATGATACTCTAATTAATAATATCCATTTCTTTGTATTTAATTCATATCATGTACATGATATATTTACTGTAGCACCTTTATAATTTATGTGCTCAGTTTTTTTCTGTGTATTTTAATCAATTTTTTATGTTGTTTTCATTTCATTTCGTAATAATCAAAAACTTATATTCAATACAGTCATAGATGTTTTTGGTCACGAAGTACTTATAAATTGTACATGTTATTTTCATCAAAACAATTCTGTTGTTTTTTATCAGTATAAACTTATATTGCCATTTATTGATTATTGTTTAAATTTTTTTTTTATCTTTTTTGTATTTAAATTAAAACCAAACATAAATATTCCATACAACACACAATACCAATACAAATTATGAAATGAAATATAAAGTGAAATCATATTTTTTATTCTCTCTGTGAATATATTTAATAATATTTTTATTATGTGATTGAAATATTAATAATGTATATTTATTTAAAAAAAAAAACATGTATCAATACAATTAAAAGCATTGCTCGGATAAAATACAAAGTAAAGATTTGGTTATCAAAAATTATTAAATGATTTATTTTTTTTATTATTAAATGATATGGAAAAGTACAGAGAAAATCAATGCAATCCCTTTTTAAGTTTCTTAAAGCGTTATCGTGGAATAAGACAAAATTATTTAAGTCATAATTATTCATCATAAACTCCGATTGTTTGCGATGGCATTGAATTCCCTTTTAAAATATAAACCTTGAAAATGAAAAAATTATTTAAATTTTATCAATCGTCATAAAAGCAATCGAACACTTCAGGAAATGATTGTATTGATAATGGGATATTTACTTTATAGAATTGATCATCATAACTATATCAGAAAAAAAAACTCTACAGCATAGGCTTCAAAATCATACACAAATATTTTTGTGACTAATTTGAATATAACAAATGAATAAATCAAATCAGACAAAAACAACAATTTGAAATCAATATATAAAAAAAAAATTTAATACAATATAATATACATTTATAAACTATATTTATATCAGAGGTTTATTTATTAAATCGTGTGTCTTATCAACAAAAAAAAATAAATATAGATAAAAAAAAACAATTTTTTCCTTATCGCAGATTGTTTCAAAATAATAATTGTTGATTGTCAAATAAAATTTAACTCTATTTAATATATTATATAAAGTAATATGTATAATAATTAAAAGTAAAAATGATAAAATAATAATATTAATAATGATATAGTATAGTATAGTATATATAATACATAATTTGTTATCCATTATATATGATTAAAGTATTTTGTTACACATTATTATTTTAAGTCAAATATTTATCCTTTGATTATGGGTTTTTAAATGGAAATTATACATGTTAATAAATTATTCCCTCGTCAAATCATCGTCGATTATTATATATTTGATGATATTATTTGAACTTAATCTGATGGTTGTATTGAATAATATAGTAGTAATATAACGATTATGATTTATTTTATAATATTATTATAATTAATTTTGATTAATGATCAATTATATATTTATCTATACAAATTAGGTATAAAACCAATTTTGATTTATCGCACTCTATATTTATATATAAAAATTATTGTTTGATTTGTATATAAGATACAAAAATTATTGAATATAGATTATATTGTATTGATATGGCGTCAACGTTGTTTTATTCCAATTGCACAATCATCAGTATTTTTTTTTTTATTATTTTTTTATTATTCAGTTTTATTTATTTTCTTTGCCTAATTAATGCTGCGATCATGGAAAATTTAAAGAAACTAATCATGAAATGGATTTGTTTTATAGTATATTTGACTATTAACAGATTAAATTGAAATTGCACGGAGGAAATAAAGAAATACTCGTCGTAAGTAGAAGTAATGTAATGGCAATTAAAAAAAAATTTACACGATAACTTAAATAAAAGCATATATGTATGTATATAGAATCTCAAATTTTGAATCAAACACAATATATAAATTATGAAATTCTGTGTTGATTTAGAATTTGTTATAAAACAGTTTTTTTTGTATATATATCCAAATTTTTTCTATTTAATAAATCTTTTATATTTTTGCTAAATATTTTCAAATTATAAATAAATTAATCGCGCAGAATAAAAAATCAATAAAAATGTAAAAATCTTATCGAACAATTGCCAATTAAAAAAAAAAAACTAATATTAAATTTCTTTTTATTAATATAAATTAAAATAATATCCATATATTATAAATATGTAATAATATTAATAATAATGTACCTTTAAATTAATAATCAAAAAATAAATTGAAAATATTTTTATATTTATAAATATACAATAATAATATGTAATTATTAAATAATAATTTATTGTGGATAATAATATTTTTTTAATAAAAAATTTATAAATTTTTGCTTTTATTTTCATATAATATTTTTTTTTTTTTATATATTTTGGGGTAAATGAAATTGAAAATCAATGAAATTATATACAAAATAACACATAGATATATGAATAAATAAAAACAAAAAAAAAACGAAACATTAAATACTATATATAACGATATAAAATTTAATTAACTATTCTTATATAAAATAAAATAAATAAATAAATATGTTTTTTTTTTGCTTGTATGCTATATATAAAATGTATTATTAATTAATATAAAATAAGTATATAATTTAAATAAAAAAAAAAAATGAAATTGATATTATATAAAAAAAAATATTAATAAATGATGAAATGTAATGAAACAATTATATTATGTATGTATTTTATTGAAAATAAAAAATAAAAATCGATTAAAATATTAACGGAAAACAACTTTTCACTCGTCACATTTCATTTAGAGTAAATTCAAAACTAACTGAAGAATTGATGACAAAACGAAAAAGAACTACTGAAAATATGCATATGAAATTTTGTTATAATTATATATTGGATGGAGAGTAGAGAAAAATGTAAACCGAATTATTATTATTATTATAGGTTCTGAAATAGGCGGAGTTGGAAATGTGTTTGCTATATTTCGAAAGAAAAAAGGATAGGATATTTCAAAAGACACATAAATATTCAATAAATTAATTTAAATTTAATAAGCCTAAATTTAAATTAATCATTCCACAAAAAAATATTTATTTTTTTTTCAACAATTTTCTGGAAAATTCCATGTCCAATGTCCAATGTCCAATGTTGTTGATTTTCCTCAAATAATTTAAAAATTCAATCAATTGAAAATCGCCCTATTGGTTCAGGCAAAGATACAGTTGATTTTCCAAGAACTGTTTTTCCTTTGTCCCATTTTTGATGGATGTACTGCATATAAAATATTTTCTCTAACATTATATTTTACAGTATCGCAAATTACTTTGAACATGCACGAAACTCGAATTGGAAAATCGACTATACACCTTTTGAACAAATAGAGCGGTCTTCATATTTTTGGTTCTATGAAATCTTATAAGAATTGATTGCATTTTTAAATTATGTGAAGAAACACTTTAAGAAAAAAACCGATGTTGTAATTAAATAAAATTTATAAAAGACGATTTTCCGGAAAATTTGGTTCGGTGCATTCTTATTTTTTTTTGTATATAAATCCACAAATTGGCCGTTCAATTTTCCTGTTCCTGTTCCCATCTCCCATCTCCATCTGTAAAAGTTTTACCTATTCAAATATAATGAACAAAGAATTTTATATTTCAAATACATATCAAATATTATATTGATTTGATTTCCATTTAAAAACAATTTTATTCCACAAATAAACAAATTTGAAATATAATAAGTATAATGTAACTAAAGACATTTATTTATATTTCATTCATTCTTCTAGAAGACCATAGCACTATGTGGTTGGTTACCCAATTCAAGTTAATCATCATTCATTTTGCAATCAAAATTCATTCAAGTTTATTGCATATTTTGTATATTTGCCAGAGCCAGATCCTGATGGCGATTTCATGCAAAAGAAATCGCAGTAATGCTACAGGTAAATTTTTAATGTGCATACACATTTTTTATATAATTCTTATTTATAAATATGAATAATTTGTTATATTTTTTTTTATATTATACATTTTATTTTATTTATCTTGCATGCGTTTTATGATAATGATTTAGATTATGTTTTTCATTTCATATTGAAAGTGTAATATTCCCTAAAACATTTCGATATGTGCGTACTGCGTACATATACTTAAAAGGTATATATTATAAACTTTCGGTATAGATAAAACAAAATATATTTTCACTATATAATTCTATTTATTATGGGGTAAGAGGTGTTTTCCATATAGGTGGTGTATAATTTACTCTTTAAATTTATGAACGAAATACAGACCAATGACAGTTCTGACGATAGTTGAAATTGCACAGAAAAATTCTGTTCTCTAATATTGATAACTGTGTTCATTACCAAAAAAAAAATATTGTTATGGTATTTTAATGGGATTTTTTTTGCGGTTTATCATTTGATTGAAAATAGGCTTTCGGTAGTGGCGGATAGAATTTTATCCTCAGAAAACCATACACAAATTTGTTTAGAAAATTATACAGCATTTTGTTTTACAAATTACACCAAAATGTCTATAGGATTTTCTTTAGAAAATGATTCAAAGAATTACTTTAAAGAAAATTATTCGTAATTTCCCTTTAAGAAAACTATGCAAAATTTCATTTTAGGAATATTTTAGAAAATTCCCTTTAGAAAATTATGCAGAATTTATTTAAAAAAAAAAATAGTCAGAATATTCTTTTTACAAAATGATTCAGGCGATGTTCTACTTTTAAGCCCGCAAATATATTAGAATTTCATTTACGCGTTCATTCGCATTCATTTTTTAGTATTCAGTTTATATTTAAAACTATTCAGAACTTCATTGTAAGAACATTATAAAGAATTTCCTCCTATAAAGAAAATGATTCAGATTTTACTTTTAAGAAACTTATATATACAGAATTCTCTATAGAAAATTGGACATAAAATTTACTTCAGAAAACAATTCAAAATTTGCTTTAAGAATATTGTTTAGAGTAGTCTGGTAGAAAATGCGTTACAGAACATTTTTTTAAAATAATATACGTATAATAATTCCTACAGTAAATTATTAAGAACTTCCTTTAGAAAATTATGTCGTAGCATTTGTATTTAAAAGAAATAATTCTTAATTTCCTTTTAAAAATAAATTGGGTCAGAATGTTCTTTTAAAAAAAATCATTCAGAATTTGCTTTTTATAAAATTAAACAAAATCTCCTCGTAGGAAAATTGTAGCTAGAATCCCTTTAGAAAATTATTCAGAACTTTTTTACAGATTTTCCTACCGAATATTATACAGAATTTTCTTTAGTTAACAAACATAAATTGCCCCAGATTGAATTTTGCGATAATTCTAATACTAATTTTGTGGATTTTTTAAGTTAATTTGTTGATGTTAAACTTGCTAAAATAAACCGCATCGCTTATATTTTCTAAAGCTTCAAATTGGATAATTTGAGAAATTACTATGTACTCTATGGGGGTGTAATAATAAGAAAAATTATACCGGCCACGAGAATGATTAAGAGACCTTGTCTGCTGCGTAGTACCGTATAGTATATAGATTTATAGAGATAGATAAAAATATATGTATCTGCATAAAATTTATTTGTAAAATATATTATTTAAATGATTTATACTACTTTTATATACGAGTATATATCATATAAATATAGAATTATTCGTGTACATTTTAAATAATTTGTTTATGTTCACGCTATATTAAGCAATCGTATATATACTATATATGTTTTATATCAAGGCAAGTATAAATGAAACATGTTAAAAGTTAATCTAAATTAAATATATGTTAGAAAACTAATAATATTTTATTATTAGTTTTGGTAAAAACTGTCAATCAGTCCGTACATTTTTGAAAAAATAATTATCTATTTATAACTCAAATGATATAATTGTTTTTCTCTGTTATCCTATCTCCATAAGTCGCTTAAATTCAAGTCACCGTTACGTTCAAACATGATTATGATCCTGACAATCCCCAAATTTATTGAATATTTTTTACGAAATGTGAAGAAAAATCACTTTAAGTCGCATTGCATTTATGAACCTCTCTGGGAAAATTTAAATTCTAATTAACCGCCTAATGAATGTAATGAAATAAATGTATATACTTAAAAATAAATAATATAGTATAGGGTTAATTGCACATATATACACATATAAATGTTTGTAGTTTTGTACAAAAATAAGAATGAGCATTTCATTATAACTCGTTATATTATCCTATATACATATATCCACGAATACAACTCTGTGGTGTAAATGTTAAAAATGCCAACCTAAAATTCTAACGAAATTTTGGGGTCGTGGGTTCGAATCCTACTGAATGCATAAAATATGTTTTGTGTTTTCGGTTATTTTTCGAATCTGAATTTTAACACAGAGTTGTATATTCCGCTTGCGGTTGGTCGTACGGCTAATTACCGACACCGTAAAACCCACAAATTAAGTAACTAATAACAGAAGGCTGTTGTTGGACGCTAAAACCAGATTGTTGGTTGTATAGCGAAAAATTAATTTAAAAAAAAAAAAAAATAACATATATCCACGTTTATCTCACCGTATAAAACGAATTAGATTTATTGTGTTAGATGATGATGGTTTAAATTTGAATATTTCAATGAACACACATCATTAATATTCAATATCATGATAATGTGGTATACGATTAATATATATATAACATATATAATAAAGGATAAAATGATACAAGAAATATAGTACATTTCACAAAATCATCACAATTATTTTCAATTATCTATATATAGACTCCATGAATTTATATAAAATAATATCTTCTTCTATGCATCATAGCATATATTACTATACTATACTAAATGTATATAACAATTGAAAATTTTATCATTCAATTGAATTTTATATAGTGTTAGAAATGTATGTTTTTCGTTACATATAAAACTCTAAATTATATATAATATCTATATCGAATATATTGAGATAGATACGATGTTTATTAAAACCAATCCAATTGATACGCTAAATATACAATATATATATATATATTTGTAGATAAATGAATGAATGAATGGATGAATGAATGATTCTATTATATATATTATCGATGCGAATGCGAAATATAAATACTGGGAAAAAATATATAGAGTTTCAGTTTACATTAAATTTGCAATGCAAATGAAGTGAATAATAAATATTTGATTTTCTTTATTTATAAAACTTTATATATTATATATTTTTTGTTAGTTTGTCGGCATTCAGATATATAGAATATATATTTTACTATAACTATATGATGAACCATATCTCATAATTGTATATGTATGAATTTTTCCATTATTTTAAATTATTCAGATTATGTATATGGTATATATCGATAGACATAGATACTCTTTGATACCCTGATTATAAAAATGTTCACCTCCTCATTTGTCTATATATATAATGATGAATGGATATGGATATAGTAAAACACTTGTAATAGATATATTATATATAGTTTCTTTGATAAATCCTTAACATTTTCTATATATAGTATTGTTTTCTATATATATTGTATAAATAAATGATTCAATTTATAATACAATCGATTTTTTATATTATGTATAAGAAATTTCAAGTACATAAAAATAAAAAAAAATTGTTAAAAAATTCTTTAGATAAGTTTATAAAATATATATAGTAAATTGCACAATAATGAATATATCATTAATAAATTATTTTAAATTGGATGGTATTATATAGTTAAAAATTCACCTATAACAAATTTATTAGATATATATATATAGAATTATATACGTTTATCAGATAAAGTTTAATAAATTTATAAGTGATTTGAGATTATATGAATTAGAAATACCCGTCAAAATATTTTCTTGAAAATTATCGTTTCCCGAATTTTCAAGAAATGCATTGAAAAACTTGGAAAAGTTTCAATGTCTGAAACAATCGCCCCAAGAAAATCCAATTCAATATTTTACCAAAATCTTCTTCAATGAATTATAAATTTGTGGTACAAATTTTCAAAAGGATTGTTTAACAAATATTCAAGAAATCTCTATAGAAATGGTATATAAAATTTTCCAAAATAGAAATCATTAAAAACTCGGAAAATACTCAATTCTGAAACAATCGCCCCAAGAAAACTTAATTCAATATTTTACAGAGATCATATCTTCTATGAATTATAAATTGGTGGTAATATTTTGAAAAAGATTGTTTAAGATATTTTAAAGAAATCTTGATGGTGAATTGATTATCTACTACTTGATAATCGGACACCTTCTATTTTATCCGTATGCTCGACTTTGAGATGCCGAGAAAGGCATTTTAACAATAATTTTTTAATCCTTCTAATTTTATTAGAAGAATTGAATTAGAAGCATTAATAAAACAACGTAAAAACATGATATGAAAGTTACAATTGAAGGAGTGAAGAATTCCAAGGAAAAATCATTGAAATGAGGAATACAAAAACACCGGATGAATGTAAAAATTTAGTAAATACCACGTTTAAGAGAATGGAAGCTGTCATATAGGCCAAAGGAAGTGTTACAAAAAAGGTTATAATGGTGTGTAATATAAGTGTCCGATATTATAATGGTCAAATTTTTTTTGGTGAAATTGAATCATTTTGAATTAAATTCCATAACTAATTGAATTTAAAAGTTTTTTTACTTCTGTATGAGAAATTATTTAACTAAAAACCTAATTTTATGAAATAAAATTAGAAGGATTAAAAAATTATTGTTTAAAGTCCTTTCTCGATATAATAGTGGTTAGAGCAGTAAATATAAAAAGTTTATATTGAAAATTAACACATTGTGAATTATAAAAAACTCGGAAATTTTTCAATTATAAAACAATCGCTCCAAGGAAAAAGTTTTCCTTAATATTTTATGCTGATCATCCTCCATGAGCTTAAAATTTTTGGTAAAATTTTGAAAAGGATTGTATACAAATTTGTCAAAAAATCTTTACCAGAAATTGTTAAACTTACAAACAAAAATTTCATATTATCCGAATTCAGTATTATCCGTATTATCCGAATTCAATATAGTACGATTACTTATTCAGTATTATCCGAATTCAATATAGTACGATTACTTATCTAATATATTCATAATGAATACATATATGAAATAAATTGTATTGTGTCAGTTAAAGAAATTATCCATTTAAATATATATTTACTTCTGTCGAAGGGTATATGCATTTGAAATATTTAAATATTTTTCACTTTAAAGTCAATTGAATTAAATTATAGTATATATATACTCTCGGTCGATCAATCGTATATATTAGATTATAAAATGAAGTGGAAAAGAAAATTTGAAAAATCAAAATGATAAAAAATAAACCTAACTTTATATATATATAGATTTACAATATAATTCTATTTTTTTATATATTAGGGTATTTTTTTTTTATTTGATGGAAATGTTGAAATGTGGAAATATGTACAAAAAATTCCTTTTCTGTATATAATTTTCTATATATATTAAAATTTTAACAAGTCATCATATCAGCCTCTATATATCGTATATATGGTATATATTCATATATAGAATATATGGATAGTTCGATATAGATCGATAGAACTTTCATAAATACATATATATTGGGAAAAAAATGTATCCATCATCATACATATACATACATATATATTATTATTATAGCCGTAAGCATGAACAAGCATCTTGATTTGATGGGCCAAAAATATATCGCAAGCGAAATATTATATTGTTGAGAACAAACGCAAAAAAAAAAGTAGAAAATTGATATATATTGAACAAATTCTATATATATATGTAGTACTGAATATCATTTAGTTGTCGAGAAATATGTGATTGATTAATATTTATTTACTTTTATTGCAAATGTTCTCACATATATCAATATATATATATATATATATAGATTTTTTTTTCTATTTCTATCTATAAATTGGATATATATATTTATGTGGATAAAATATAAATGTATAAAAACCAAATAACTATATGCAACAAAAAATATATATGAAAATAAATGGACATGTAGAACATTTGCAATATACATATATATAGATGGAGAATAGATACAAAATAATAATAATAATTTATAAGAAGTCACTTTATCACAACAATGTCATCAATATTATGAGATTCTACATCACTTTTTTTTTACTCTATATGCATATATACAAATTATATTCTTATATTTTATAATATAAGATCTGCAGCGTTTAAACTTTTATGCATATAGTTCATCTTTATAAAGATATACATATACAATTTTTTTACAACATTTTATTTTAATTTATTGTTTTTAATTTTTTTATCGTATAACAACCTCATTTGTTATTCTTATATCTATATATATTTAGAAAAAAAAGGATTGATTAATTTTTTATTGTCATTTTTATTATAGAAAATTAAATGTATACCGGTAATAAAACTACACCAGTATAATTTAATTGCTTACATCTCTATAACTATATACACAGTGCGACAATTAGTATTCCGGACCCAAACTATATCTTAATAACCAGTGGGACGATCTATGTGATGATCAAAACATGCGTTTTGAAGCTTGATATGTTCTCTATCGTCTATAAAAATTTCATTGCATTTGGTTGACAAATAAAAAAGTTATGACATTTCTTGTAAAACAATATTTTAGTTGAATTAGAAATTTTAACATGGAACAAAGGGCAGTCATTAAATTCAACGCAAAGCTTGGTAAAATCTGCAACAGAAACGTTCAGCACCAAGTTAATGACGATAATTGTATGGGTAGAACACACGTTTTTGAGGGGTATAAACGTTTCGTGGATGGCTAAAACACAGGTTAAAAAACAAGAAAAGTTCCATCGAAAATCAAGATAATGCTCGTAACATTTTTCGATAGCAAGGGAATTATCCATAAAGAATTCGTTCCAACTGGTCAAACAGTCAGTGGCGCACATTATATCGAAGTTTTGAATCGTTTGATGGGCAGGATTCGTCGTATGCCACCTGAATATCGTGAATCAGATAGTTGGTGTTTGTTACACGGTAATGCACCAAATCACACTTCACTGCTTGTTCGTCAGTTTTTGGCTCGAAATCAAGTCTGTGTGTTAAATCATCCACTGCATTCACCATGTGACTTCTCCTTGTTCCCAAAACTTATAATGAAATTGAAAGGATGTTTTTTTGGGGATATTGAAACCATTCAAACAGCATCTACAAGCGCACTAGAGGCAATCTCACAACGCTGGAACACGCATTTGAATCATTATTAAATCGATGTAACCGTTGTATTGAATCAGGAGGAGAATATTTCAAAAATCGTGTTCTTAATGTATTTTGTTAGGACCAATCCGGAATATGAATTGTCGCACTTTGTATATAGGAAAATCTCTGTGGAAAATAGTATTTCAATATATTTCTACATCCAAAAGATGTCCAATATATAATAAATGCAGGACATTTTTTTCGCGAAAACAAGGCGTTTTAGAAGAAATTGTCATAGAACAAAACATGTAAAGTTTTTTTGTGGGCCGTCTACTGACAATCATTGTGGAACTTAAAAATTCTTCTATTAAGGAGTAAAGGACCAAATTAACATTTTTTTAATAAGACACAACATACTTTATTGGAAAACTTTATCAGATTACGGAGTTAAAAATAAACGCTTTCCCGTTTTTTTTTTGTTAATGGCTAATATAATTACAAACAAAATTTATAATTAAATTAACCATTACCCTATACATACCCCAGATCAAAAAGTGTTTATTTTTTGCTCTTTAATCTGATAATGTAATGTACAAAATCGAGCGATGTAATGTAATGTAGGACGTCCTATTGAAAAAAAAATGTTAATTTGGTCCTCAACTCCTTAACAAAAGGATTTCATAAGGTTCATATAATTATATTTTCATTACACGGCCCCCGAAGAACTTTACACATTTGATTATATATGACCATATTTCTTCTCATATGTCATTTTTGTTTTCATGAAAACAAAAGCCCTGCATTTATTATATTGAACTTCCGGTAAATATACAAAAATTAGATATTTATAACAAAAAAAAGTTTTATTCTTTAAGGATCGTGTCGTACCTCGATAGATACCGAAAAAAATATAACATAAAATAATTTTGTACAAAAAAAAAACTAAAACAAGTTTTTCAAATCAAATTTCTATTCATCTAAAATACATTTTTTTTTCTATGTCGATAGTTTATATTCTATTATGTTTTGTTGTGCGGCTTTCATTTTATATGTTATATGTATTGTATTTATATAATATAGTAGAATTGAAAAAAAGTTTATCCAAATGGTTATTGTATGGGCACGTTTTCATATTTTATTTTTTGATTTTATATGTTAAATATATTCAATGTCCTTATAAATTTTCATTACATATATTCTTTATATATATATAATTTTTCATCGATTGTCTTCCGATATGTGAATTGCTTTTTGAATAACTTAAATATTTATATAGGATTTTGTTATACATTCACAACAATCCTTTTTAGAACATAACATAGAAAAATATATTCTGCGTTATATTTTATAAATATAGAAAAGAAAATTTATATATACACACATAAATATGTCATTCAACTATAATATATATATAAAGGTTACTGCACAAATTTGCATTTAGAATATCTATTTATATCTTTTCAAAAACAAAAAAAAAAAGTTGGTGAAATAAAGCTATATAAAAAAAAGGATAGATAGGAAAAAAATAGAAAACTGGTAAAATGGTAAAAATTATTTATATTTTGAATTCCGAGGTGGTTTTACGGGAGCTAAATCGATTTTGCCGTAGCAACGAATAAAAAAAATATATATAGAAAGTATATAAACACCTTATAAATCGTCATCTGAATTTTGTGATTTGCTCTATAGTTGCTACAACGGCCCCAAAATCCCATATAGAGACACGGAAATAGATTCTTGAATAATGGTTTTAATAATCAATTCCCTGATATACTATAGAATTTAAATTTTTCTACCATAAACATATTCGAATAAATGAGAGTTTTTATAAAATTATATTATTAAATTATCAACATTTTCTGTAAATTCGCCTTTCCTCTATACTATAAAATATCCTGGAACAACTCAATATATATATTATATATTCTGTTTTGAATCTTTTTTATCATTTCTTTTATATTCCTTCAGATTCATGAATACATGAATTTGTTTTTTTAATGTGTGTATATATTATCATATTATAACTATATATAGCTGTAGGATTATAGTTATAGATATACGAAAATATTATAAAGTTTTTTGTTTAAATCTTTTTGAAAAATATATATATATAAAAAAATCTTCAATCTTATATATGGATATATACGGTAAAAATTTGACTTGCTTTAAAATCTCATTCACATAACATATAACTATATCTTCTTTCATTTAATATATGCAATTTAACTTTAAAGCATGCGATATTATAAAACAATATAATTTATTATACAATATATGAAATAGTATATTGATTATAAATTGATTTTTTTTATTCTATGTATATACATATTCTATGGATGTTATTTGAAAAAGATTCTCAAGATTTTCATAATTTTTATAGTATATTTATTTTAAATAAAAATTTTTACAAAATAAATTTCTATAACATAATGATTTTTTGACAATTTACTTTACTTAATCGTTATGAAATATTTATTAGATTTAGATGATAATACAATTTTATTATATAGAATTAAAAATGATCTCTGTTTAATGTTTAATGAGATTTTCTTGGGATGATTGATTCAGAATTGAAATATTTTCCTAGTTTTTCATGATTTTTATTGTTTGAATTTTGTATGAAATTTTGTTTGTATTTAATCAATTTCTTTGATAAAGATTTTTTGTTAAATAATCGTTTTCAAAATATAAGCACAATTCATTGATGATGATCTTTTTGTTTAATGTTTAATGAGATTTTCTTGGGATGATTGATTCAGAATTGATACATTTTCCGAGTTTTTCATGATTTTTAATTTGTGAATTTTTAATATAAACATTTTATTATAGTTAATTACTTTTTTTTATAGCAATTACTTTACCAATCTGTTGAAAAAATTCAATCAATCACAAATTTAGAATTGATTGCAGATGATCGCTGACGTAAAATATTGAATAAGAGTTTCCTTTTGAAACCATATTGAAAATTCCAGAATTGAGAATTTTCCAAGATTTTCATAATTTTTTGTATTCATTTTGTATGTAAACATGTTTTTCTTTAAATATAAATCGATATCTTGAAATTTTTTTTAAACTAGAACATCTTATGAAATATTTATTTGAGGATGGACTTGGAAAATATGGCATGGGATGTTCTTGATATTAATTGAGAATTTTTAGTATTTTCATAAGTCTTGCCGATACTAATATACCATTTGAAGGGCTATTACAAAATACGTCGATATACTGACTTAGTTGAGAATAAGGAAATTCTATTACCAATAATAACAAAACGCAGAGTCGAGTTTTCCCTTTGATCATATACATATATTCTGTTAAATTTGATAATGTAATAAATCATTTAACGTATATTATTTACCAATAAGTCGTTATTTATAATGAAAAATAAATAAAAATTGACATGCACGAATTTTTTTTTGTTTTGCATTTTGTATAATTGTAAAATGCCATTACCATTTTGTAATATAAATAAATTTAAATTATAAAATTTGCATTCGTTTCTATAAATACACGTATATAATATACATATCACATATATAACATACAAATGAAATGATTTGTGTCATTAATAGAGTATTAAAATTTTCAGTTCAATTAATAATACAAAAACTAAAATAGAAATTAATCTAAAGCCTTCGATCACAGAAATACTTGGTCAGAAAAAAAAACCAAAAAAAATAAAACGGTTTTAATGCGGTTTCAAATTTTATTTAAATACATACATTACATTACATCATATACATAGGTTAGTTACATATATATTCTGGAAATGCCTGATTTTTATATATAGAAATTATTTGAATATTTCACTTGGTCACATGTGTATATGCGGTCACATTTTATGTAAACGTTTTACTGACATATTTTTAAGAAATTCTATGTATTATAATATATTTATATATAGTATATACAATATACAATGTAATACAAAAGAAGGACATTTTTATTTTGATTGAAATATCTGATTTAAATAAAATTTTTTTTAAATAGTTTTATATAAATGATTCTTTTTGTATTTTTTATACATATACATTTATATATATATAAATGAAAATACATTACTTTAAAAATGTAATATATTATTATACAACATTTTCTTTTGATTTATAAATGTATATAAATATACATTTCTATATAGCTTTCATTTATTATATTGTATATTTTATTTATATACAATGGAGACGGATGGACACTTGCATGCAATGAAATGTATATAATATGCTAAGTGTGTAGAAAAAGATTAATTTGTATCTAATTTAAATTGTTTTTTTTTTTTTACAAAATTCTATACACCTTTCATGGGTAAAAATAAACTAAAAAGAAATAGTAAAAAGAATTTATATAGACATTTTACAAATGACACATTTTGTTTTATGTCTATGGATTTTTTTTTATAATATTGTATTAGAAACGAATGAATCAATGAATGCATTTTTATTTAAATTATAATAAAATTGACATAATGGTAAACATTGATTTTCAAAGACATGAGAAATGTTAAAACAAAATGATAATGATAAATGTTGATTAACCCTGATCGTCTGTTGGAACCAAACATTCCCAAAAGATGATTTTTTGGGTTAAAATTGACTTAGGAAAATATAAATGAACACGCATGTAACATATTTTTTGTGTTACATTTGTTAAAGAAACGGTCTTAAACTATTAAGAATTTAAATTCAGCATAGTTGATAAATAAAATTTAAATAAAAACTTCAATTTTTGGGTTAAATTTCATCCAACACCGAGGACGAGAGTTATCTATATTAACTAATCTAACTAGGTTACGTAAAGTTAAAGAAAAATTCTTATTTATATAAAACATAAATCTTGTCAATTTACCAATTATATATAGTTCATTATATATAGTACTATATTATATCTATTATAATATTATCTCATTATATAACTTAAGATAATTTCTTCTTTTTTTTTTTTAATTAAATGATAAAACAATTATTTTTTTCGTTTAAATTCAATAATAATAAAAAAATAAATTCACTTCATCCCAAATATAATAAGATTAACATTCTTCAATCGTATGTATATTATCGCTTTATACCGCATCAACATTATTATAATAAACATAAAATTTAGAATTCAAAACAGACCACATTTTCTTCATTAAATAAATATATAATTATTATTTTTTTAAATATTATAATATTTTTGCGTTGCGTCTATCTATCTATAATATTTATATAGGTTATATACATATTTTTAATTATCATATTTTTAAAAGTTTAATTTTAATTTTTTTTTTTTTTTTCATTTCACGCTTCATAAGTTTTCTTTTCTTTTAAGATTTTTTGTACTTATTTTCTGTGTATTGCTATATTTAAAAATAAATAAATAAACCATCTGCATCATTTATATTATTATAAGTTTATATAAATAACTTTATTATAATATATAAAGAGTTTTGCTTTATGTAAACCAAACCAAACCAAAGAAAAATTAACAAAAAATATAACAAAGTTTAATGGCGACCTTTTGTTTTCAAAATTTATGTATATAAACATATTTAATATATATATACTAATTAGATTTTATCTCAATTAAAATTAAGATAAAATAAAATCAAATATACAAAAAAAAAAAAAACTGAAGATGTATCGCAAAGTCACGCATCAAAACGCATTAAATAAAATTTTCAATTTAATTAAAAAATTCAACTAATATTTTATTTATCTATATATTGTTTCTGATATCAAAAAGCATATTGTGTAAATAAATACAAATATACTTATATTTTGTATATAAATTAAATGCACGACGGATGTTGGGCAATCGGATAAAAAAAAACCATATTAAATCATTAAACCACAACAACTTATGTTTTATCCTATAATTTATATAGAAAAATCGAAAATTCTATTATAATAATAATAATAACAAAAAATATATCGTACGAATTTAAATTAAATATATTTGATTTTCCAAATATAGTTTATATATCCTTAAAATATTTGATTTTCCAAATGTACAATATATGTAATAAAAGTTTATATCCTTAAAATATTTTCATGGCCTTATAATGTGAGGATAATCCATTACAAAAAGAAAAAGTCTGACACATTTTATACAAAATAAATTCGTGTAGAAGTAAAATAAAAAAAAAATTTGAAATAAAAAAGAAAATCAAGTATTTTTTGAGGTGGTTTTTTTAAAGCAATAAAGCAATATTTCATTCTATGATTATTTTTTTTTTTTGCATTACTTTGATATATCCTTTTAAATCATGAACGAAGTTGGGAAATTGTTAGCCAGATGTCCAAGAGGATAGGATATTCTGAACGGTACATGTCTAATTAGATGATTTATAAAAAAAATTTGGCCGTGCACCGTATTAAGTTTTCCAGGACTTTTCGACTTTTCTAAAGTTTCTATTTTATATTATTTATAACGCGGTGTTTTCTTGGCATAATTTAAAAATTCAATTAATTCCTAATATTTCATAGAAGAAAATTTGAAAAGGGACCTTTTGGGTTCAAAAGATCTATTCAAAAGATCTATTTCTATTCGAGTTCTGTGTAAATTCAAAGCAATTTGCAATCCTGTAAAAGTGATGGTACAAACGTTTTGGTACAATACATCAAAAATGGGACAATACATTTTACGTTTTTTGGAAAATCAATTATATTTTTTGAACCAATTGGACGATTTTACAAATTTTCTTCTATGAAATATCAGAAATTAATTGAATTTTCAAATTATTCAAGGAAAATGTAAATTCCAGAAAAACTGTGACGGTAATTCGAAAAATGAAGATTCAGAAAATTAAATTTTTCCGTAAAATTGTATTTAAATAAAATAATTTTTCGGAAAATAATTAATTTGTGCCTCTCGAAATATCCTATCCTTTTCGTAATATAGCAAACGATTTCCAGGCTCCCAGGGCAGAGCATACAATAGATGAATATACATAAAAATATTATATAAATGAATGTATTTTATATATATTGTATATGTATTTATAAAGAATAAGGTATGAATTATATAAAATTGAAAGCTTTTATACCATCGTTGCTCGCGTATATATGCGAATTTTTTTGGATATAAGCCAAAAAATATTTTTGTTTGGATTTTTCATATTCCATACTACAAATAATAATAATATATATATATAGTATATATAGATATAGAGATATATATATGTACGACGGGACAAGTTTTATAGTTCTATTGGGTGACTTTTTGTGTATTTATATGTTCAACAAAAATATGCATTTTTCCGGTATATCTCTTTATACATATATACATTTTGTATGCATAGTTTTAAATGAATTATATATTAAACTTTTATTTATAAAATTTTTTGATTTTTTTGAGTATGTATTTATGGTTGGTTGTTGGTTTGTTGGTTGGTTGGTTGTGGGGGTCTATTACTTTATTATATCATTTATATTATAATATTTTTGAATTTATGTAAAACTTGAAATTATCCTCTATTTGTATATGGCTACAAATTGAAATAAATTTTAATATATAAATTAAATATATGTCATATTGCGTATAATTAAATGGATTATTTTGCAGTATTTTATATAATTATAAATGTATATATTTCTATAAATATATATGCTTTGATTTTTCTATTGTAAAGTTAAATGAGTCCATTACCGCATTACACTATTATTTATTTTGTTTTAAAGCAAATTATTTAATATTTTATTTAATACATATATTTGTCGAATTTTTAATTTTAATTATTTATTTCAATTATCATTCAAAATTTATCTATCATTCAACTATCATATATGCAAGCATTATGTTCAATATTATATCAAATATATAATTACAAAAATTAGAAACCATTCATGTAATAATTTTATTACAAAAAAGGAACTTAAAGTTAAGTTTTTGTTAACATTATATTATTTTGTCAAGTAACAACGTACTATTAGAAGTCTAGATTCAAAGTAATAAGCTATACTAAAGGTTATGATATCCATAATTAGTTCGTTTACAAAACAAATGAAAATATAACACCGACCTATCATTTACTTTAAATTGTAATATATTGATTATTGTAACACATTCGATAATATTCCCAGGAAAGAGTCTCAAAAACCGTTTATATATTTCGAAAGTATAATTAAAGAGATTTTCAAAGTAATGCCTACATATATATTGAAAATGATAAAGAAATTCAGATAAATCACAAAACGATTGTGCGATATACAAAAAAAAAAGTTTATCTCATCTCAACTCAACAAAATATATTAGTATATATATATTAGAAAACATTGAATGCTGTAAAAAAAACTATGTAAAATCTAAAAATCAGTAATATTGTTATGTAAAAACAATTTATTTAATATACCTTTTGTCAATTTACATTCTAAACAATAATACATAAAAAATATTAAAACTTTAACGCATAATAATAATAAAAAAAAACAAGTTAATTATTTATCAACAATATATAATATACAAATCTCAACATAATAAACCAAATTAAACAATACAGGAATTCAATCAATATACCATATATAACAAAGAATGAGAAAAAATAATCCCATTATACATATAAAAAATGCTTTAATTTTCCTTGCCTTTATCTACCATTTTTATTGTCTGTTATATGTCTTGTTTTTTTTTCCTAAAATTTATAATCAGCATAGAAAAAAAATCCATTATGATTATACAAAGAAAAATTTCAATAATTTACATATACCTAAAATAAAAAAGAAAAATTAAAATATAAAAGAAGAATATTAAAAAATTTAACAACAATTCAGACAGATCATTCAATCAACCAACAAAATTTATTTATATATATATAATATATATAATAATCGTCTTTTACGTTTGAACATTGATATGGTGTAAAAGTGAATGAATGAGTCTATAAAAAACAATTTTTTTTTTCATAATACCTTTTTTTTTTATATTATCATTTTCTTTATATTAGATTTGATTTCCAGCACAATAATTTTTGGAAAAGTATATTTTGATAGCTTTTTGATATAATGTAATGGAATTGATATAAGGAATTTGCGTTTTTTTGTATAATATGTTTTTACAATAACTTAAGATTTTTTAATGAGAAAATGTCTACAGAATTCACATCGAACTTATCGGACTCTAATCTCATTGTACGCATTCAGCCAAACATGAATATTTGACATTTTAAATGCTAAATTAAAAATATATACCATCAAATTTAATCGGATAATGTATAAAACAAATCGGGAATATAAAATTTATTGACTTGTAATTTTTTTAAAGCAAAAAAATTGCATATTCAAGTCACAGAATAACTTTTTCCCAAAATTAACCAAAATCCAAATCAAAAAAAAATTCTATAAAAATTCGATAAAAAGTTATACATATCAGGTTATAATACACAAGAAAAAGTAATGTGCAAATTTTTTTGTGTGTGTTACTTTTCTATATCAAGTATTTGTCCTTTTTTTTTTAAATAAAAACACAAAATTTTTCGTATTTTTATTTTGCTTTAATATTTTATTTTTTATTTTTTTCAAATATGAATGAAACATATATATAATAAAGAAACCACTGACCTATAAAAAATTCAATTGAAAAAAAAATAAAAATAAATAATGAAATATTAAACACAGGCAGCGAAGAAGGCAATCAGCAGCCATCAAAAATGCTTAATTTTTTGTTACCCATTACACATTATCACAGTTCAAGATATATATAAAAAAACAAATTTGGGAAAATATAATGAGTTTATGTATATATTGTTTGTGATATATAATAAAGCTTTTGATGATGATTTTTTTTTCTATTCTTTGTATTAGGTTTAAAAATATTAAAAAAAAAATAAATATATATATAAAAGTGTATTTATGAAAAATTGAAAATCAATACCCTCCTAATATAGTTAAATTATTTTTTATATATTGACGAAGGAAAGTCAGGCATAAACGCAGATAGAAAGATAAAAAGGCGAGATATATGTATATAATCACAAAATTTGTATATTATATAATATGATTTTGTTAAATTTTCTTTTATAGTAAAAAATGAAAATATACGATCTAAATCACAAACTGTTTATTTATACAATTTTTTTTATGAAGTGATAACAGAATTTTATTTAAATTTAATCTATAATATATATTAGATATGTCGTAAAGTAGGTCCTGAATGAAATTGAATCAATAATTTATAGCTTTTGACATGCATATATCATTCTAATACAATATTATACTGTCATATTTGTATTATCGCATTTATTAATTATGTGTTAATCAATATATTTATTTTTAAAAATGATAAATGTTAATTTTTTTTGTATATATAGATTCAACATTTCATTCGCGTTCCCTCGAATATCATATATTTTCATTTTCAATATATCTATGTGGCATCGCATATATGTAAAAAAGTAAAATATTAATAGATTATAATTTATTGTTTTTGAAACGCGCAGCAGAATACCATATCGGATTTTTACAATATATATACATATATACAAATTTATAAATTAATGCAAATTTATTCATTTGTAAACAAACAAATTTTAAATAAAAAAACAAATAATTTCCCAAATATGTTTTCTCATATATGTATAATAATACTTATATATCATGTCACATATAAATAAATAAACATAATCATATAACGAATATAATTCATTTTTAATATCATCGACATGCCGAATGGAATATATTTTATATATTAATATATGTATATATGCATGGCATAGGCGGTTATGGCAAATTGTTTCCAAGATGGTAGGATATTCTGGTACATGTCTAATTAGCTGATTTATAAAAATATTTCGTCTTACACCGAACTAAATTTGCCGAACTTTTATAAATTTTCTATTTTTTTAATTACAACCCGGTCTTAAATTTACCTTTTTCTTTGTATAATCTAAAATTTCAATCAATTTTTAATATTGCATAGAACAAAATTTGAAAATCGACATATTGGTTCAAAAGATATAGCCGATTTTCCATTCGAGTTCATTGAAAATTCAATGAAATTTGCAAGAAAGTAAAAGTAAACGAATTGTTCAAACATTTTATACAGTCAAAAATTGGAAAAATTTTACGAATACTTTTTGGAAAATCCAGACAAGATCTTTTCAAATTTTCTTCTATGAAATACCAGAAATTAATTGAATTTTTAAATTATTTGTGGAAAATGAAAATTGTAGAAAAACTATATGTGAAATTTAAAAAATTCAAAATTTGGTACATTGAATTTTCCGGAAAATTTCTTATCGTTTTGATATAAAATGGCAAACAAATTTCCAGATCCGCCATTGATACACATGGTATATAAATATTATACTAGATATGGAAATATCGAAATGATATATAGAAATTTGAAGAATATACCAAAAAAAAAAAAAATAGAAAACGAATCAATAAATAAACAGATGATAGACGTGTGCGTTGGTATATACTAAAATTTGTAACTATGTATTTATTTTATTATATGTATTTATATTTTCAAATGCATTTCAATTTATTTGTTTGTATATCCTGTTGTATATTTGTATCCCAAAAAACAACATCAATATATAATTTCTATAAGATTTTAGGACATGAAATTCATATAGTAAATTATCTAACATTTACTTGTAACAATGATTGATCTACAAGATTAAAGATTATTTTTATGTATATACTGACTTATAAAACTTAAAACAAAAAGAAAAAACCATAAAAAATGACTAAATTTTGTATTCATTGACTGCATGAAAACAAATTTTCTTCAGATAAACTTTTCTGTATATAATAATCGTTTAATCGTAAACCCTCTGTTTCTATGTCGTGAGCCCGTCACTTAATCAGGCGATTAACCTCCTATGATGCATTGAATACATTTAAATTGTTTTGGGGGGCCAAACTCTAATAATATGTGGATTAATTTTCGAAATGTTTTAAATAAAACCGAACAAATGAGAGAAAAAACTTAAACGGAAAAAAAACACTTTAGGTGTAGAAATACTTAATTTAAATGATATTTCTTATAGTCATAAGAAGAAACAAATATACTAGCTCTGGCAGAGTGTTCAATATGTTCTTGGAAAAAATGAATTTCCGAATCTGTTAGTAAGTTAATAGATTCTGAATATGGATGTGTCGTTTGCAAATTTCTTGAATTATTAGAGAGGTTATAATAGACCCAGGAAATGATTTGAAAATTTAGTTAAAGCGTTATAAAATATGCATAATGAAACTACTGCGAGCGTCTATGATTCAAGAATTCAATAAGATTGGTTAGAGTTTCATTTCATGTCATTAAGAACGGATGAGAATAAAAAAAAAAACAAGAAAATTATTTTACCAAATATATATAAGTTTGGCTTATGACAGCCAAAGGTGATACTAAATCTTACTAATAATAAAACAAATTGTTATCAAATTAAATCTCTAAAATTGTTACAAAACTATATATGTTTTAAGGGTTATTTATTGCTATATAGGTAGGTAGGTACACATCCAAATATTACTATTTATTATAAATATTCACTATTTTTTCAATTTCATACTATTTTTTGCTATTTTCTATATAATATACGAATATATTTACGCGATATACATATACATATATTTGTACAAGAATATATAAATTGAAACACAACGTTTTTATTTATGCATAGAAATATACATGTCGGTTAAAATGTTATTTTACTTTAAAAACAAAAACAAAAAATAGTGTTTTTTTTCTTATCAAATATATTTTTATACGATATGTTTTTTCCTCAAAAAATAAAACAATATTATTTACCCTTGTCGTACTAAAAAAAAAAATTCCGTATTATGCATACATGAAATAAAATAAATATAACGAATCAAATATTTGAACATGTAATACATTCGCAATGCATATATAATAATAATAATGATATAACCAAATATATGTATATTTATTTATGTCTATCCATATCCATATACTTATAAATAGTCAATCACATACATAGGATTGGAATTTAAACAAATATTTAGTTTTATGTTTTATATAGAATTCTGTTCTATATAAATATACATAATATAGAAGAATAAAATTAATGAATTGCATTTATATTTTCCTTATATATACGTATATATAAAGGTAATTTTCGGTATATAGGTAAATTCTTTTATAGTTTTTATATATCACAAATAAATAGACGACAGATATAAATCGAAGATATTTAAAGGTATGCATATTGGTGAAAATATAAAATAATGATTCGTTCAGAGTCGGATAAATGTAATTGAATTTTGATAAAGTAAGAAAAGAAAAATTCCCTTAATGTTTAATAATGCAATTGTCGCACTGAGTTATCTGTATCGCTATGATGCTATGATTTATTTATCTAACAACTTAATATATTGATTTTTTACTTTTATTTTTTATCAGATTTTTTTCGCTTGAGTCATTTGAATCAATTGAATTTTATTATATTTATTTGAAAAAACGGAATAGTTTAAATTTTCGATTTTATATCTATTATTTTTGGATTTTTTATAGAAGTATATCTATATGTATTTAAAAAGTAATTAATGCGGAAGTTTTCTATTATTTAAAAACTAACAAAAGCAACTTCCCATATTTATGAAAATAAACATTAGACATAAACATTTCAAAGTACTGTTTAATAAGGATCTTATCATTTTATTATATAAATGTATTTTACAATATATATCACATTATAAATAGATTAAACATAGTAAAAGAATTATAGTTGATAATACATATAACTAATATTCTATCAACCTAAATATCATAAATAAATAAACAAAAAAAAACTGCATTTTCTTATCACACACACACACACACACATGGAAAATGTTAATTACAAAAAAAAACGTTTCACTCAAACACAAAAAGAGCAAATGAAAAACCAGAAGAATACAACACATGATATGCGATGATTTGATATCTATATTATATTTCTTTACAATCTTTTGAACTATATGTGGATATTTTAACATATACTTATACTTGCTTACACACAACTGACGATTTATGTAACATATATATGTACCAATATATAAATGATATCTTAAAATGTATATCTACCTGAAAATGTTAAAATATATACCTGTATGTATATAGATTTCCTTTTATAATTAAAAAAAAAAAACTTTTCCTTTATAAATATAAATATATAATAATATATGTTCTATATATACATATGTTGTTAGACGTTGTTAGACATTTTATCATTATTATTATTATTATTATTATAATATATGTATCAAATACATATATCTTCATATTTGGAAGATTATTATATAAATATATTTTTTTATATATAACCATTATCTCGTTATATATATATATATATATATATATATATTATTTTCATCATTTATACCGTCTTTCCTTCTATATACATATATTCTATCATATCTATACAATGTCATCGTTTTACATTTTCTATTTTTATGACAATATCAAGTTTAACATTTCATACATATATATACAAAATATGTTCTATATACGCAGTGGAGGTTCTATATAACGAAGGTTAAAATATATGACACAGGAAAACCGGGTGGCGCCTAAACCATTGTTGTTCTTATTATATTAAAAATGTTCCATCTATAGGATGCACCTTTTCAAGTTTATTTATTGTTATGAGGGTATATTGTTTTGGAAAAAATTATATAGAATAGAATTTCTATTAGAAAATTATACAGAATTTTGTTTAAAAAATTATACTAAATTTATTTTAGATAGTTATTCTGAATCTCTAGAAAGTTAAAATAGAAAGGGGATTTTTTTTTAATTCAATCTTTATCGTCAAATACATCTTCGGATTATTGATACCTAATTAATAAAAACAATATACATTGGCATAAAAGTCCAATTGGTGATGTAGAAATTAATTATTCTCGCAAAAATATAATATAAAATTTGAATCTCACCCAGAATTTATGTTAGGACTGAACCTGTATGTATATAATAATAATAATTATAATATAAATCATACTTTACTATATTTCAAATATACATATATTATGATTATATATAAACGAATACGAGAATGTATATATTTATTTCTATATATATACATCTCTTCTTAACAATGTTCAAAAACTGATCTGAAGCGATGTTACATACAAGCTGTGTGATTTTTAACCTTATATTATACCATTAAACATATATTATTTTATATATGTTATGTTCCATATACACACATATAAAAAGTTATTTGTTTTGGTTGTGATCCTTTTAATGATATATACCTTTTCATATTATACATATATATATTTATAACGTGTAATTTTTAGTATAAATGTCTTTTTGCACCTTAAAAAGCACACCCCTATTATAGATTTTTTTTCTGTTTTAAAGTACCTATACTAATATGTATTTATATATCTGCATTCAAATTTGGATAGTTTCAAAAGATAATAAAAAAATTGATATTAAATCAATAAATATAAATTTTGTGTCATTTTCAAAATGTGGCTTTAAAAATTTGTTAATTTAACATTATTATATAATATTTATTCTAATACAAGATAAAATGAATATTGTTTTTTGGAATTATTTCTTTTATTATTTCTTCTTTTTCTTTTGTTTATAATTACTGTAATTTTTGTTTTGTTTCTTGATGATGTCTATATGCATAATGTTTAGTGAAAAGCAAAACATAAAAGCCTTTTTATATTTTAAACATAAATAAAACGTAATCATATAGAAATTCTTTTGTTTTTAATCATATAGATAAAATGAAATGAAAGAGGCCTTTTTGTCAATGTTTAAAAGAACAAGAAAAAGTAAATGGTGTATTATACAAGAAAAAAAAGTAATATACAAATTTATATGTGCCTATATTACTATATATAGCATAGACGGTTATGGGAAATTGTTATCCAGATTTTCCATTGGATAGGATATCCGGAATGGCATATGTCTAATTAGCTGATTTATAAAAAAGAATTTGGTCATGCACAGAACTAAATTTTCCCGGAAAATCGACTTTTCTAAATTTTCTATTATTTTAATTACAACCTGCGGTTTTCTTGGGATAATTTAAAAGCTCAATAAATTCTTAACATTTCATAAAAGAAAATTTGAAAATCGTCCCATTAACTATAAAAGTTATAGTCTGTTTTCCATTGGAATTCAGTGAAATACAAACATTTTGTACGCATTACATAAAAAATAGGACAAATTTTACGTACACTTTTTGGAAAAATCGACTATATCTTTGACAACCAATTGGGAAATAATAATTAATTTGCTTTTATAGGTATGTGCCTTTCGAAATATTCTGTCCCCTTGCTAATATGGGAAAAAAAATGTCCAGTTCCGCCACTGCTATATAGCCCTTTGATTGTATCGTATTTCTATAGAAAATTATTCCTTTATTTTTATCCTTTATACATATAGGCACTATCGTACTATATACTTTATTCGCATATATATAAAAATTCCAAATATACAGATTAAATATACACATATGAGCATATAAGAGGCTATTTATAATATAATATGTATAATAGATTCTGTATATGTATAAAGAAAAAGATGTAATGTTCTATTTATGTTAAAGAGTTAAAAAACAGAGATATTTAAATGCTTTATAGAGTTTTATATGTGTAATTTTTTTTAATACATATCATCAAGGTTTTATATGTTAGAGATATTTGCTGTAATATAAATATATTATTAAAATATTTATAAAGTCATCAAGTTTGCATAAAAGATAAAACTATAATATCAAGTTTTTGTTTTAGTTCCTTTTCAAACATATGGCAAAGATATACCTTTAAAAAAACATACCATATTGAAGAGTATAAATACCTTAGAAAAATATTCATAAATATTTAAATTTCATAAACTTTTACATACATACGGAAGACAATTCAAAGTTATTTTATAATATATATAATATATAATATCATTCAGGAAAATTCATTTTTATGTCGTATCATAACGCAAGCAAAAATTTAAAACATTTAATTCTAATATTTTAATTGTATCTATACACATAACATATATAAGAATATATTTGAAATCATCACGCAGATGTTTTATTAAAATAAAAAAAAATTAAAAATCATACGAGACAAGACGGCTTTTTAAACACAAATAAAAGAAATACGATTATTAATTTCTCATAACACAGTTTTAATTTATTTTCTTATTTATTAAGAATATTTTAAAGTTTCACATCTTTAATATAATATTTTGTAAGTAAGTTTTGTTATATGAGGATGATATGATGATGATATTAAGATTTATAATGAAAAAATAAAAAAATAATACAAAAAATTTTAACGTAAAAAGAAAATATTCTAAAAATATTTTTTTTATTATAAAAGTTTTATTCTTTCTTCCTTAAAATATTCGTAGACGTTCGTAGACAGACCTATTTTTTTTTATTTATTTTTCGTTTTTACTTTTAAATATTATTTCTATATGCTATATAAATACAAAAATTATGTATATGTATGTATATATACAGGGTAGCTAATCTAAGTAGATATAGCCCAAACGCCAAACCCAGGATTATGTGGTATGCATTTTAGGCCATATCAACTGGGAAACCCTGCTTATATATTATATAATAATCATTCATTTGGAAAATTCAGTAAAATTCAGTACAATTTTTATTTAATTTGAATTTAATTTTTTTAAATTTTAATAAATGCACTATAAATAAAATGTAATTCAATGAATTATTTATATTTAGATTTTAGAAAAGGTTTTACTTCAAATATATTGAAAGAATTATAAAATCATTTTTATTATACCAAATGATATATTAAATTTATTATATTGTATTATATTTTTTTAAACATATTGCATTCAGTATAAATACTTCACATATGTGATTGTATAAGAAAATATATCATTTCCAACAAATTTACACATATATATATATTGATTTTGGAAAACTAAAATTATTTATTCAGGTTATTTATGCTTTTGTAAGGAAGTGGAATGGTAAGAAATTGTATAAAAAATAGAAAAAAACAGATTTGTAAAAATGTATAGATATACGGTTACGATTACTGAAACTTTGAGAGTGGAAATTGAAGGGACTATTTTGTTTTGTTTAAAGGAGAAAAAAGGCCTTTTTTCTTAAAAAGGCCATTCAAAATCAAGGTAATTATAATTTTATATTTTCACGTTTGTTTGACGAGAAGTAACAACAAAAAATAAAAGAAGAAAATCAAAGGAAATTTATTAGACTGTTTTTAGTCTATGATTAAAATTTGGGCTTAAAATTTCATATAATTTTTTCGAGGGTATAATAATTTTAATTTTTTTAGTACCTCTTTCCGTTTTCTAAAAATTCCTTTTTTTTAAACTTTAATAAAAACCCGATGATAAATATATCAAAACCTTAACACGCAATTAAAAAGGTCGCATAATAAAGTTTTATGTTTTGCGATTTTATATTTTGAAAGGAATTCTCTATATATCTATTTCAATAAAATGAAAAATATGAAAATTCTTTATACTAATATAAATGAAACACCAAATAAAACTATATATATATTTATAAAATAATTCGTTGTTGAGTTTTTATAGACGATATAAAATATATGTATATATTTAACAAATTTTCATAATAAAAACAAATACGACTAATTACAAATTTTTTTGTAAATTAATTATAAATTATAATAATCAAACAAATTCGTAAACTATATATGTATAAGGATATATATTCCAACAATTAACTATATATAAGTAATATATCTATAATATTATATGTAAATGTATATAACATTTTAATTTAAATTTATTATAAATTATATTTTTTTATATGCTTTATGTACTATTTCTTCTATACGTATGTATAATATCCATCATATAAATAACTATAAACGTACGAATATATAATATATATACAACAACCGACATATACTTTTAAACTTTGTTTAATGCATTCATTCATTATATATAATTATTTTATTATATATAATTACGAAATAAAAAAAAATGTCAAATGACTAATTTTGTATTTTATATATATATAGTTGTATTTTACATATATTCTGAGAATTCAATGTTTTCCATATACACGCAGTGATGAAGTGAGATGACAAACAAACAAAAAAAAACCAAGTGCATTAAATGATGAATTGAATTATAACAACATATGGGTGGAAAAGTTTACGTTATACCACTTTTCAAAATTCAATCATAAAAATTTTATATATAAAAACTTTCAAATTACGCAAATATTTATTCATATTATATTATATACTATATATAGTAGTATATTTATATGGAATTTGTGAGTGAAATATACGTATATACATTCAATTTTCCAACTGTAATGAATTATATAAACTGTTTTTCCGGAAAATATATTATTTTCATATTCCTAGATTTTATATAATATGTATGTATAGTATATATAAATAAATACATATATAAAGAGTATAGTGGATGCCATTCAAATAATTTATATTTATAATATACACAAACACATGCTTTTATATATCTAAATTCATATACTATATCTAAAGTATATGTTATATAATTTATTACATATGCAGTTGCATTTAATAATATAAAAAATACAACGAAGGTTGCAATTTCATAATAAAAAACAAATTGAAACACCTTAATTTTGTGAAACTTCTTCTTACATTTATGTTAAAAAATTGACAATGGTATATTAAGGATAACTGGTCGATTATATTAAGTTCATTTTTTGTTGAGGATTTCGTTATTATATATATAGATGGTTTTGCTAAAATAGTTAAACAGAATTTCCCTTACAAAATTTTACAAAGAATTCCGGTTAGAAAATTGTTTAGACTCTTATTTTTAGAAAAGTATATACAGACATTTTCCAATACTTTTTGTTTAGAAAATGATTCTGAATTTCCTTTAAAAAATTCTGCAAAATTTCCTTTAGAAAATGAAACAAAATAACCATAGAAAACTACCCAAAATTCCTTTTCACAATTATACAAAATTTCCTTTCGAAGATTAAACGCCATTTTATTTAGAAAATTATTCAGAATTTCCTTTAGAAATTTATACGGAGAATTTCCTTTAGAAAATTATTCAGAATTTGCTTAAGTAAGAAAAGAACAGAATTTCCTTTAGGATATGATAAAGAATATCGTTTAAAAAATTATTTAGAATTTTCTTTATAAAATTAACCAGAAATTTCTTTAGAAAATAAAACAGAATTTCCTATTGAAAATGAGATAAAATTTCCTTTATAAAATTACCCAGAATTCCTTCCGAAAATATTACGTTAAACATGAACCATTTGGTAAGTTTTTAATTTTTTTTTTTTTGAGTAATAAATTCCGTTGATAATAGAAAAAAACCATATCGATAAACTATATACCTCAAATATGATGATATTTATATGAAAATGACAATGAAATTTTATCGGAGGCAAAATAAACATTAATTCGAAAAAAATTAGTATAGTTAGGACACTGCCATTACACATTTCAAAGTTATGTTCCTTCTGTGTTTTGTGCTTTAATTGAATGTCACACACTATATAATGAATTGTGTTGTTAAAATGTTAAATGAATATATTAAGTGCAAAAAATATACATGTGTTGAAAGAGTTATTGAATATATAATTTTCTAAAATGAAATTTATTTATTACATTATGTACATTTATATGTTTTATACCTAAATGTATATATGCGAATAAATCTTTTTCTTTTTTGGGGGGTGGTGTGTGTTTGTTACAATAAACATTTGTTAATTTTTTTTGCCTGTATTTTCACACGTATATTTGTGATGTGCAGATGTTATATAAATAAAAATAAATATATATGACTATGTATATATGCATTTCAGAAGGTTATATTCTGACAAACAACTTTGTATATATGAAGTATATGCATTGCATATATAATAAATTATACTAAAAATTTAGTTTATATAAATAATCTATATATAGAGTATATATATATTTATATATATATATTTATATATATATATATATATAGAGTATATATATATTTATATAGATATATATATATATATATACGTTTAAAGTTTAAGCTATGCAACTTTCCATTATGTATATTTAAATTGACATTCTATATTGCACAATTTAAATTTTTAAATTAATCTTATACACACATCTATATATATTATTATATTAAATACGATACTTTATATAACTATATGTTTTATGTATAATATTAACAACTTAAGTAATGGATTTATCAATGATATTATTGTATATTTTGACTCGATTCTGAATGTCAAATACAACATAGTTTGTATATAAAATATGGTTAATATACAATTATATATCTAGATATATAGAGAACGCAATATCAAAAACATTTATAGTTTACAATTATATACATTTATGTTATTTTGTATGTTCTATCTATATATATATATACAATTAAAAATATCAATTTCATTATTATACATGTAAAATATTTATAGTTTATAGATATTATAATACAGACTATATATGTACAACTACAAATATATATGTTTTAAATGGAATTTATCTATCTATAAATCTATATATATATATTATTATTATATATGTTATAATATAACTATTAAATACAAAATAGGAATGCTTGTTATGCAATTTAACATTTCTACTCTATAAATTAATGTTGAAACAAACAAAGGAATAATACAAATTATGTATATATGTAAATAAATACGCACGTATACGTATATATAGATTTAATATCTTCTATATTTATATTTATATTTATACATATTCCAAACCATAATTTCCCTTTTTTGTAAAATGTACATTCATTGAATTTTCTGATTTCCATATTCGACGTTATATACAATTATTAGTTTGGAAATGTTTTTGTTATATGATGTGAATATTTGAATATGATTCCTAAACAATGGATACGTCATTTCGATTTGTAAATTTGTTTAAACGTGTTTAATGGAATAAAAAAAACGATAATTATCTTTTCAGTAAAGTGATAAAATATTATTCATTACACATTTTATATATAGATTTAAAAGAATATGTAGAAAAATATTTATATAAGAAAAAGGTAGGATGTGGAATTAATTGTTTGGCTATCTATTATATAGTTTATATGATCGGTAATCATATCATACAATATATATATATATATATAGTTATATAATATTAAATTCCATATATTTTGGTATATTATTCAACTATATATATATTTTATTGATTATCTATACAATTTTATAAAATCATATATATAGTAGGTATATAATATATAAATAAACAATATACATTTTTACCTATATAAAACGGTTTTCGTGCAATCGAATCTAATTAATATAAAATTTATGTTATTTTAAAATATGCATACACTAACAATTTATGCATATATTCGCATAAAATGCACATGACGACGATACAATATTGAGTTTTATATATTGTATATATATACTATTTGTACATATATTTATCTATATTTAAAATATATATTTTTGTAAATATTCCTGCCGAGAAATCTATATATAGAATTATAGATATACACACAGAATAGAATTTATCCGATTTACGTCCATATATTTTGTGTTTAACAATATAAAAATTCATTTATGGATAAATATATAATGTAGTTATATCACATATATATATATATATAGCCTTTCTATATGTTTTTGAATAATTTTCAAATAATTTAAAAATTATTAATTAAAAAAAACTTGTATATACCTATACCTTATATTATTATTATTATCAATATTTGAAAAACCTCGTATTTCCAATTTGTCATTTAACTTTGTATTTGAATATACAAAAAGATACAATTATAAATAACGATTTTTTTTAGATAATAAGTCATTTTGTAAATTAAAAAATGTTTTAATTATTTTTTTTAGTGTTTTATTTAATTTCTATAATAATAAAATAATCTAACATTGCTGCAGTTCAACATCTAGAATTCAATCTCTCGATTGAAACAATCTCGAAAATTGTACTGATATAAAACCAAGCCATTTGCAAACACCGACAATTTGTGCAATTATCGGAATAAATACAAGACTATTAAAAAATTTTAATTAAAAACCACTTATTTATTTGAATTTATTAAGAATAATAAGAACACTGCACATTCATTATTAATTAATAGAAATACATAAATATTTTTGTTTGAGAATTTAAGCATAAATCTAGATGTATTTTGATTTAAAATAATTTAAAATTCCTTGAAATTTGCAAATTATCGACAGTGAAATTATCAAATTTTGCAATTACCGAGATTGTTCTATGTGTATTGTATATATAGGTACATGTTTAATAATAATTAAATTATATATTGAATTTTATAAATAGAGCATTGACGCTATATATATACATATATATTTAATTAATATTATACATAAATTCGAATATAGTATATGCACCTGAAAAAATATCTACGCTATTGGCAGAATTCATATACTGATTCAGAGACCCTATAGTCGAAATGAAAATAGAAAAAATCGCATTAGGACACATCAAAAGACATCATTTTTATGATAAAGCCATCAATTCATTCATCGTCATACATAATTATAAATTGGATATTTCTTTCGTTTTAAAAATAAAACGTTTGTATACATGAGAAACGATGAACAACCTGTTGTCTAAGGTTCAATCGAAGTGAATTTGCGATATTAGGATATCTTATGCTAGGGTATGCTAGGACAGGGTAAAATGGATGTCTGTTGTTAAAGCAGTATTCTGCTGAGACGGCAGAAATGGGTCTTTTGTGATATTCAGCGTAGAAGATGGTTCTGCTAACAGCGCTGACATTTTTTTCGGTGTGTTATTTTGGAAAACGTTTTTAAAGTTTTTTTTTTATATTTTATCGTAAATTATAGATATAAAAATTATTGATCAATAATCAATATTATTTCTGATTTGAATTAATTATATGTAAATTAAAAATTAGATTTTCTGATGCAATAATTAAATTATAATTGATTTATTTAAATATGATATATTATTATAGATAAATCATTGAAAATTGGGATCGAAAAGGACTAAATAGAGTTTTAATTTGATTTTTATTATAAATATTATTTTTTTAGTTCTATAATAAAATTGTTTTAACACAATTTAATTACATTACAAAAATAACTATTTTATAACCAACCTTCAATCAGATGCAAATTTGAATTTATTATAATTAAATATTGATATATAATTGTATATATAACAGGATATATAAACTCAAATGTAATGTATTCGACGAATTTTCTGGTCTTTAAAAATTGAATATTTTCAAATATAATGGATTATGACTTAATGATGTCAGATCGAGCAATCAAATTATCATTGATAAACATTATCATTATCAATCGTGGTATATCTTTAATCATATCCTGCCTATATCTAGACTGCGTCTTAGCATAATATTTCGTATTCCCCCATTTAATTAATAATTTTGGCTGTGTTTTAAATCGATAAAATTGAAAAAAAAAAACAAAACTGTTATAAATGATAACAAACTGAAAAACTCGACTTATTTGCTATGATATATTCGGATTTTTTTTATTCAGAAACTATATATTCCAAATTCTAAATACTAATCGTGTTATATTGTTACAAAATTGTTTTTATATAAATGGTAAATGTATATAAAAGAAATATATCATATGTTCATGAAATAAAGATTGTATATATATAGTATTCTAAAACGCTTAAAAAAAACAGGAGATTATAAGTCTATATATAAAATTTAACCCTTTGTTTTGTGAAATGGTCTATGGATCCCATTTGAATTTTTAATGGCGTATATCTTTTTTTGCGTCATCTTATTCTATAAAATGGCAACAAATATTCCTTCACATTTTACGAACTGAAGAGATTTTACACATACAATTAGCACAACATCTTTTATCTAAAACTCAAGTTTTAATAGCCATTTCTCATAGGTGGTCTGACCACTGGCCATTTCACACAACGAAGGATAAAACACTTTCACACAGTGTTGAGGGTTAATTTCATCTATATAAATATACTTTTGTCAATGGTATCAAATAGATAAATGTTTTCGATAATATACACTATATATACAGTTACAGATGATATACGCAGCTCAGACATACAGGAAAGAAAAGCAAAAAAAAAAATACCCATATCCGTATATAATAAAGATGATTTGAATTGAATTTTGTACTCACAATAATATATCTTTTTTATAAAGCTTTATATTTAGTGTATTTTTATACATTATAACTATATGCCAATTGTGTGTGTTTTTATTTTTATTTTTCCCATTCTATATTGTTCTATTTATTATTCCTTTAAGTTTTCTCAATATTGTCAAAGTTAAGACAACCGTGAAAAACGATTAAAATCAAAAAGCATTAGATAATATGTTTGCTTATATATAAATATTTCTTCCTATAATATATATTATAGATATACAAACATTTCTGTATTATGATATGTATAGATTTTGCTGTTTTATACCAATTTTGATACTTCTTATATATAAATAAATATGCATGTGATGCTTAGAAGCTTTTATTTGTGTTCTCTAAATATATATATGATTATATCAATATATGGTTTATATTCTTTATTTAACTATATTTTTTTGTTAATCAAAAACAAAAAAACAAAAGGTTATCTATATAAAAAAAATATGCGGATTTAAAGTCTATATAAAAACTATTTTAAACCTAAAAATTCGTTTAAAATATCGATTGATTTTTTTAATACGGAATTAAAACATGATTTATAAATTATCTTCTATTATCTTCTTTAAAATATATATTTTATCGCACAATTCGCAGAATTACGAATTTAACAGCATTAAAAATGAAGGATTTTTTGCATCATTAGAAAACTCAAGTAAATTCTTTAATTTTTGTAGAAGAAAATTTGGAAATCAGGTTAATTTTTCAAAAGGTATAACTAAAAGAATGATGGCAAAATTTCCACACACACGCACTTTTTGAAAACTCGGCTATATCATTTATACCAATGATGCGATTTCAAAATTGCCTTTTATGAATTGTCAGAAATTGATTGAATTTTTAAATTATGCAAAGAAAATGAAAATTGTAGAAAAACTTTGGTTGTAATTTTAAAGATTCAAAATTTAGAAAATTGAATTTTCCGGAAAATTTTGTTCGAAAAATCGCTGTTTTTGTGGAATAATTAATTAATTTTATATTTCAGAATGTCCTTTCTGAATATCCTTTATGAATCATCAGACTAAATTTTCTAATGCCTTTGTTTTCTCATTGCTATAAAATTGTATTTATGGATTAAAATGGAATTTATGCAATAATTCCAAGAAATATAAATAAAAATGTTCTATTAAAGATTTTATTGTATATATATTTATATTTCAATTGATATTTATTCGTGCAGTTATAATAAAAAATATCGATTTAGTTCGGCGGCATATACATATATCAATTAATGTTTACACATGATATATTTACTCAATCTATATATTCTAATATATATAAATAATTAGTATATTTTAACAAAAAAATGTATATATAAAAATTATTTGAATTGAATAAATCGAAATAATGGATTAAAATAGATTACATATACAAAAATTGGTAGAAAATAATTGAGAAAATATAAAAGTTTGTAAAATGAATTATTTTTTACTATAACTATTTACTTATCCATATTATATATATATAATATTTCAAATTCTTTAATCGTTTAAACAATACACATATATCTATATATAGAGGAACTTAAATAGCAATCATTTCTTGTATATACTGTATACATAGTTTGTAACTTAATGTATATCTACAACACGATATATAATATATAATATAATATATATATAGTCGAGTATGAAAATTAACAATTTTCCAATTTTACAAAACAAACTTAAATTTTCCTTTTCCTTTAAGAAGTTTATCTATATAAATATATATTTATTATTCATATATATATATTATTGTATATATAGTTAGTTGGTATATGCACAATTTATATTAACACATTTTGGATTTGAGATATATATATATATAACACTTCGTTCAATAATGTGTGTGACTAATTAATTAAAACACATTTTTTTGCCAAAATTCGTTTTTATTCATCAAGATAGTCCCCTTTTAGGGAGATACAATCATTCCAACGCTTTTCCAATCTTTCGATACCGCCTTTGTAAAACGATTTTTCTTTGCCTTCAAAATAGGCGTTAGTTTCGGCGATTACTTCATCATTTGAGCCAAATCTCTTACCACGGAGCATCCTTTTGAGGTCTGCGAAGAGCCAGTAGTCGCTGGGGGCTAAATCTGGAGAATACGGTGGATGGGGAAGCAATTCAAAGCCCAATTCGTTCAATTTTGCCATCGTTTTCATTGATTTGTGACACGGTGCATTGCCTTGGTGGAACAACACTTTTTTCTTCGCCATATGAGGCCGTTTCTTTGCGATTTCGACTTTCAAACGCTCCAATAACGCTATATAATAGTCGCTGTTGATGGTCTGCCCCTTCTGGAGATAGTCGATGAATATTATTCCATGCGCATCCCAAAATACAGACGCCATAACCTTGCCAGCCAACTGCTGCGTCTTTGGTCGCTTTGGGCGGCTTTCGCCGGCTGCATGCCACTCAGCAGACTGCCGATTTGACTCTGGAGTGAAATGGTGGATCCATGTTTCATCCATTGTGATGTACCGTCGCAAAAACTCCGACTTATTGCGCGTAAACATGTCCAAACAGCTCTTTGAATCATCGGTTCGTTGTTGTTTTTGCTCCGGTGTGAGCAAACGCGGCACCCATTCGGAACACACCTTTTTCATACCCAAATGTTCGTGTATTATGGTTTGTACACTGCCTGCTGATATCTTCAGAATGTCAGCAATCTCCCTCACTTTCACTTTACGGTTGGACATAATGATTTTCAGTGTTTTTTCAACGTTTTCCGGAATAACAGCGTCATTTGGCCTTCCAGTAGATGGAATGTCATCGGTGTCTGTACGACCACGTTTGAATTCGGCATACCAATAACAAATGCTTCTTTTTGATGGAGCAGAGTCCGAGTAATGTTTTTCAAGCCATTCCTGGCATTGAACAGTATTTTTTTTCATTAAAAAACAATGATAAATCAGCACACGGAATTGCTTTGAATTCATTTTTTTTTAAAACACAAAAATAGCGTCACTTATAGCACTGTAACTTGTAAACAAATGATCTGATTAACATATGATGTTGACAGTAAGCCTAAAAAGGTTGCCAAATGCGAAAAAAAATATTGATTTAGTTCTAGGGACGCCATCTATGTGTCAGTCACACACATTATTGAACGAAGTGTTATATACAAAAATAAATACTTAAGTTATTAACACTATATCACTACACATAGTTATATAATCTATATATATATGAATATATTCATCTGAAAAAGTTTTACTTAAAGTATATAATATCTATCTATATAATACGATAATACGTATTATATATTAAGTATATATAGAAAAATTTTCTTATATAACATTTAACCTTTGAAAATGTTGTTAAATAAATTCTTAATATATAAGTATATAAATATCTGTGTTGTGTGTGGTATATATACCTATATATATATATGAATTTGTGTGTATATAATACATATTTGAATAATGGAGATATGGAAAATATACATTAGGGAAAACTTAAACAATTTTTAAAATCCATTTTTTTTACCTTGTTTTCACATGCAATATAACTATATTTATACAATCTATTTTGTTCTATAAATAAATATATCTTTATATCTGTATACAGGGTGTTCGCCGAGAAACTGTATTACCCCTTTTGTTCTTGTTGGTAAACGGATAGGATATTTCTAAAGACACAAGCCTTAAATCTTGTCATTCAAATTTTGAATTTTTCGAATTACATAGCCATAGTTTTTTTTCCAATTTCAATGTGGCTGGAATAATTTGAAAATACAAGCAATTTCTGATATTTCATAGAAGAAAATTTGAAAGTCAAGCAATTTCTGCCGAATTGTTTAAAAAGATGAAAAAGTTGAATTTCCAAAAATTGTATATAAAATTTGTCCCATTTTTGATGTACCACGTATACCATTGTATACGTGGTACCATTTGATCGTTCACTTTTACAATATCGCAATTTTCTTTGAATTATCACTGAACTCGAATGGAAAATCGGACAATAATCAATAGTCTTTTGGCTCAATAGGACGATTTTTAAATTTTCTTCTGTGAAATATTAAGAATTCACTTAATTTTTTAAATTATTCTAAGAAAAACCAAAAAAATTTAAGAAAAACCCAGATTATAATTAAAAAAAAATTGAAAATTTAGTAAAATCGATTTTCGGGAAATTTAGTTCGATATGCAACCAAATTTAACAGGTAATTAGGCATGTGCCGTTCAGAATATCCTCTTCTGGTGGAAATATGGCAAACAATTTTCTATTTCAGCCTATGATACAACGATAAACCAACATGAATTTTAATCGTAAAAATAATTTACATTTTTAGTTGTAGTTGTAATATAATGGTACTGCAAGAAAAAATGGAATCGAATTTTCAGAAGAATTTTGTTGAAAATCCACCAAAAACAGCACGATTAAAAATTTTCTTTACTATACGTAAAATCTCAAAATTGATTGAATTTTCAAATTATACCAAGGAAGATCGAAAATTAGAAAATAGGAAAATTTAAAAAAATAAAGAAATTCCGCGGAAATTTCGAATTCAAATTTGTTCAAAAAAAAATTGTTTTATAGGTAATTTACTTTTATAAATGTATCTTGGCCAGAATATCTTCAATCTTTTGGGTCATAGAAGAATACATTTTATCATTTTATGGTGGTGTTGTTGTCGATTGTCCATTACTATTACCTGCTATTTAACATTTAAATGAAATTATCTTCGAGTATGTTCCCAATGGTTGTCAATCAACCTCAATCAATCTCAAAACAACAATCTAATCTAATCTAATCATTTTATTTTCCATAAACTTACACAAAAACTTACACAAAAATGGTAAGTTGGATACACTCCCTGTATATAGAAAGCAATATATATAGGAAATAAATTCTATATCTATAACAATTTTCCTATATAAATAAAGCGAAAGAAATGGAAGTTAATGTGGGTGCCTCTATATACCAATACATAAAAAGCCATATATTGATATTTAACATATGATTCTTTATTTTATATATAAAGTATATTGTACATACAGTAGAGTACAAATAATGCAAATAAATCTTTGTATATATATTTATATATCGTATTTTAATCATAAAATATAAGTATACATTTATTATTAACAAGTACACGCGCGTCATGTTTAGTATATATATAAGAAAATATAGAACTTTTATATCTGCACAACATGTATATTATCATATTATACATTTCCAATGGAACAAATAACAATCAAATATATATGTATGATAAATAATAGTACATGCATCAGGAGTGTGTACAAATACATACCAAATGTATCGAATATTATATAGCATTGTTTTAAAAACGATATATAGGATGGTGGTGGTATATTTTATATATATGAAAAAATATATATATATAAATCAGTTTTGTTATAAATATATATAATATATATATATATACGAAATGAAATAATATGTGAGAAATATACACATTGCATTTTGATTAACAACAAAATAATATATACATATATGTATTTTATCTGTGATATATTACCATTGCTATATATATTTATAATATTCATTTCATTTCATATGCATAATCCATCTATAGTATATATATGAATTTATATAACATAAATATGTACAATAAAAAATATACATAATGTGAAACAGTCACATTTTAGACAAATGGTTATTTTTCTCTTCATCGCTATATACATAAATATATCTAAATAGAAATGACTATAAATTTGTGGCATATATGCATTATTTCGACGAGAACGAAATTCATGAAAAGTAATGACTTTATATTCCATTTTATTTATTTTTTTCTTTCAATTCCTGTACACAAAATAGAACAATTTTTAATTATATGACTATATATATATATATATATTATGGTATATATACATAAATATGACTATATATATAACCATCAGAAAATTTAATGAATAGGCATTATTTAACTTATCTATAACTATAGTATAGTATATATACAAAATATGTAAACGCTGGTTTTTCTTTGGTATATAGTACATTATAAATGCGCTTTTGTGTCGTGTACGTGTACTTGTACTATGATGGAAAATAAATGGGTTCTTTTGAATAACTATATATATATGAAGGTAAATTTAAAACTTTCCAGGACATTTTTAAACGGAAATTGAAAGTATTGTATTTATAGATAATCTCTAGCAATATACTTAAATTTTTGTAAATATTTCAAATACGTTATTATACAGAATATAATATAAGCCTCATGTAGTTATAAAATTTAATATAACGATGCTCATGCTGCTGTAGATAGATAGTTATATTAAATATAATTAATGAAAATATAATGTATAGTTGGAAAAAAACACACAACTCTAAAATTGACAAAAACTAACACAATTTTAAAGGTCGAATTTCAAATTCTATACGAAAGAGATGAAATATTTATCATGTCATTTTATTTGCAATTCTGCGAATAACAGGTAAATTTACTAAAATTGCGGTTTGTTGTCGTGCAGATTTTTATTCAATTCCCGATAGAAAAAAATAGAAAAATCTCATAAAAAAGAAAATAGTACAATAAAAAAATAGTTTTCCATATGTAAAAAAATACATATAAAAAGTTTAAAATTCAATGAAGTATTTCCATTCATTTTTTTTTTCTTAAAAATAGAGGTTTCCTAAAAATGGACGAACAATCAAATGAGGCAATATACTGAACAATCAAATGAGGCAAATGAGGTATTTGCATTCAAAAATAAAACTGTGTCATTGTAAAATTGTTAATATATTTTTTATACGTTTTCTAAATTATTAAATTATTTCAGAGTTTATTAAAAATTGGAAATCTATGGAGGAAATTTACCAGCAACAGATATTTTTAGAAAATCTTCTTGAACAATTTCTCAAACTCGTTAATTTTATTATATTTTCAACATTTTCATTTCTTTTTGGAAAAGAAACGGACCAAAATGTTCATAACAAAATATTTTTTATACTTTATAATACTTTATACAAAAAGTATTTTTATGAGAAAATTATAAAAATATCCTTTAAACAACTCTTATTTAACCATTCATATTGAATCTGTACGCGTTTGAGAATAATATTCTGACAAAATAATAAATCTTTATTATTGAATGAACATTATACTGAAATAGATAATTTTAAATAATCACGAATTATCACTTGTATAAGAAAAATTTTACCTCTGCAAATGAAATTCGCAGATTCGAAAATAATAAACACAAAAAAATTATGTATGGCTTCCGAATATGATTCAAACTCATGACCTTAAAATTATGTTAGATATTAAAATGTTATTTTATCAACTATATAAACCATATATATATAGATAATGCCGTTTAGTTACAAATATTCGTTTTTATCATATCATTTAATTAATTAATAAATGAAATAATTTTGTTTCCCTTCTTAAAATTCATTACACTGATATAAATATGAATTAAAGAGGATGTAACTTCTTTTTATTATTAATACAACATTTGAAACACAGAATGCAATAATATCAGTCCTGTTCCTAGTTATTTTTACCCACTGTTAAAGTTCAGAAAACCTTTGAACCCATATCTTACGCTAAAATCATTTTTATATCAATCAAAAAGGTACAACTCCATTAGATCGGTAAGGGCAGTTTTTTTAGAATTTCATAATTTATCGAATGAATTCATGAACATTAATCTAACGGGTTCCCAAGTTATGATATTTTTACTACAATCCTTACATTAAAAATAATTTTGTTTGTTCTATAATTATTAAAAATCAACAATTAATCATTTCAATTTTTAAGGGTGAAATTTCCATAAAATAGTATTGATGTTAAAGGTCAAACTTAAGTAAAATAAACTGAATTGTCTGAATTTAAAATAATATTAATGGGATCTCTATATGCAAAAGGTACATTGACATTTTTCAAAATATGGAATTTGTTCTACAACTCCATTTGATCCGTAAGGAAAATTTATAAAGACTTTCATTATTTATCGAATGAATCCATGAACGTTATTCTAACTCAATGGACAATATGAAAATATGTATATATTTAATTATGAATATTATTAAAGTACAAAATCCAAATTACATAAAGAAAATATAAAACACAAATATTATATTACTTGAAAGTTTTTGGATTTTACGATTTTTTATACTGATTTTTTAAAAAAAAAATGTTGGCACCCCTTCCTTTAATCGCGCCGTGGGAATATGTTAAGTCTGTTCATAAAGCACGGTCGGGCCTGAATAATACAAAATATATGCATATTTTCTATTCTATTTATTAAAATATTCTATATTCTATTATAAGACAAATTCAATATGTATGTATTATATAAAAAATTCCTGATTTAGTTCAAAGAAACTCTGTTTTTATATAAACAAAGACAGTATGAAAATACAATGTAAAAGTTTTAACATAAATACAAATTATCTCATATATACTAATATAATATATTGTTTGAGATTTTAGAACAAAAAAAAAACAAAATAATGGACTTGATGTGTATTATTTAATTATATTGTTTATTTTATACCATTTTATATGTTTTATTTATGATGCGACAAAATAAATTAAATAAATGTTTTTAATAACCAAAAACTATAAATTTTATTTAATAAAATTTTGTATTATTATTATTATTGTATATATTAAAGCACTTCCCCAAATATGGTATATTAAAGTCATTTCAAAATACACATAAGAGGACAATTATTCTATAAAAGGGTTATATATAAACAAATTTCATTTATAGTACAAAATAAGGAAAAGGTTTAAAGAATGGGAAAAAGACAATAAGGAAGAGTTTAATACTTCATTTATAGTTAGAGCATTGGGTAAAATTAATTTTTTATTTTGAATAGTTAAATTTAGTGTGTTGTTGTCAGTCACTGTTTTTTTTGTATTCTATACTATAATAATTATTATATTTTTATGCTTGTCAAATCATCACAAAATGTGTATCCCTTTATTATCTATATCTATATGAGTTAATTCCTAATTTTCTTTTATATATGCAGGACCAAATATTATAATATTTTGAATAAACACAGACAAATTTCCATATATATATATAAAATAAATAATATTATTATTATAACTATATATGCATATTATTATTATTATTATTGTTCTATATGTACTTAATTAATTATACAAAAATGTATTTTCTTTTCATATATATAGTATAATGTTTTTGAACATTTTTGTACACATACCAAAAAGATTCTATATATTGTATATAATACAGAATTTCATTAAAATTTTAATTTATTTTATTTTATCCATTTGTATTTCATATATAATATACCATTCCATATATATAGATAATAATTAAATGTGGAAATTGGAATTGGTTAAATACTATATATATATTATATATATATAAAATTAAAATATTCAAATTAACTTTAATTTTAAAATAATATTATTTTTATATATATAAAATTAATTGCATTTACATTAGTATAGATACAGATACAAAATTTTAATGATGTATAATTCGGGCTGAAATATGCGAAATATATTTGCCTATGTATTTTTGATTAAATAATTCAATTTCAATGCGATTGCATAAATAATATAAGGATCAATAATTATTATTTTAAATTTGGTATAATTTTTTTTTTATCAATCAGAATGATATATAAATTTTAATTATATGATTATATTTTTATTGTTATTATTATAATGGAATTGTTTTTATTTTTTTAATATTAGAATTTTATACTATTAATTGATTGTTAGATAGATCTCTTTAGATATATGTATACAAATACATACAAGTATATACTATAAATAATTAGGCATTAACTTTTTTCCATTAACATTAAATATATAACAGAATGTTATTGTTAAAATTGATGTTGTTTATAAATCATTCAGAATAAATTCATTTATTTTGTTGGTATGATAATTAATTATATATATTAGAGATTTTCGATATTGAATTCATTTTTATTTTTTAAATTACATATCGTATTTATTTCAAAATGATTTTCTGTATTTATATTTATATACATTCAAAATTCAATATAAATTAATTTTTAATTGCAATTCTTTATAAATTGGAAATTTATTGATTTTTAATGTAATTCATAAAATAATCGAAAAATTGTTTTTCTCTTCTAAATGTGCTCTGTACATGTTATATATATATGTATATAAAATACATTTATTTATTATATAATAAATGACATCGTAAATATTATTATTATCACTATAAATTGTACCATGTTTTATGTATATGTGTGCAGTGTATTTAGAAAATCTATATAATATAAAATTATATTGAAAGTTATATATTCCTTATTTTATTTTATATAGAATATTTATATATATTTTCTTACATATACAGATAATATCATAATAATATTGGGAATTTTTCCTTGAATGAATATGTATATTGTATATGTATATAAAAATAAATAAAATGTTTGTATAGATTTTTTTAAACTTCATTTCATTTACAATTTATATGATTGTATATTAATTTATTTTTAAAGCATGTTGTTTTATAATGTATTGTATTGTGTATAAATATCGTGTATATTTGTGCATCACATGTAAAAACGTATGCTTATTGAATATATTCGAAGAAGGTTTTTTTGGGAGGTGTCAGATCTGTTACAAGACATTTAGTTAATGCGGTAGAGCTAAAAACTATAAATAACTGATTATTAAATACTTCAAGAAGAAATATATATCAAGAAATCGTGGCTTCAAAAGTATGTTTCCAAAATAAAGTAATTATTTGTGTTATAATTTTGCAAAATAAAATTATGTTTTCTTATATAAGGATATTAATCCTACTAAAGATTTGAAATAATTTTGATGTTATTTATTAAATTGACATTTTTTTTGTTATCTTAAAAAAAATATGCTCGTATATATAGGAAACAAAACTGATAATTTTAGAATAGAATGGATAGATAATAACATTTAACATTATACTTATTTGACAATAAAGTTATCGATGGAGGACTTTATCAAATAAAATGAAATGCAGCGTCTTTTTCAGTGCCTTCATTTTCATATGAAGACATTTAAATTAAATTAACACATTTAAATATAATATAAATATAGTTGGGTTAGTATAATTGGGTTAGTAAAACACTATAATAACTAGTATAAAATATACAAAATAAAACAATAAATAAAAATTTATAAAATAAAATTAAATAATAATTTATAATTAAATAAACTAAAACTACCCTAACAAGCCCAATAAAAATAAAACAACGATGATTTTGTTAAGGGCAATATGGGGGTTCTCAAACAGACCAGAGCTATTGGATAGGAAAGAGTACTTGGCGCGTAGTCGGTCCGCTAAAGGACTAGAGGGCTTGACCCAAGCACTCCGTGGATAGGATTAAAATGATAATTGGCGCCTATCTCAGACATAGAATGCTGAGTGGCAAGACCCAAATATTTTTATCAAACGAAAGGATAAAGTATTTATCAAACAATCAGTCTATTAAAGAGAACAGACCGTTTGCAATTACTTTTTTTTTGGGTAAAAGGAAAAAAAGGACACAAGAATTATTAAATATTTATTTTCATATAATCAATATAATAAAAATGGGGTTAGTAAAATATTAGTTTGAGTTCATGATAGATCTATCTATATATTGTATAAATGTGCAAACAAAAGAAATAAATTATTAGTTATTAATTATTTATTTGTAATTTCCAATCACCAGTGTATTTATGTTAGTTGTGGTAGGTTAGTAACAATTAAAGCTATATCAGGGGTTTTAATGTGCGATCTGTCATGAACTCTTTAAAAAATATAATCATATTTCAATAAAAGAAATTAAAAAAATTCAAAACATTCAGAAACATTCAAAAAATTAATTTTATTAAGTTATTGAAAATTAACATTTAACTTTTGTCGTAAAAAAATTAAGTAAATAGTTTATATTTTATGAAAGTGATGAAGCGAAATAAAATATTATAAAAAAATATAATTGCTTTATGAAATTTAATTATTAATTCAAGAAAATTTTCAATAAACGATTTCAATGAATGAATGTAAATTCTTCAATTATTTCAATACACAGATACATTTTAAAATAAAAATAAAATTTTCAAATAAAAATAAAATTTGAAATTGGAATAAGAAAAAAAAGATTGAGTTTATCCTTTAATAATAAATGATACAAAATTGTTTTTAAAAAAAATCTGTTAAAATATAAGGATGAATAATGTTTATAATTTTTGATATGAATGCTTAATTGAATTTTATTTTCCTTTTCAATGAAATATAATCAATAAAAATAAATTCTTACTCACTCAATTGTTGGAATTTTTAAAATGAAAAATTCGTAAAGCTGGCAGACAAAATCACACTAACCTATATATATAAGAAAAGAAACAGAAAAATTTATGATTCAACAGGTGAAACAAACACTAAGATTATTGTACTTTCTTTTAAAAAAAAAATCGTTTAACCTGTTTGGACTTTTGTAGGAGGCCCAACTGATAACAGGAAATATTCTGCAACTTTGAGCATTTCCGCTTGATGAAAAAAGTTGCTGGCGATCAATTCTTGAAGAAAAAAACTATTCTGAAAAGCATAAAAATTTAATTACAATATGAAAAAAGTAACATTTAATAAAATCAATAACAGATAAGACATTGGAAATTCTTCATATATGGTTTTTAAACAAAAAAAATCAGCAATTTATTAAATAATAATGGAAAAAAATTGCAATAATAAAATTCATTAAAAAACATTCATCAGGATTTGATACTGAATGAATAAAAGAAAATGTTTACATTTTCCCTTTCCTTAGATTTTTTTTTTTGAGATGTTAATAATCCTACTTAATTAATAAAATAACGAAAAGTGGTTTTATAACATCAGGATTTGAACCAAGGATTTCCCCTAGACAATAGTTTTATCGTTTTGTTTATTGTTATTCGTTTCATAATAACAATAATTTTGCGTGATTTCAACGAAATCATCATCAAAATTACCAAAATTGAGCAAAAATCGAAAGCTTTCACATCGGTCTTATTTTTTACTAAATAGTTAAATTTTATCGAAGTTATCATTCATTGAATTGGTCCCATTTTGCATTCTTTATTTTGTATTCTTTTAAATGAGTTTATCTAAGAGATTGTAATATATTTGCTTTAAAGGTTAAGGATATATAATACAAAATCGTAGTGAGAACAGTTGTTATAATTTTTACAATGGAATGATATCATGGTAATTTTCTTGCAATGAGAATGTTCTATATTAAGTATATTTTATGAAAATAAACAAATCTGTAACCAAAAATAAATTATAAATATTTTCAAATTATGTAGTAATAATGACAAAATTCAAAATGTATATATACAATTTTTCCAAATTTTCAACATAAGAAATTTTATATATATGGATACAATTATGAAATACACGCGATTTTATTTTAAAATTCAATTTATTATGTATAATATTTTTAGAATTGTGATTTAGTTTATTTATATATATCATAAAAAAAATCTATATTTATATTTTAAATATATGTTCTAAATATAGAATATATTATCGAAAATTTAATAAAGTTCATCAACTCATGATTTTTTGAGAAAAAAAAAAAATTAAAATATTCATTCATTCACATTTTTGTTTTGTGAAAATACATTTTATATATGCATATAGATTTGTTTTATCGGGAAATATTAAATGTATAACAGGTGTGTTTATATATCAGCGAAAACGGCAGTTGAAGCGTCAATCTTTTCGATCTCTTCGTATATATATAGAAACATTTTATAGAATATCATATATAAGTATAAGATTCTATATCAATATAGTAACTATACCAAATACGAACAATAACTATGATAAAATCAAAAATAACTTTATTTTGTATTCTGATTCTAATACTGTTTAGAATTGATTTGTATATATAGGGAATGCATCAATATATAATGGTATTATAATAAGTATTTTCTATTCCAAACATATAGTTAAAAAAAAGATCCCCTATTCTGTAATAAGAACATTTTTCTTTGTTTTCTTATTACGAAAGAAAACTGTTATTATTATATTGTTATATACGCAGACAAAAATATTTAGAAGGAATTGTTGTAATAAAAATAACAACAAAATAAAAATCTCACAAATAATTGCATGACATGATATAAATACATTCAGATTCAGAGCATAAATAATAAATAAATAAATTTTTCGCTATACAACCAACAATCTGGTTTTAGCGTCCAACAACAGCCTTCTGTTGTTAGTTACTTAATTTGTTGATTTTACGGTGTCGGTAATTAGCCGTACGACCAACCGCAAGCGGAATATACAACTCTGTGTTAAAATTCAGATTCGAAAAATAACCGAAAACACAAAACATATTTTATGCATTCAGTAGGATTCGAACCCACGACCCCAAAATTTCGTTAGAATTTTAGGTTGGCATTTTTAACATATACACCACAGAGTTATATTAGATTAGATTCAGAGCATAAACTGCATATATATTATTTATACATATATATATCTATAAATATGTTATGTATATTAATAAATTCGTGGCTGAAATGTGCTGAACAACACTATTCAGTATTCATATATAAATAACTTATATGTATATTGTATAAGCATATGAAAATGTCACAAAAACTGAATAAAAATACGGTGAAAAACCTTTTTGCATCACATTTATCTCTAGATACCTATCGCGTATATATACGTACGTATGTATAAAAATAAATAAATATACAATTTTTGTTTTTATTTTTGGGAAAACTATCTGCATATTTTTTGAACAAGCGCATGTTTTTGTTTTTACTCACCTATACATTTTAATATACCGATATATAGATGCTAAAAAATAAAATATTTGAGATCATTTGTGTAATATATGTAATACACAAAATATACAACTGATAAGACATTTTCCTGTTACACTATTTTTCTTCTATATAAAATATTTTCAGTCATTTTTAAACTATTCTATTTTATAGAATTTTTGTATTGCAAAATAAATTTTAATAAAATGATATTGCGGAAAATCTCTTTATGTTTGATTAAAATTTTATTGCAACCCTAAAATAAAAGGATATTTTAAACAAATCTTATATCAATGAAAATGATTAGATAAATCATAATGATTTTGTTTTTAATTTTTACATTGAATTACAGAATTTTCCCTTACAGTATTTCTCGTTTATAATTTTGTCTAATTAATTTAAATTGTGTTTGACTTAAAAACAAAGAAATTTTCCCTTTGCAACTGACCGTGGGTTTTAGCGTCTGACAATCGGGGTTTGACTCTTCTGTTGTTAATTTCCTAATTTGCTGCTTGTACTGTGTTGTTAATTATATAGCGTTGTGCAACCAACCGCATGGGGAAATGTGCAACTCGATGTGAAAATTGAGATTCGAAAATAACCGGCAACACAAACATGTTTTATGTCTTCTAACTAGGATTCTAAATCCACGATAAGATAAGGATAAGATAAGTTTTAGTAAATTGAAAATATTTTTAATTTTTGCCATTCTTTTTCGTACAGTTTGTTTTGTCGAACAATTTATAGATTTCCTTATTTTTCTTTTAGTTTGCTATTTAAAAAAATACCGAATATATTCTAAATTGTATATGTATAACAAGTGAAAAGCGAATTTTCCATTCATCTCTTGGATATGCGAGGGTGTATGATTATTACATTTGTGTGCATGTGTATATTTATGAGAGATTATGAGTGTGTGTGTGTACGATTGCGAGTGTGGTTTGGTATATGCGGTTTTTTTTATATATTTAACTTTTATATTGTACGTAAATTATTTTCATTCTATTATTAAATGAATATATTTTTAGTTTTGCAAGTATACAAAATACACATTTATATAATGTAGGTATATATAGAAAATTCAACATATATTTATATTATGAGATTGGGAGATGATATCGATTCTATATATATAGAATATTAAATTATATCGTATATATATTTTTAGACATAACATACTTTATTTATATATATACGGACATTTTCTGTGTGTATATATGCAAATAATTTTTGTATAGGGAGCTGGGCTTTTTTTTTTTGCAATATATATAGTTTTTCATTTAGTCCCGGATTGATTGTTGCTTAGACAGGACCCGGTTAAAAGTTGATAAAGAAGAAGGAATATTAATAGAAATTTGTTTTTCTTCTTCTTCTGTATGTTGTATAATTATATATATATATATTTAATGGTGTTTGATCTTCGCTATAAAATATTAATTGTGTTTTTAACGAAAAAAAAAAAATTGAATTTATTTATTTCTAAAATTGTTGTTAAATTTTTCAAGTGATTTTTTTTAATAATTTTCTGCAAAATAACATAGAAAATAAAAATAATTAATAACAATTTCTTTAAAACGTAAAAAATATTTTTTGTGGTTAATTTTTTTTGGTAATTATTATTACTGGTGAGTTTTTTTCTAGTAATAACTTTAGTGGTTTTTTGTTAAATTAAACTTTTTTTTCTTCTCATAATTTATTAAAAACAAAATATGTATGTGTATTTATTGGAAGTGAAGTGCGATAATAATTTTCTATTAATATTATTATAATGTTAATATTAAAATGGGGTTTTTCAAACAATATTTTAATGGGTTTTTAATTACCATATAAAAAAAATACTTATAATATTTTTCGTTACAATTTAATAAAAAATAAAAAAAATTATAACAAAAAGGGAGATAAATTATAATATGCGAGTGTACAAATGCTATAATATTTATTAAATTTTTATGTATAAAACCTATAAACATATATAAATATACATATATAAATATATAGACAATTCACTTTCACTTATAAGTGGTGTATAAACATCAGGCAATATATGATGTTGCTGATGATGCTGTGTCATATATACATGTAATTATACTTGTATATATCTTGTACATTCATATATGAATAGATATATATAAATGAATGAATGAATAGATGGGGAGGAATTTTGATATGAAGAAGAAGTTCCCTTGGAAAATTGTCTATATATATTAATATATTAATATAGATATATAAATATAGATAAGGAAAAAGGGAAAACAGCAAAAATTGTGCGTTATTTATATATAAAGCAGGATCAGCAGCAGTAGCACAAGCAGACCCAAATTTTCCCATATATAGTGTTGTTTTTTTTTTTTTTTCAAAATGATATATTTAAATATAGCATCATTTTATATAGATATATATATATATATATATATATATAAATGATGAATAAATTATTTTAAATATATACTCACGCATGAATTATACTAAAAATAGTAAAGTGATTATACCAAAAAAAATATATATAAATTGAGATAAATAAAAGTGAATATTTTTTATAATCATATTTTAATAATATTTTATATATGCATTTAAATCTCTATATATAAATTTTTACACGCGTAAATAACACACAAAAAAAAAGGATATGATTATTTTTATATAAAAGTGCTTATATATATTTTTAAGTGAGAACTCAGAAAAGAGGATTATGTTTTTTTTCTTATTATATATTATACATGGAAATCATATATATATATATAAAAAATGTACAATGAAAATCATCCTTTCGTGTTTATTGTCAAGTTCACTATTTATAGGGATATATAAATATATATGAGGGTTTTATTATATTTTCTAAGTATATATATACACATTTTGCTTGAACGGGCGACATTTATTTATGCGTAAAAACAGAAAAGCTGAAACAGAAAAGATGATGATATTTTGTTATATACAAAAATTGTATCTCAACATTATTTATAATACATGAAAATAGATTATATTTTTTTTTGTGCTTTTTTGTGTATCTTTATATATATATATATATATTTGTCTATATATGCGTAAAAGTTTTTATTCTATATACCATAAATGCATATATATATATATTTTAGAAGAACGATTTCTTTGTGTTCATATAAAACGCGTGTAAAAAACAATCACGTTTTTCATTTGTTTGATGGCGCATACATATATATCCTTTGTTTCGTTTTTTTTGTCTATGTAACCTTAAAATTTGAAAAAGGAAATTGATAATAAAGAAAAAAAAACAACCAAATTATAATGGGACCATTCCAAAGTATATTATAATGGTCATAATATAATAATAACAATAATAATAAAAAAAAGAAAAAATGATGTTACATGTATATAGATATTTATTCAAAAATGCATATAGATTTTATTGTATATAGAAGATATTTTTTTCGGAATTAATATCCCGAAATATACCATACAAACAAGCTTTTTATAATCGTGCGATGTATTTATTAGATTCAATATTATATCTTCGCATAATATAATAAAAAATTACTGAAATTTTTTATAACCGAAACCAAACATTATTTAATTTGCAAATTGAAACAAAAATTCAAGTAAAATCTATTGGGAATTCTTTCTCATTATCATCATAATACATTTATGACATATATACATTTCATTAAAGAAAATAAACATTAGATTGACTGATATTTAAATATATACTTTATAAAGAGCACGAGCGTCTCTTGAAAAAATTGGTCCGTATATTGCTAAAAGGATAGAATATTTCGAAAGACACATGCCTAAAAGTAAATTAATTATTTTGCAGAAAATAAGAGTCGATTTTCCGAAAAGTTCACGTAAAATTTGTCTCATTTTTGGTGTATAGTGTGTAAAATGTTTATACCATTTAGGTGTGCAATTTTACATTACAAATTTATTTGAATTTTCACTGACATCGAATGGAAAAATGGGCTATATCTTTTAAACCATTCGGGAAATTTTCTTCTATAAAATATCAGAAATTAATTGAATTTGACGGAAATACATATTAAAAAAAACCCTTGTCGTAATTAAAAACGAAATAGAATAGAAATAGAAATTTCGATTTCCGGTAAATTTATTTCGCGGCACACCCAGAGATTTGACTCAAGAAATTAGCTAATTATACATGTGCCGCTCGGAATATCCGTACCTTTTTTGTATACAGATCAAATTTGTCAACCGTTTTGGCGGTCGACAGCAAACCATAATTTTCTGTTTTGTTTTCTCCTTTATCCTTCTGTTAGTTAACGATTTTGGTAAAGTATAATTAGTTTACGTATGAACTAAGTCACTGCAAGAGAAAACTTTTAACGCCTCGTGTTATTATTCGTGAATCTGAATTTTAACACAAAGTTGTATTTTCCGCTTGCCGTTGGTCGTACGGCTAATTACCGAAACCGTAAAAGACACAAATTAAGAAACGAACAACAAAAGACTGTTGTTGGACGCTAAAACCAGATTGTTGGTTGTATAGCGAAAAATGTATTTATTTTATTTTATTTTTTATTAACAAATTTTCCCAATAATTGCCCGTATTTTATTATTACATAGGGACGTACCCATTCAATTATTATTTCTTTAAATAAGAAAGAAAAAAATTCTATAAATAAGAATGAAAAAAAATTACTTAATACCATTTTCTTTTTTTTTCTATATCCGTATATATCAAATTTTTATTCATTCATTTAATATTTTTTTCTTTCCCCGCAAAGTAACAAAATTTGAAAAATTAATAATTTACATAAATAATAAATGTTTTTAAATTTTTTTCAGAAAAACAGAAAAAAAATTTTATATATAGGGTAATAATATTTAATAAAAATAGAATTCCCTTTTTGTTATTTTCTTATATTTTTGTTTTCAGGTCTCTTGTGAATTTAAACTTAAAAAAAATTCTTTATTTATTAAAAATTATAATCCTCACATATATTTATGTTATGTATGTACCAATATAACAAAAAAATCTTTCAAGGATTTTTAAAGTATTTTTTTTTTTGTTTTTGTATTTTTTTTATTTTCATAAAATACTTTAAAATTTTCATTAAAATATTCAAATTTTAATGTCGTCATAGTATCATCATGATCACTCATCGCATATATATTAATATATGACGTGCAGCATATAATTTAAGAGGAACACATTCTTAAAAAATGAAGAAAAAAATTTATTTATTTAGAATAACAACACGCGTTTTGTTTTAATGGTATATATATAAATAAATTATTATAATGTTCTAGTTTTTTTGTTTTGTTATTTTTCATTCGTAATGTCCATCACCTCTCTACGTTGTTTATATCTTATTCAAGATTTCAATTTGATATATGTATAAAAGTGGACGCATTGTTATCATATATGATATATGCTTTTTGAACTTTAAAGTGATAAATTTCTATATGCTTATATATAAAAAATACATATAAAATAAATGAATGTTATGTTTGTTTAAAGACATTCTTTGTCGTTATTGTTGTTGTGTTAATAAAATATTAATCACAAAACAACATCAATTTTTTCTTTTTTTATTTGGTTTAATGAAAATTAAAAACTTTTTACTTTATTTTATCCTCTATATATATATATATTCTATATGCGTTGTTTAAACATTGAATAGATGGAAAAAAAATATTTATATATGGTATTTAGAGAGAAAATATCCAAATATCCACATGATACTATTTTGCATAAAAAATAATTTTTTAAAATGAAAAATTCTAAATAGCTTTAGTATATATCTGTTTGTATTACACACCACCGCGCATATATAAACATAATTATTAATATATATGATCTCTTATATGTATAGGTTATGTTTATTCAATCAAAAATATATTATCTATAGTTCTAGATGGAAAATATATTAAAATATTTCCTATATATAGTATAATATATACACTTTTCTGATAACATTTATTTTGCCTTTGAATTCACATAAACCACAAGCAATCACCTATATATATTCAGAATATAGAAAGGATATTATACACAACAAACAAACCAAAAAAAAAATATAAAATAGAATACCATAAAAATAGTTTTGAATAAAGTATAGTGTAAACAAGAAAAAAAAAATAGAATTATATAAGAAAAAAAAACATTTTCCAATTAAAAAAGTAAAGTGTACAAAAAGGATATTTATTTTATTTTATGTCAAATCTCCATATATTAATTTTATTCTATTCACATAGCTCTATACATATATATAAAGCACAAATGAAAAATTAAAAAAAAGAATAATAAAAAAAAATATATATATAATAAAAGTGTTTTTGTAGTGGAAAAATATTAAAAAAAAAAAAAAAGTTGTGAAAATTATTTATAAAAATTATAAAATATCAATATTTAAAAAAAACAGCATTATCTTTAAAATCCTTAAATAATTTACAATAATAAGTTTTTAAATAATCAATAATAATAATAAATAATATTATATAAGAAAAGGTGTTAATAAATCGCGCACGGCATAATGGAAATTCAACGAATTTCTATAAAATGCCATTAAGGATTATTATGGATTTAGGATTTTTCATTCAAATTTTCTATAGCAATTATTTTGGTAAGCAAAAAAATATTTATATAATATCTATTTTTATTTTTTTTTATATTATATTTTTTTTTATTGGGGGTTATTATCAGTGGTGTTGTCAGTGAATGAAATTATAATATATATTTTGTGGATTGATGTTTTAAGTACACATATAATATGGGATGGGAGTTATATGAAAATATAAAATTGGTAAATATACCGCACTTCATTTTATATGTATATATTATTCATTTTAAATGACATTCTCTGAATTGCATTAATTTGAACAGTATATCATATGTGCGATGATATTCTTGACAAACCATAAGATAATGTTCTATTGTAACCATACCGCACACTATAAAATAAGTGTTAATTTAATATTATTTTACCATATATACAAAAACAATCATAGAAAATTTTAGGGATTCTTACATTTAAGTGAATGTAAATGTATTCGAGCTTTAAATTATTTTTGTGTAGTGCTCCATTTTTTGGTTTTGAATGAATAATGAATAAAATATTTAATTCTATAAGAATTTTGTTTGAATTTTATATTGATAATTTCAAATTTAATTATTATATTTCTAATGACAACAAAAAAAACGAGGAACTTAACCAACGATAAGAAAACAACGTTATATAAACAAGGAATATGCATTTTACTTTTATGTTCCGATATATATAGAAAATGATATAGAAAAGTTTTGTTGTTTTTTTTTTGCCATATAATACACATTATTTGTAATATACCATAATGATTATGAATAAATTTATTCATGCGATATTTTAATTTTTTTTTTCATTTCCTTTCCATATATAAAATTATAATGATTTTCCCTATATATTTTTTATTTAATTTATTTTCTTTATTTTACGAGAAAAAAAAATAAACGTTTGGTTCTTTGTATTTTTATTTTGTCATATGGAAAATGTAAACGTTTGTATTTTTATTATGGACACATAATTAAAAGTTTTTTTTTTTAAACTTTTTTTATTTTATTTGATATATTCGTTTATTTCCTTATTTTAATTGTTTTTTTTTTGCTTTCATTTTATGTTCTCTGTTATTGTTATTATGAAATGCTTTGGAAAATCTTTAAAGAATATTTAAAAAAAAAATAAGAATTATTAATTAGTTTTTTTTTTATTATTGTTTATGTAATATTTTTACATATTTAACTCTTATGGGTGGGATCTTTCTTTAAAGGTTTAATTTTTTAATTAAAAAATATATTCCATATATGGAATTGTTTTTGATTCAACGTGAAAATCGATTTTTAGATCAATATTAATTGTAAAAATTGGTTAACTTACTGTATGTTATTCAGTGAATGAGCTGGACATTATTTTGTCATATTACCAGAAGGATATGATATTTCGAAAAACACATGCCTAACAAATTAATTTATTTATAAACAAAATTTTCCGGAAAATTCAAATTCTAAAATATTCATTTTTCGTTCATTTATCTTATAAGATATATTTATAGATCATTTCGTTAATTATAATAAAATTTTTAATTGATGTAATATAAAAAAATTGGTAATTTAACAGTCCGTTCTTTATAAATTGGATTTTAAATGTTTCATTTTTAAATAACATTTACATACATTTTTAAATAAATACAATTTTCTATATACAGGTCGATATTGTTATATAAAAAAGGGAAACTCCATAAAAATGCCATTAGATTTTTTTTATTAAATTTCTGTTTCCAATAATTGAATTTACATATTAAAAAAATAAATCAGTTTGGTTTATTTATATATAGAAAATTTAAACTATATCAAGGTGGAAAATATTTTCTATATAACGACCGTATACAATAAAAATTTATAATCAACTTACTGTGATAATTGATAATTTCAATAATATACTACTTCATAAAAATATTTACATTGTATACTATATGTATATGAATGTAATCCCATAATCTCATTATAATTATATGTACGTATAAATACCTATATAGATATTCATATAATTCAACAAACAAACTTAAATTAACAAATGTATAATTTTTTATTATAAAAAAAAATGTGCATTTATCGCTTATGCATTAATTATAGTATATAGGAAAAACTAAATAAAAAAATATAAATAAATAAAACATGAAACCTTATGCATATTTATTTTTTTAATTTTTTTTTCCACATTCAATGGGTTATAAATAAAAATATAAATATAATTTATATATAATATAATAATTATATTATTCTGTTTTACATATTATTTATACAAATCGTTTTCATATATATATAGAATATACAATATCCAATATGTAAGTTTGCGTGTCTTATAACAATATTATTATTTAATTTAAAAACAATAATATATGTATATTAGAATGCATATGTTCTATAAACTATATATATAATTATTTATGCATATGGGTGTGGTGAGATTATATACTACTGATTATATTTTTTGTTCTAATTTTTTTTTTGCTATAAAATGCACTTTTTTTTTTGTAATATTCTTTTAAACCCGTAGTATATATGCGATAATGAAGTCAAGAAAAATGTTACTTTTCTTATTAGGTACGTATTTATACAATGAATTCCACTTTTTTTATTTTTTTAATGAACAATCCTTTTTTTTTGTAATAATTCAATTTAATAATAACAATGGAATAAAACAAAACAAAAAATTGGAAAATTTCCTTTAAAAGTTTTTTTGTAAAGTTATTTATCGCATTGTATAATATTTATTCATATATTTATACAACATTTGACGCGAAATATGAATTCCATCATATTTTGATGTTGTGTTATTAAAAGAAAAGTGTTTGTTATATGTCAGTTGTAGTGCGGTTTCTTTGGTTATTGAAACAAAGGAAAAATTTTATATTATTTTTTCAATAAAAAAAAAAAATTTTAAATTACATAACTTATATCAAGGTAATGCTAATTTTCTATATAGCATTTATATAACTTTATATATACGGACGCAAATACGCGATTGTTAAAATTTTATATGTTTTCTTAATTAAAAAAAATTTCAATTATACTTTTTCAGAGAAAATAATATTCAGTTATATAATACAAACAAAACAAAAAAGTTAAAAAGTTTTTCCTGTATGTAGATATTCTGTGCGGTGTGTGGTTTACGTGCGTATATTTTATTGTTTCTTTTTCATTTTTCTTTTATTTTTGAGGTCAAATTTATATTTTATATATTTTTTTTATTATCCTAACCACAATCGCTATACATTATTATATACTACTTACGACGCATTGCAAGAAAAATGAAGAAAAACGAAATGAAAATATTTTGTTTCATTTTGAATATGGAACAAAATATAACAATATTAATTTTTCTTTTATTATTATAAAATATTAAAGTATTTCTATTATTTTTTTTGTGTTATGCTACAATCATCGTCTATTAACATTTATTAAAGAAAATAAAAAGATTGCATTTTTATATATAAATGAAGTTATATGTCCCCCTCATCATAATTCTATATATGAAAATTAGATATGTATAAATTGGAAAATCAACATTTTAATCACGTTTATTGAAATAACGATTCGTTGTCTATATATAGATAAAGTTAAAGTAAATTCTTTAAGTTTTTTTGTTATTATTCTATATATACATAAAGAATTGTTTAATAAACGATATATGGAGTTTTTGGAGTTATGCTAAAGTCAAAATCTATATTCAAATAAGGTTATATAAAAGATTATATATTAAATTTTACTCATTTCATATTGTAATGTAAATGATTTAAATTTTTACATGAAATGATGCGGAAAAATTTAAGTATATTTAAAATAACACCGAAAATGAATGTATAAATGCAATTTAATATTCAACTCAGGAACTTTGAAGTAGTATTGAAAATTTCATTTGAATGCTTATTCTCTTTAAATGATTTATAGATTTTTAAATTTTTTCACACCCTTACAATCCTTACAAATTCCATTTCTATTGTTACATTCTTATATAAAAAAATTTTAATTAAAATAATATCAATTATCCCCACTATAATATTAAAAAAAAAAACATTTTATTTATTTCAATCAAAATAATTAAAAAAAAATGGTTCTAATTCCAAAGAATATTCTAATTAATGTATAAGCAATAAGTCACAATAAATATATAACAACATATATTATAAT